>OY744521.1:80447181-80552181 GCA_963556195.1 Sepiola atlantica
ATGTAACTTTAAATCTTGACTATGATACTACTACTACTACTACTACTACTACTACTACTAATAATAATAATAATAATAATAATAATAATAATAATAATAATAATAATAATAATAATAATATTACTGCTGCCACAAGTACTATTACAACAACTATTTTTCATTATCATAAAACACGCAGCCACGTGCCCACATGTACATCCATTCACGCATTCACCCAGCGCTGTAGAACAGTGGATAGCAACTTAGTATAGCCATCTGAATTGAGTCTGAGTCCCTGTTCAAAGATCTGGGGCCGCATGGCCTGGGCTTCGCTAGAAACGCACTCAAAGACGATCCCAGTTTGATAAAACTTTGTCTTCAGTACCCGCGGGATTTCGTGCGGACTTTACGTTTTGTTCTGCGCGTTGTACAACTGGTCGTGATAAGAACAAGTGGATTCTCGGATCAACTGTGTGTTTGACCCCGTTGATGTGTTTCTTGGCTTTTGTAAGACGGTTCTCTGGCGGCTCTTTTATGAAAAGCAGTGGATATCTTCGTTCAGCGCTTTCTTCATAGTCGCCACTCCGACGCTCACCTCTCTCGTCAAGGTCTACATTGCCTTGTCTAGATCTTGCCGCACCAATCTTTCAACTTTTCGACACATTTCGTCGCGTAGACACAATCAGAACGTCTGCTATGATCCTTCCTTTTAGCCACTGCTTTCACATCTCCGTAGCAATTCTCCAGCTCACATTTCAAGGCCTTTAACATATTCAAAAAGCACTAAGCTACAGAAGAGAATTCTGATTTTTTTAAAATCCGGCGTGAATCATCATTATGCAGGCACTCTCTTTCAATATTACGGTACTTTCTCGTCGTTCATTATCTCTAGTTCTCAAACCAACTAATAGTACACATAACCCTAACCCTAACCCTAACCCTAACCCTAACCCTAACCCTGCCAGTTACACTTGAATACTTCAAATAGTTCTGAAATGAGAGAAAATAAGTCTCGAACATCCTATATTTACTCACTAGGAATTTTCAAACGAGTCATGATCAGCTAAGTATAGCTACTTACTATTATTATTATTATTACTATTATTATTATTATTATTATTATTATTATTATTATTATTATTATTATTATTATTATTTACTCACTAGGAGTTATCACACTGGTCATCGTCAGTGATCATCCACTGCCAACAACCTGTGGTATTCCCTGGAGTCTGAGTGACAACAAGTCTCCTCAGACTTCCAGTATGCTCCACCTCTTTTCGTTCATCACCGCTGATGACGTTGCGGTATCGCAACAGCCACCTACCACCGATTAAACAGTGATAAGGGCCATTGGTCTCCTCTGGGGCCCGGGTGGCAACAAGCCTCCCCACAGTCCGCGCTCTTCCAGTGGAGGTCTGGTTTGCGCTTTCCCTCCTCGACCCTCTGTCCATAATGTTCGTGGTGTCAGCCTATGATTGCGCCTCTCTCTCTCGCGGTTGTATTTTCCCCGGTTCTGTTGTCTTGTGCTTCCATGTGTTTGTACTCCATTCGTTGCTTATGTGGGTTGGTTTCCGCATTCGAGGACATTTCTCAGGATTGTAGCTGTTTTGATCATTACTGTCCTTTGTATGGTCTCAGTTATCCCTTTGATTCCTATTTCTCCTAGTCTTTTCTCCATGTTTTTGGGGACTGTTCCTAGTGCTCCTATGATTATTGGTGTTATACTGACTTTCTTCATGTTCCATATTCTTTTCAATTCTCTGGCAAGTTCAGTATATTTGCTTCTTTTTTCCGTCTCTTTGATCTTCACTCTGTGGTCCGCTGGAACGGCAGAGTCTACGATTTTACAGGATTTTTCTTCCTTGTTGATTATTATCATATCCGGTCTCCTTGCTGTTATGGGTTTGTCTGTTTGTACATTCATATCCCATATGATTTTGTGTTTTTCGTTTTCTAGTACAGTTTCTGGTTTGTGTTTGTACCGTTTTTTTGCATATTCGAAATTCAGTTGTTTGCACATTTCCCGGTGTACTTCTTTCCCCACACTGTCATGTCTGTTCTTGTATTCCTTCCTAGCTTGCTGCATTTACTTATTATATAATTTATCGTTTCGTCTCTTTGTCCACACAATCGGCATTTGCTGTTTTCCTAGGTTTTATCTATCTTTGCTTTAATAAAGTTTGTCCTAATCGCATTGTTCTGTGCGGCCGTCAGCAGAGATTCCGTTTCTCTGTTCAAGTGTCCTTTTCTCAGCCATGCCCAGCTGTTCTCATTGGCTTCATCGCTTGTGAGTCTTATAAAGCGTCCATGTAGTCGTTTTTCTTCCCACTTTTCCTTTCTTGTCTTTTTGTTTCTGGTTTCAGTGCTTCCTGAGTTGTTTGTTGGGCTGGTGTCTCTTGCCGTGGTGATCAGTCTTTCCGTGTTCTGGGTTACATATTTCTCCAGCTCTTTTTTGGTGTCTTCCACACAGTCTTCTATACTTACCAGTCCTCTACCTCCTTCATTTCTTTTCATGTAGAGTCTGTCTGTATCGTCTTTTGGGTGCAATGCATTGTGCATAGTCATTAGTTTTCTAGTCCTCTGGTCAAGGTGCCAGAGTTCTTCTTTGGTCCAGCCTATGAATGATCCAGAGTATCTTATTAGTGATACAGCCCATGTGTTTATCCCTTTTACTAGGTTTCTGCTATATAGTTTAGTTTCTAAGAGTTTCCTTGTTCTTCGTAGATATTCTTTTCCAATCTTCTCTTTCATTTCTGTATATTTGATTGTGTCTGCTTCCAGAACTCCCAGGTATTTATAAATATCTTGTTCTCCTAGCGCCCTCATCTCCTCTTGGTTGGGGAGTTCTATACCTTCTGTCGTCTCCAGTTTTCCTCTTTTAATCTCTAGCAGTGCACACTTCTCCATTCCAAACTCAATTTGGATATCCTGGCTGAATATCCTGGTTGTATTTATCAGCTTTTCCAGTTCTTTTTTTGTTTTTTGCAAACAGTTTAAGGTCCTCTATGTACATCAGGTGGTTTATTCTTTGTTCTGTATCCGTAAACCTGTATCCGGCATCACACTTTCTGAGTATGTAGTTGAGTGGCATCATGGCTATTATAAACAATAGTGGTGATAGAGAGTCTCCTTGAAAAATGCCTCTCTGTATTTTTATCTCAGACAGGTGTTGTCCTCCGGCTGTCAGTTTTAGTCTCCATGTTTCCATTGCTTTCTGGATGAGATTAATAATCCTGCCTGGTATCTTGTATATTTTTAAGCATTCAATTATCCATGTTTGGGGGATAGTGTCGTAGGCTTTCTTGTAGTCAATCCATGCCATGGTTATGTTCTTTTGTCTGCTCTTCACCTCCTTCAGGGTCTTTTGATCAATGTATAGTAGATCATGTGCCCCTCTTTGTCCTTTCCGGCATCCTTTTTGTTCCTCGGGGAGCAGTCCACGTTTGTCCAGGGATTGGTAGATTTTGTCCAGGGATTGGTAGATTTGATTATTATTATTATTATTATTATTATTATTATTATTATTATTATTATTATTATTATTATTATTATTATTATTATTATTATTAGTTACTCACTAGGAGTTATCACACTGGTCATCGTCAGTGATCGACCACTGCCAACAACCTGTGGTATTCCCTGGAGTCTGAGTGACAACGAGTCTCCTCAGACTTCCAGTATGCTCCACCTCTTTTCGTTCATCACCGCTGATGACCTTGCGGTATCGCAACAGCCACCTACCACCGATTTCCCGCTGATAACGGCCATTGGTCCCCTCTGGGGCCCGAGTGGTAACAAGCCTCCCCAAGGTCCCAGAGCTGTCCGCGCTCTTCCAGTGGAGGTCTGGTTTGCGCTTTCCCTCCTCGACCGTCTGTCCATAACTTTCGTGGTGTCAGCCTATGCTTGCGCCTCTCTCGTGCGGTTGTATTTTCCCCGCTTCTGCATTATTATTATTATTATTATTATTATTATTATTATTATTATTATTATTATTATTATTATTATTATTATTATTACTATCATTATTATCATTATTATTATTATCATTATTATTATTATTATTACTATTATTACTATTATTATTATTATTATCATTATTATTATTATCATTATTATCATTATTATTATTATTATTCATTTATTATTATTATTATTATTATTATTATTATTATTATTATTATTATTATACTGTATCTGTAAAATAGGCAGTTGGATGGTCTAGTAAATATATTGAATATTTTCAAATAAGCTTAAACACAACCGGTCTGTCTACTTTGCTTTTATTTCTTCCTTGATTACCAATATTAAATATACAAAATATGTTTAGATTTTTTGCCTTATTTGTTTTGACTTTCCGTGTACACAACAGTGGCGCCACCTAGTGGCTTCAATTAGTAAAGCCGATGAAGTAATCAATCGTCCATTTTGTTTATCTCCATGTTTCACCGTATCTGCACAAGTTAGAGGACAGTTCTACTTATAAGTTGTGTTTGTGCTATTCTACTGTGACAACCATCACTAAAGAATCTTGCGCCATTTAACTTAACATTAGACACAAAGCAATTAAATATTACAGCGTTTCAGTTATTTTATTAAGTGGTGTCACAGAGTTCTCGGACTCAATCAGTATTCCAATCATATGATGTATTGCTGAGCGATGGTCCCCAGAGAGTAGTTTATCAATATGTTTTACTTGTTGTAATATTGATTTGTAATTGGTTAGTCTGGTCGTATATGATGTTGAATAGTTCGGTTTTCAAATGCCAATAAAAAGCTTTTAACCTAAGAATAGCCAGTTAAGTCACGTCTGCATCAATTTTGATCCAAATTTGAACGTTACAGGATGGTCTATGTTACGCTTAAACCAAACATAAAAATAGTATGTCTTTCTGACGTCTAAACCTCGGAAGAAATAGAAATGTAGTCGCATGTCTAAAGCAATGAAAAAAGTAAACGATACGCACGTCGCCACAAATACTTAAAACAAAAAACGGGTCGGGCGTGTTTAGAATGAGATTTTAAAACTGATATCTGGTAGAATTTGTTTCTACATAACTAGAAAGGAATCAAAAGAAAATGTTAATATGAGTTTTATAAGATAACATACTAGGTTGAGAAAAAATTTCGTGCGCCGTGTAAAAATAATGATTACCTTCGACATTCGATTGAAGCTCTCACTATTTTCGTTTGTGTACAGCTTAGCGTCCGTGTGGCTTGACCAATCATCACCAAACTTGACCTAAATATCGATCATGGTCTAACTTAGAAATTATTTCATTTTTAGATATATAGGTCAAAGGGCAAGGTCAAGGTCGGGGAAAAGGTGAAAGTAACACTTTGGACGATAATTTCGCTTCTGTCTATCGTGAATATTCGGCACTGGGTCCATATATTAGCGAAGAAAGCACCGCATATTATATGACCTTTACCTTTGGCTTTTACCTCGAAAAGTTCGATAAAGTTTCAGAAATATCGACTTACAATGTCAGATGGAGATATGCAGTCTCACGACTGATTTATATTCTTGTTTATTATGCAAGAATTTATTAGAAAACAACCAGTATTTTTCGAAATAAAGATCAACATTACCGACGATCTGATTCCAACGACCTGCAAGTTTTCGGATTGTGTCTAAGTATCAATCATGCAAAGTCGCATACTGCAAAATAGATTAGCAGTAACATTGAAGAATGTTATCGCATAGAAGTTCTGTCGCATCCATTCTATAGTGAAGACGTTGCTCCACCAGACTACGGTCTATTCCATCCATGTAGCACTTTATGATAGGTCGATGATTTGAATTTTTCCATAAAGTTAAAGAAGCTTGTCAAGAATTGTTTTATTCAAAGTCGAAGAATTGATACTTTAATCAAATCCAAAACTTTACAGATCGTTAGCAAACGGTTGTGGACAATGGTGATCTTAATTTTGAAGAATGGTTGTTGTTTGGGATAAAATCTCGCATAATAAATCATTATTTTAATACAAAACGCAAACTTTTTCCTCAATTTATTATTTCAGCTGCAAAATGTTATTTTAACAGTCAAACCACTTCGTCTAAGTTCGCCTAATAATTACATCCTCAATAATGGAGTACACAAGATTTTGTTTAAAATACACATTCACTTGACTGCTTTTCACACATTTCAGCAATTGAACAATGTGCGTTTATCTATTACTAATAGAGATTTGGTATCTGTCTGTCTGAAGCCGAAACTATTTTATTACTATCTGCTAATGCTCAGTTCAGTTTACTATACACTGTTTCAGACTAATGTACTATGTTTAAATGTTCAATTCACGGGGAGGATAGTGTAGTATTCATAGTACCGTCCTCCTAGGAATTACATTCTCCTATTTGATGGGTAAGGTAGTGTAGGATCTGTTCTGTTGTTATGAGACAATCCTTTCGTGCATTGCCTCCTCCTTTGGAGAGGTGGTGTAATATACGTTTCGTCGTTATTATAACACTTTCACAAGCATTACCGCCTCCTTTTGGGAGGAGACGGTAGTGTAATATATGTTCTGTGGTTTGTTCATCATTATACCATCATCGCATAGATTATCATCTATTTTTCTTGTGTGGTACTAGAGTTTCTGTTGCCATGATACACTCTTCCCAGGCATCACTTCATCCTTTTGGGGAGGGTAGTGAATTATCTGTTTTATTTTCATGATACCATCCTCCCAGACAGCACTTCTTTCTTTAAGGGAAGTGTAGTATACGTTCATTCGTCATATATACTATATTTCATGGAAGTGGCGGTGGTCTAGTGGACAACGACGCGGAATGCCGATTCGGATGTGCCAAGTTTGAATCCAGTCGGGCTATAGTGTTACTTTTACTTATGGAAGCTAGCAAACCTCACGTGGTCCCTCCTTTAAGTCTGTGATTAAGAATTAAGCCGTTCAAAAAAGTCGTACAAAACCGATTCATACGTAATATATGTAGCTTTTGCGTACGAAGAAATATTCACAAAAAAACTATGAACAAACAAGAAGGGAGATATGTGCTAGGGAACAGAAGACGTAGAATATTAAAAGAAGCCATTTCTTGGGATTACGTAGAATGCCAGATCCTATAGTAATATAGTCAGTCGAGACTCTCATCTCTCCACACACATAATGAACTGTGCAGGACGAGTGCTGGGTTATAGTGACAAATAGCGCGTGAACACCAGGTCTTCAATAGTTTCCATATTTTATTATATCCTGGAGATTTAAATGAGTTCCTATGTGAAGATTTGTTTCACTTCCGATAATCAATGAGGAAATACATTGTATCTATCATATATTCTATAAAAGACGTTTTGTAATTGAAATTAAATCTTCTGTTAACAGTAAAAAATCATACTTTTGATTTATTTCTTCCAAATACAGAAATCACTCGACGCATCTACAACGCACCAATTTCTGGGGGAAGTGTAATAGAATCCGGAATAGACAAATAAATACCATTGGACAAGACATACTGGCATTAATTAGCATGCAACATGAATGTTAGTGCGACACTAATATGCCAGTTATCATAAGTAATTTATTCCTTGCTTAATCCAAACATTGTCACTTAAAAGTGTTTATATATACTGGGTTGTACCACTTATTGTTTAACAGTGGTCATGTGAAGCTTAAAGGTGAATATATTAATATATACATATATATCTATATGTATATATATATATATATATTAATATATATATATAATACTATCTGACTTAGTTTACTGTATATGTTCGTTGATTTGACAGTTATAGAGTTTAAATTATCTTCATCCCCATGTTGATAAATGGTGGCTTAGAGGTTCAATATCAGGATGGAGAGTCAAAGGTGACTTTGAATCTGGGTTCGAATCCTTCGACCGACAGTAATTAGAATTTATACACTGAAGATTGCATAAGCAGGCAACACTGGTGTCTGTAGCCTACATTACCTACAGACTGTAGGTAATAATAATAAATATTTCTCTGAAAAATATTGTAGTGTTTATATATGTGTGTGTGTGTGTGTGGGTGTGTGTGTGTGTGAATCAAAAGTGTGCACAATTATTTCTTTACCAACAAAACAAAATCTTTTTCAACGGAAACATTAAATCGGAAAAGTTGTGAGAAAGACTAGACAGACAGACAAACGTATGTTATCATTTATATATAGATCACAATTCCTAAAAGGTTTAGTCCATGAATGATCATGAACGCCTAACTGATTTAACAGGGAAAAACTTACGATTATAATTTCCACAGCAATTATCAATTATGAACTGTTTTATTCACGATGCAATTTATCTGTCTCATTTCATTCTTGTTGCGTCGTCATGGCTAAAATCCGATTGCTGCACTGAGTGACATATTGAAATGCTCTCATTCTTTTCGTTTTCTTTATCGATGAAAACGGTGGTTTCATATCTAAAAAGAATTGGGCAATTTCTTATAAGCTAGGATCCCAGGACTATCTTCAAATATCTAAATACTTGATTCGTGTCTGCTAAAAATTACCTCTCAACACCTTCACCCCCAGCCATTTTATAGTCTGAACTGGGCGGGTCTGACACAACATATTTCCTGGCGGCTAGGTTTCCATTACTCTCTATCTTCTAACTTCACTAAAATATTAACAGCACTAATTTTAAATATATCAGACGACACGTGATTAAGCTAACTTTCCTACTAACTGACAGGGATTCAGCTTACCCTGGGATCATTCCCATGAATCATACCGGTTAAAATATTCCAACTAGATAAATATCCCCACATCTCATCTCCCAAAGCAGAGTTGGCTGTGAGAAAGTGGATACTGGTGAGGAATTATAATTCAGCGTGTCGTGTTCGGGTCTTGCCGCTCCAATAGCACTATGGTGACAGTCATCACGTGGTCCCTCTTGTTGGTACTTGATTATCAAACGAGATCGGGGAAACCAATGGCAACAGCAAAATCAAGCAGGTCAATCCGATGTATAAGAATTACGTCTTTACCAGAAACACGCATCACCACCACGGAATATACAGCATTATTATTATTAGTAGTAGTAGTAGTAGTAGTAGTAGTAGTAGTAGTAGTAGTAGTAGTAGTAGTAGTAGTAGTAGTAGTAGTGGAGGTAGCAGCAGTAGTAGTAGAGTGATGTTTACCTCGAAATCACACCATGGTATGATGAACGTAAACAGCTATAGAAATGTCATTAAGGAGGTGATTTAATTTGCACATTAAAACTCAGTTTCAATATTCTTCCTCGTTGAGAATGTCAAAAGACACGACAATGCGTTAATGACGAGGGGATGCGCCTTTTATTCCATTTATTTTCTCCCACGTGCACGTTAGGAACAGCTGCGTGCATTTGTTTGCCGTTTGCCTTATTAGTGATTCAACATGGTCCATCGTGCTGTGCAATAAACGAATGGGAGAGTGTTGGAATGATTACCGGTAACGATAAAATAGTAGGATAGATTCGATTATCAATCCTTGATAAAGCCAACAACTAGATCAGAATTAAAGAAAAGAAAACTCATAAATGATCCAATCGCAACTTGGTAGGTTCATGTTATGTGGTATACGTGGCTAACTTGGTGGAGAGAGTAGGCCGTGTTCTCGATAATTCACAATCCACTTAGGAAAGAATCTCGTTTGCTCCAGAGTTTTTTTTACAAATGACTAATTTGTTTTAAATAATACGAAATGTTCCTCCTGACAACTTCTGTTTAGTGTTCAGTACTTTTGTATATACTAATGAGTCACCACTTACCAAGGTCAAATGTCACTCGAGGATAATGGTTAATAAGATTGTCAATTTGATGATGAGCAATACTATCAAATAATTGTAAACGATGGTGGAAAGGACATAATTTGATTACTTAAGTTCGACAAGGATATAACATCAGAAATGAAAACGACTATGTATTGTGTTTCGCAGATGAGAAGTTCTTGGAGAGAAACTATGTTCATTGAAGTTCCGTTTGGTTTTATGTGCACATAAAAAGAAAGCAAAGTTCTTTGTAGTGGTTCGATTATCCACAAGGACCAAGTTCATATTGTGTCAGTTTGATTGTGGATAAATTGGATGTACTTACCAAATGCTTATGAACAGAATAAAAAAGCACATATCATTTAATGTAAGACATCATAAATCTCGTTAAACTTTCCGTTTTTATGCTCAGTCACTGGTAAAATTTAATCCAATGCGTTCATCTACCTACATTTAGGATTATTTGAACGTTCGTATTACTGCTAGTTCTTTATTCAATCTCAATGTTTAGACATCGATCTGCATCAGTAACGACGGCCGTCTTTATGCAAACAAAAAGATTTTATTTTCTATCATGTTTAAATAAGTTTACATGTTAACTATACTTACAATACATCAGTATGTAATAACGACCAATGTGTATTTATCTGTATATAAATAAATATATGTACTTCTATCCAGTCACACAAAGTAAGCGAGTGAAATACGAAGTGTTTTTCTAACCCCCGGACGAAACCATTTAAAGTGGTAAGAGGAATCGAGAAAGCTAAGAGCAAGTCAGACAATTACCCTAGACTTGCCCCGCCGTCTGAAATGAATTCTGACAGAACACAATAAAATGGTAACGATGGATGAGAAATGATAATAATTCATATATCAAACATTATATTACTGACGTGATTATATGATTTTATATTAGTATTTTAGTAATATACCTAGATAAATAGAGTGTACGAACACTGGCGAAGCATTATTTTTATGGCAGTTTTATGTATAAGATTTACATCTAAACTAATTGACCTATCATTATGAATTTTAAAATATCGCTGCTAGGCGAAGGGTAAATAATGTGCGATATATTTAGTTTTATTTTGTTCCATTCAAAAGTGACAAAGATAGGGGTGAAAATCTTTCGTGAAAATTCGGATACCTTCGATTTTGGTGAAATAGTAACAATTAGCCATCAATTAATAAATATTCCAAAAATTTCAGTTTCTTTAGGGTATTTTACATTATTCTTACATACTTCAGTCACCATTCCTCCAACAAACAACTTCAAATCACATTTTCCTGTGTTCCCTTTTTGCTCTAACTTATCTGCCCTTCCTGTGTTATCGGCCACGCTTTGCTGCATAAATTCCGTCCTTAGTTTTACTAGTCTGTTATCAAGCTTATTCATTATATACTAATATTCCAATTTTGTTCAAAATATCCACGTTTTTAACTCCATATATATACAAAAGCTCCATTTTACTTACTATTGCTATTTTTTTTGGTCGATACAAACAAAATATAAAAAGTCGAAATCGAAGTAGAAAATAAACAAAAAATTACAACACATCTCGAACTTAAATATTTACTCAAAACTGAAGCCATGAAAGCATGCATTATAAAAAACAAAGATCCACTACATTCTTTACTCCGAATTTAAAACAAAGCCGCAAATGCACCCCGAGACTACCTAAATGTTATTAAAAAAGCTGATAAAACGGACATATATGCTGTACTTAACAAATCTGACTATTTCATAAAATTACAAACTATTTTAGACAAGCATTCAAAATTTTTTTAAATAAAAAATAATTAATCAACATTAAGCAAGCATATTACAGTTGATAATGTCTTAAATACACTCCCCAAAATAATGAGTTGTTATAAATTTGGTCTCTTATATGGCACCACAAATATATATAAACCTAACCCCTCACGTCCCCATAATTTCTCGAATTTCAACTAGTATATTCTATTGGTTCTTTCTACTGTGTTTTGGGCCTGAGAATTGTTATTGTTAACTACATGATTTTATTATTACAGTTAATGGGGGATATATATTGATGTATTATAATTTTTAGAACTGTTATATTCAATTTAAAGTTCATTAATATACAGGGAATTATTTAGCTTATTATTATGAATATTGCGGAACTTTGTCACTATTAATTTAATTGTTTCGTCTAGTTGGGAAATCATTGTTAATTAGAAATTGTTTAAAGTTTTTCTAATTAGTTAAAGTATATTTTTCTGGTTGAAAAGAATAGTTTTGTGTGGTTTAATATATATTGTACCATTGCTATTCTATATCACTGTGAACATTCGCTTCGATAATTTAGAATGCATGAGTTAATAGGGGAAGCTTTTTGTAAGGAGAGGTGAGGACTGCATCATACTTCAATGAGTCAATGAGTACATAAAAACAAAATGTTGTTATGAACAATAACACTTTTCAGGCGTTAAACACAGTAGAAATAACCAATTTGATATACCGGTTTCAATGCCATAAGGGAGAATGTATCTCTGACAATAATAATAAAACTAATTATTACATCGATTTAAGTACCACAGCACTTTCCCGAAGACTCACCTTGCCCCTCTTCGACTCTATCGCAATTTGTCAACACCTAAAAATCCTGCCTACCCCCTCTTAATATCTACACATCTTAGTTTATAATACAAAAGTAATACACCACGATATCTACGTCAAAATATTTTTAAAAAACTTGAAACCCTTCACATAAAAACCAAATATCTCACAATCAATAATGTTAATTACAAAACTAGTCACAAAATATTTAAGTATATTGCTTAGTAATGAACATTAACAAATTCCTCGCCGTTTAAAAATTAAAATAAAATAAAATAATCCGTTTTAATTGTTGCCTGCGCCTCCGACGGCATCTCATCACCACATACGGTTATTTTGAATGCCTTAAATTACTTGCCGTTAAAACTACTTAGCAGTAAACACACAGACATTAACCCCAACTGATGGTGATGATTTGATGAATAAAATCGAAAGTACTCGCGCAAAAAGAAAGAAAATGAAAAAAGAAACCAACGGAACTTATATACACCAAGTTGATCGAAATACTAAATGGACTATTCGAAAAATAAAAAAATAAAAATAAAATCTCATCATGCCAAAACACTCCGTGTTATTTAATAATAATATATATATATATATATATATATATATATATATATATATATATATATATATATATATATATATATATATATATGTTAGTCTTACAACTTTTGTAAAGGGGAGATAGATGAATCGGAGTGTAGTTGAAAAAATGGTTTATGTTTAAATAACTTGACGATAGTGCCATCTCCATCTCCCAACTTTGTCCTTGCTGACCTGTTGTCTAACTCCACAATTGATTTGAACTCTTATCTAGCTTTTCCTTGTTTGTTCAAAACACCACGTCAATCATCTATATCAGGTGATATCTACGCTGACGTGATTTCATTACTTTCCAGGCGACCCCATAGGTCATTTTCACAGGTTAAAAGTTAATTATCGAATGTCATTTTGGGTGTTATTAAACACATACCAGTACATTACTTACACTCCTTATCACTGATTGTGTTGAGATATGATTTTTCTTCAGTCTTCGTTCCACGTCTAACTAATGCCTCTATACTAATAAAATTATCGAAACTTCACGTGTGTATGTTTATTTCTCTATAATTACTGACTGAATTATTAATTATTAATTGAAATCAAAATTGCAATTACAAAATAAAACATTTTAAAATAATATTTTAGTGTGAATTAATTACGAAAAAAACAATTATTATTGTTATGTATAGCTATATAAACGGCAATTTGGACTAAAGGGATTTTACTGCTTTTTTGAGATGCCCTATTCATGAGATCATGAACTTGGTTCCGTGCATATCAGCATTATGTGATGCAGAAAATACAATCCTTCAGTAGTGAATAACCATCCGTGCGTGGTAAAGAGCCACATCCTTACGAGATCAGCCTGTTTATAAGCATGGGCAATGCATAAACAGACCACGTCACATTTAGTAGTAAAACCTGAATATAAAAGGGGTAGCTGTAGTTCCCGTTGTGACAATCGAACAATCGGGGCATAATTATTTTAACTCTGAATGTGTCTCAAAATGAATTTAGACATTTTAAAATTACAATATTAAAGAGATTTTTGTTAGTTTTACTTGTATTTATGTCTGTAATCAACGTAATTTATGGAAATTAGGACCACGGGAGACGCCGAATAGTTGTACTAGTACAATACTAAATCTCTGATAACATTACTTGCTTTTTTGTGTCATTTTACATTGAATGTTTTAGACGGTGGAAGGAAAGAATTATGGGACGAGGAAAGGGTAGAAGGAAGGGATTATTATTATTAGTAGTTGTAGTAGTATTAGCGAAGAGAATGAAAGTAAATAAATAAATTACGCAAATAAAGAAGAAAACGAAAAATAAATCAGGAGGGTAAGACGGTGATGACAATAAATAAATGACGTAAATAAAGAACAAGAAACAAATGTAAATGTATCACGATCGTTTAACGACTCCAAACGTATACATAAATGTACAAACGTACCAACGCTAGTTCAACGTCTAGTCAAACATTGAAAATCTTTAAATAGACATCTGTTCTACATAGAATAGCATGGTTATACTCTACTTGTACCGTCCAGTTGCTTTCTTTGCTGATAAGTGTCAACAATCAAACACAAAACATCATTACTTTCTGAATAACCTAATAGTATAAACAATGAACGGTCGTATGTCTGCAAGGTTACATGTGGGTTCTTCTTAATTGGAATGTGTTCTAATGCATTATGAGAATAAGAGGGAGTAAGTCAAGTAAAAGAGATAGAGGCTGTATGTTTAATCCAGGAAATTAATCGAAACTCAGTCTTGAACTTATGCAAAAAAAGTGTTGTTGAAGTCGGCAGCACATCTCTCAGATTTTCCATAAAATGTCAAATAAGTAATAATGACGAAGTAATAAAATAGCACCTATGTAATTTTATATAAAATGCACTGTGTATCTGCATATGCACGTTCTGATTTTTTTCTGTACTATTCAATTTTTTTCTATTATAGCGTGTGAAATAGAAGGAGGGAAAGTGAAGAACACCTTTAAGGGACCTTCAAAGCTAACCTTAGAATTTACCCCCCTATATGTAACACGATGTAACTTTAATAGATGTTTATATTATTATCATAACTTTTTTACCATTCAAAAGAAGAAACATAAAATACACTGCTGATAATTTTTGTAAATCTTTTTCAGCGTATGAAAATAATAAAAATGAGAAACGTGTATACTTTATTTACGCCTTAAAACAACGTTCGTATCTAGTGAGCAATTTTTATGCGCTACACCAGTGTGTTTGATAAATCTAGCAAAAATCAAGTAATGCTCAGATTGACACATTTTCGATACTCATGCATTATTGGACCAATTCATTTATAATATGCTTTTTGTTGTAAAATATATTAGGGAAAATATTTTTCTACCTGATGTCCCCCCCCCCTTATTTTATTTCATGAAATCTGAACAAAATATATTCTGATCGATCGAAATGTTAATATTATATAAAGCGGAAGACTCTTAAAAAGCACATCAGATTTACCTTTTATTTATTGGTAAACCCTTTTGGGTAAAGTATCCGTGAATTCATGAATAAAAAGTGTAAACAATAGCCCCCCCCCCTCCGCTGTAGAAAAAAGCAAATTTCGTACTAAAATCTCAAGATAAAAAACGGGTTTCTTTCCCAGTTCAATAATACAATGTTTAAATAACTATTTTACTTTAAAACAACTTCCTATACATATAACTTCATCTTTGGGAGATTTAATACAAATAATTAAAAACGTATTAAAGCATCATATGTAAAGTACGCATATAGTGATGACGTCATCGGTTTTATCCTACTACTCACAGTAAAATAATTTCCACGGGTGAAATACTAAGAGAGAAATGAAATTTCCTTTTCGTTTCATTTTCCTTGATTTAAAATTGTTTTATTTATCTTTTAATTATTTATTTTGTATTTGGGAAGGGCATCAAAATATTCTTCTGTTTTATTTGGTTAGCCTATTTAATACGTAATTCCCAGTTGTCCTTATTTAGGTTATACTAGATTATAATTAATTTAACAAGCTATTGAGACATTTTAGTGCTTTCAAGTGTATATATAGTGTTCCACCTCCCGGAAAACTGTCATCCGTGGTATCATTAATGAAATTTACAAATCTTTCTGCAATCCAACCATATTTAATACAAATAAATTGCAGTCCATGCCTGACTTGTCCACCAAGTTTCGGTCATGAATGTCAAACTGTTTTTGTTTTATCGCTGTTCAAAACTAAGAAGACATGAATACGACATGCAACCTTGTCAATAACCCTGACAGATTCCTCTTTCAATGCTGTTTTATGATACATGCACACTATACTTTTATATACTACACTTTTATATAAAAGATTTAATTCTAATTAAAAATGAAATGAATTAGAAATTGACAAAAACTGAATTTCAAATTAAAATGCAAATATGACAAGATTTGGTGTCAAACACCCAAATGAATAAAGATTATCATAACTGATGGATAATCTACATATTAATACGCTTGCATCTTCCTTGCTACACATACAAGGTTTATCAAAGAAAACAGGGAGTTCTGATAATATGGTTAGACTTATTGTCGCTTAGAATCCAGGGAACACCACTTGCTATTGCCAGTGAGCAATAAGGACCACCGAGTGAGTAAATAATAACAATAATAATAATAATAATAATAATAATAATAATAATAATAATAATAATAATAATAAACTGAAAGGAATATGGAGCATGAAGAAAGTCAGTATGATACCAATAATCATAGGAGAATTAGGAACAGTCCCCAAAAACTGGAGTAAAAACTGGGAGAAATTGGAATCAAAGGGATCACTGAGACCATACAAAAGACGGCCATGATCAAAAACAGCTGCAATTTTAAGGAAAATCCTTGAATGCGGAAACCAATCTGCATACACTACGAATGGTAACCAGTCAGATGGAAGTACAAGAAGAAAACAAAACCACAGGAAAAACACCACCACATGAACAGAAACGGGAACAAACATCATAAGCCCCCCCCCCAAAAAAAAAGAAATAATAAAATGGCGCCGGCCTAGGTAGGCACCACACACAATATTATAGAGAGTCAAGGAGGATGAGAAGACCGACGAGGGACAGCACAAACAAGACCTCCACTGTAAGAGTGCGGAGAATACTGGGACCTTGGGGAGGTTTATTGCCACCCAAATCTCAAAGAAGACCAATGGTTTTACCAGCGAGAAATCAATGGTAATCGGTGGAGAGTACTAGAAATCTGGGGAGGCTTGTTGTCACTCAAACTCTAGGGAACACCACCGGTTACTATCAGTGAGTAATCACTGATGATGACATATGTGAAAACTCCTAGTGAGTATAAATAATAATAATAATAATAGTAATAATAATAGTAGTAGTAGTAGTAGTAGTAGTAATAATAATAATAATAATAATAGTAGTAGTAGTAGTAGTAGTAGTAGTAGTAGTAGTAGTAGTAGTAATAATAATAATAATAATAATAATAATAATAATAATAATAACAAAAGCAAACTTAATCATAGACTTTATTATTGATTTAATCGAAGGGTAAAGTTTAACTCAAACAATTAGAAGATTAAAGGCAATAGGAAAAATCGGTCTTAAGAAAGATTTTGACGCAACAAAATCAAACGCGAATTTGACTTGCTTCAAAAAGAAATATTAAATAGTCAGGCTCGCTAAGATCAAAAAGAATTAATCTCAGACATACATTATCAATAAGCAGTTTCTTTTAAAAGCACTGGAATAAGAGTCAAATGAAAACGCTTATAACTGATTGTTTTATTCAAATGTTGTTTTCCTTGCGTATTTGATCACCTGGCTATCTTTATATCTATAATGCCCCAGTCGTAATCAAATTAAATTAAGTAAACCATCGTATTTCTTGTGTGTGTATGTTAATAGCAAACGGTGACGCAATTATAATGCGTACTTCGCTTGGCCAAAATGAATATATTTAGCCAAGTACCCTGGCTAATGTAAAACCCGATTTAAAACTTCGTGAACAAATTCGACTCGAAGGAATATATATCAAAGCCAAGATAGACAAAATACAAGAAAGCAGTAAATGTAGGCTCTGTAGTCAAAGAGACGAAACAACATATCTGAAAGCAATAAACTAACCTAAAAAGTATATAAAAACAAACACAACTGTATGGGAAAGGAAGTCCATTGGGAACTATGCAAACGCCTGCAATTAGAACATGCAGACAAAAGGTACAGACATAAACCGGAGACAAACAGACAAACACATCATTAATGAATAGAAAAGATTTTGAAATTTATATATAGAGAGAGAAATACAGTATTAAAACTGTCATCATTTTTACAGCATGAAAACATTAGTAAAACTATAAAGAATTATTATAGAAAGTTGTGGCATTACGAAGAAGACGTTACGTAGAAAATAGAAAAACTATCAAAAGTATATAATATATACAGAGAGAAACATAACAGAAAGCTTCGATGCTTTCTGTTATGTTTCTCTCTATATATATTATATACTTTTGATAGTTTTTCTATTTTCTACGTAACGTCTTGATAATGTGTTACCTGCAACAGATATTTTATATTTAATTATATGTTCGTTCTGATTTCAGGACTGAAATTCCTTCATTGGGGGTTGGAATAATTTTTCATAGGTTGCTTTTATATATATATTTATATATATATATATATATATATATATATATATATATATATATATATATATATATATATATATATATATAAATTTGAAGATGAGATGAATTAGATGCACATTTAGTCTATTTCGACCTTATCTTGGTCCCTTCAGATGTACCTTCAACCACGATTCAGACATGAATGACGAGAAAAGTAACTCCGTTTTATATTATAACGAATAAAATGAAATAAAAATGAAATATATATGAAAAAATAAATAAATAATAAAAAACAAAAAAATAAAAAATATTTTCTGATTGGTCGTTATAATGAAGAGGAGAATTGTAAGGGGTAGTGGTAAATTAATTGTGAAAATTTAACTGAAAGAAAAATGGGGTGGTGGCGAAAGTTTAAAAAATAAAAATAATTTATGTAGGAAGGAAAATTAAAAGAGAATCCGATTAAAACCAATGTTGTCGATAAAGAAGTAGAGATATTCCCATAAGAATTACTGATTATATTACTATGTGAATGTTTTGATTGTCATTATGGGTGTTTGCGTTAAAAATTCGATTGATTACGACCTTAAAAATGCATAGTATCTTACATCACGTAAATTGTGATTAAAATTTTTAAAATTCTAGACGAAAGCGGGGTGATGGAGGACGCAAAATTTTAGAACCAAAATAAATTTCCTTACTTTTTCAAGGTGGTTACTTTCATTTCCGATGATGAAAATTTTTTTTTAAATGAACACGATTAAAGCCAATTTTGTCGATAACGGGGTTTAAAATATAATTATGGAAATTATAGGATTGGATTACACTTTAAATATTTGGGTTATCATTACGAGTGTTTACGTTTAAAAATTAAATTGGTTACGACATAGGATTTGCGTGATAAGTTACAGTACGTAGATTACAGGATTAAACCGGTATAATGTAGCAAGCGAAATCTAACTATAACATGGACTTCCTTATTTAAAGTAAAAAAAATGATACTATATGTAGTAACAAAGATAATTGATGCCTGTCTCCCCCTTGGAGTAATAATGGAATGTTCTACATTCGTGTATATTAAGAGTGAATGTTAAAACACTATTTGTCTAGCTAAGCAACAAATGGTTAAATAAAGCTTATCCTTAAGTTATATTCGGCGTCCAGTTTTTATTACAATTTATTTAACCATTCGTTATGGAACGTTACTTGAAACCCGATCGTCTAGACCTTGATACGGCCGACTCGGAATCTACTGACAAATGGCGGCATTGGAGAAAAATGTTCGAAGGATTCCTTACAGCTCTACAGTTATCTTCAAACGCGGCTTTAACAGGTACTGAGAAATATACCCTTCTTTTACATCATGTCTCTACTGCTATTTATAGAAATTTATCTGAATGTGAAAATTATGAAACTGCGGTGGACATTTTAGAAGCCATGTTTGTAAAGAAAAAAAATACTATTTTTGCTAGACATTTACTTGCTACCCGGCGTCAACAACCAGAAGAAAGCCTTGAACAATACCTTCAGATTCTAAAGACGTTAAGTCGCGAGTGTGAATTTACAGCCTTAACTGCGAACCAAGCAAGAGATGTTTTTATCAGGGACGCATTTATTAATGGAATACAGTCCAACCAAATAAGACAAAGACTACTAGAGAATAAAAACCTAGACTTACCAACAGCTTATGAACAAGCTCTAACGTTGGACATGGCACAGAAGCAGTCTGTCTTCTATTTACAACCCGATATTTTGGGAGCTGCTATCGTAGCCCCTCCTCTGCATGTTCAAAATTCTTCCATTGTCCAAGATGCTGCCACCCCCCTTTCTAACGATCACGAACAACTTATCACTGCCGCCTCAGCTGGATCCACATGCTACTTTTGTGGCCTTCGTATACATGCTCGTTCGTCCTGCCCGGCTCGAGATGTTAGATGCCACAAGT
Organism: Sepiola atlantica; assembly: GCA_963556195.1. Lineage (NCBI taxonomy): Eukaryota > Metazoa > Mollusca > Cephalopoda > Sepiida > Sepiolidae > Sepiola > Sepiola atlantica. The sequence continues at coordinate 80,467,597 of OY744521.1, forward strand.
GTGATAAGCAGGGACATTTTTCGAAAGTTTGCCGGTCAGCTTCTCAAAAAAAACGTTCGGCTACTCTTGCTACTGTAGCACCAATTACAATATCAGCTGCATTCCCCGGCTGCCTCTCAAAAACAATCGTGAGGGTAAAAATCAATGGATTGACTATTCATGCGCTTATTGATACAGGCAGTTCCGAAAGTTTTATTAATGCCAGTATTGTAAAAGCAAATAAATGGGAAATATTTCCTTGTTCCAACCAAATATCAATGGCAAATTCATCTTTATCGTCCCATGTAATTGGATATTGCATGGTTAACCTGAAACTAAAAGGAAACTCCTATCAAGGGATCAAATTATCAGTAATGAAAAACCTCTGCTGCGAAGTGATTTTGGGTCACAATTTTCTAAAACAACATTCATGCGTTGAAATTCCTTTTGGTGGCCCCAAGCCAGTCCTAAGCGTATGTGGACTAGCAGCTGTCAAAGTGCGGCACCCGTCACTTTTTACAAACTTAACTCCTGACTGCAAACCAATAGCAATAAAATCAAGACGCTATTCAGAAACGGACAAGCAGTTCATAGCAGCAGAAGTAACAAAACTACTTAAGGAAGGAATTATAGAGCCAAGTGAATCTCCATGGCGAGCACAGGTCCTCGTAACAGCCACTGAAAATCACAAGAAAAGGATGGTCATTGACTATTCCCAGACCATCAACAGATACACATTACTCGATGCCTATCCACTGCCTCGTATTGACGAAATGATTTCTAATATTGCAAAATATCACACTTTCAGTACTTTAGATCTCAGAAGTGCCTACCATCAGGTACCTATCAAGCCAGAGGATAAGCCCTACACGGCATTCGAGGCCTGCGGTCGCCTATATCAGTTCTGCCGAATTCCTTTTGGGATAACAAATGGTGTGGCTAGCTTCCAGAGGGTAATAGATGAAATAATCTCCAATGAAAAATTGAAGGGTACTGTTGCATATATAGACAATGTCACAGTATGCGGACATAACCAAGCTGAACATGACCACAACCTTAAACGATTCATGGCTGCCGTCAAGAAATATAATCTGACTTTGAACAGTGAAAAATGTTCCTACAACTTGAAAAGCATCAAATTATTGGGATACATTGTCAAAAATGGCACCATGACGCCGGATCCCGAGCGACTGAAACCGCTAATGGAATTACCAATCCCTGGAAACATGCCCTCTTTACGACGAGCCCTCGGTATGTTTGCTCACTACTCCCAATGGGTTGCGTCTTTTTCAGAAAAAATACACCCATTGACACAAGTATCTACTTTTCCGTTGTCCTGTTCCGCCATCAGAGCATTTCAAAACATGAAAAGGAACATTGCTCAGTCTGCCATTTCTGCTGTGGATCCTTTTATCCCTCTATTAGTTGAGACGGATGCCTCCGACTGTGCGATAGCTGCCTCACTGAGACAATCCGGTCGTCCTGTAGCTTTTTTTTCAAGAACACTTTCGAAATCCGAGCGACGACACTCTGCAATAGAAAAAGAAGCGTACGCCATAGTTGAGGCATTACGAAAATGGAGGCATTACTTAATCGGCCGACATTTTGAATTAATCACTGACCAAAAGTCGGTCTCGTTTATGTTTAACCCAAAAACAACGAGTAAAATAAAAAACGAGAAAATAGCGAGATGGAGAATGGAGCTTTCTTGCTACTCCTTTGACGTCACTTACCGCCCTGGTAAGGAGAATGCCGCGGTCGACGCGCTTTCAAGGGTGTGTGGCCTGGTAACTGGCTCAGATGATCTTCAGTATATACACAGGGAATTGTGTCACCCAGGTATCACAAGAATGATTCACGTAGTCAGGAGCAGAAACTTGCCATATTCTGTTGAAGACGTAAAAAGAATTACGAACTCTTGTCGGATATGCGCAGAAAATAAGCCCAGGTTCTACAAACCTCCTCCAGCAACACTCATTAAGGCCACACAGCCTTTTGAAAGACTTAACCTGGATTTTAAATGCCCTTTACCCTCTAAAACTAAAAATAAATACATGCTCACAATAATAGACGAGTACTCAAGATTTCCGTTCGTCATCCCCTGCCCAGACGTAACGGCTGCAACAGTAATTCAAGGCCTCTGCTCCATTTTTGCCGTTTTTGGAGTGCCTGCATATATACATTCAGATCGTGGGTCTGCTTTTATGTCGGACGAACTCAAGCAGTTTCTGCATGAACGAAGAGTAGCTGTAAGTAGAACAACTCCTCACAATCCTCAAGGAAACGGACAGTGCGAAAGATACAATGGTATAATATGGAAGACAGTACAGTTGGCGGCAGCAAATCGCAATAGTCCGATCTCCGATTGGGAAAGTCTCATCCCCATGGCCTTATACGCTATTAGGACTCTATTATGTACAGCGACAAACGCTACCCCACATGAGAGATTCTTCTCGTTCCCACGACGAAGCTCAGCAGGCACATCACTTCCCTCGTGGCTTGCACAACCTGGCACAGTTTTATTAAAACGTCATGTTCGTCATAGTAAACATGACCCATTGGTAAGCGAGGTACAATTAATCGAAGCGAACCCTCAGTATGCACTGGTCAGAAATTCAGAAGGAAGGCAATCTACTGTCTCCTTAAGGGATCTAGCCCCAGCAGGAAATGTATATGAACGTAGAACTGCTTCAGATGGATATAGAGCTCCGGTTCGTGGAACAAGTCCGACCCTCTTAGGTGATCGTGTGCCAGATACGTCAAGTTCAGAGTCCCAACAAAACGAATCTGAATATACTAACAGAGTCGTCTCTGACTCTAGTTCGGACGACAGATGGGTACCACGAAAGCGGTTTCACCCAATATCTGAGACAGATACTCAATCTTCAGACACCAAGCGACCGAAGCGCCGTAGAAAACGAGAGCGATTTGGAGCAAGATATTTTAGCCCTAAACCAGCAACACAAGACAGTCCCGAAACGTCGTCAGGTCCCGAGGAGCCTAGATTAGAAATGGATGTCGGGCACGAACAACCAAGACGCCCTCAAAGAACCCGCAGGAGGCCAGGTCGATGGGATGATTTTGTTCCCTACGAATAAGAAGATAGATGGGGGAGAATGTAGTAACAAAGATAATTGATGCCTGTCTCCCCCTTGGAGTAATAATGGAATGTTCTACATTCGTGTATATTAAGAGTGAATGTTAAAACACTATTTGTCTAGCTAAGCAACAAATGGTTAAATAAAGCTTATCCTTAAGTTATATTCGGCGTCCAGTTTTTATTACACTATATATATATATATATATATATATATATATATATATATATATATATATATATATATATATATATATGTATATATATATAATTACTTCCCCAATTATATTGTAGACGAACAAACAAGAAACACATGGAAGGTACATACAGCAATTTGACCAAAACACTAAATGAACCATTCGGAAAATTGAAAAAAAAAAAAAGTCTCATCAAGAAAAAACACTCCGTGTTATTTAATAATGTTCGCCTATATATATATATATATATATATATATATATATATGTATATATACGGCATAATCACGTTGACACACCAGTCCTCGTTGAGCCTTGCCAGTAGTAGATGGATGACCATTTGGGGTACCAAGCGTTGTATGTGGTAGGACGGAGAAACCTCTCTGCAAAAAAATACAGTAAAGAAGATGCTTTTAGAAAGTATTTCAGTATAACTTGCTCATCCACACATTTGTTAACTCTACAGAACAACCGGACCCTCGGCGGAAGTTCTGTTCTCAGTAATGTGGCGAAGCTCTCCAGAGACAGTATAACACTTTCTCACCGTGATAATGGAGTTGTTACGTTGTTGTGTCAAAGCTACTTTGCTAACAGGGCTCTGGTGAAAATCCAAGAGGAGTCGGGATCAGGATCCGTCGTATTCTGGTCGGCACTGCTTCTTTGTGTGACAAGCAAAGATGTGTCAGGTGCAAAACTGCAAATAAATAGGCAACGATGGACAAAAGTGACAACGTTGCTTTTGCGTCATTCGTTTGTGTGTTCTGGACTAACCTTCCTCGATTTCGCATATAACCGCTGACGTTGATGTTCTCGGTGTCGAGTGTAAAAACCTTCAATCTTGCAGGTTTACTAATAGCTACGACCAACGAAGAGGTCTTCATGCAGACCAGAAATTCCGTTTAACAGCAACAACAACAATCATCATCATCATCATCATCATCAAGTTGCTTCAAAATGAGCTGGGTGTTAATGTTGCATTGGTGATGTGATTTCATTCAGTAAGTAGCCACATACCTCGTGCAATGTGTAAGCGTTTAATCTCTTAGTAAAAGTACATTTTAAATGTGACAAATAATGTATCATTCTTAAGCCTCAATGCTTCAGATAATGCAAAAGTTGTTCCTTCCGACTGAATGAAAAACGTGTTTTCTTGGGTTTATAAACTCGTGATATTTTTGCTTTCTGTCGACAGGAGATGAAAAATGACAGCAATACAGAAAAAAACGACGATTTTATGAGATTTAAGCTGAGAAACCCTTTTAATCTTAACATATTTTTACTAGATTCAGCAGAAGCCATAAAAGAATCTTCAAAACGTCGCAGTCGCCTTTCACTCGAAATAATCTGCCTCTTTGTCGTCCATCTTGCTGGCTTGGTTTTCTGCTTCCATAGAAAACAAACTGTTCATTCAAAACCAGTGTTGCGTTCCAGTTATACACGGCTTGTCTAAAAACGAATCTAGTGAACAGCTCAGATATAATAAAAGCCAATTAACCATATTCTTACGCAATGTGTAGAAACCAGTCAGTAAATCCACAAAGGGGTTCTCTTTTAATGCGTTGTTTCTCTCCGAATCTTTGAACCGAACAGAGAGCGATAGAAATAATCTGATTTTTACATCATTCTTGATCGGATTTATGTCCTCAATTTAGTTTTCATTTTAACAACTTTTTGCCTAGTATCTTCACATGCCGTCCTTTAATGTACAGGCAGAATCTGAAATCACTACATAGTCTATACAGAGTGACCATTAATCACTCTGAGTACCTTCAACAGAAAAGATTGTTTAATTTACAGCCCGACGTAAAAGGCTATTCAATACTACGTGACCGTCTATCATTCTGAAAAAAATAACTATTCATAAATCTACGAGGATTGACCGCGCTCGACTGTAACCTCCAAACAGTACACCCCAATTAATAGTTCTGAGAGGTGTGTACTGAGAATCTCTTACTGGAACTTGTTGAGGATAAGACATTATGAAAGGAAAGATGACAAAGTCGATTCATAAAACATAATCAATTTTTATAGAAAACTTTCTTAAGACAATGTAAAATAAAGTGTGCGTAACGATTGAGATTTTTAAAACTTAAATAACAATAAGGTGAAAATATCTGTGTGTTTGGGTTTTTAAAGTACGCGTGAGTTTTCGGCAATTAATATATTCACTTCTTTTAGTTGACTGAAAGACACTGCTTATTTGATATTGTGTTCAATCAATAGTCAATACATAAAAACAACATTCATTTGGAGCTGCTACCTCAAACAAATCCACTATTCAATGTAAAGTAAAACTATTCTTCAAATTCTGAATCTCTAACTAGAACACCATTTTTAGTCTAAATTGGTTGACCGTTCTTCACTCTAACTTCTTACTAGAACCTCAGTCAATCTGAGAGAAAAAAATAACATTGGTTTCTTTGGCTCATCAGAAATAATAAAAACAATTTATATAAAAAAAAAAAATTACTAGCGTAATTCTATGATTTTTTATAAATATTTTAGTAATATATCTACATGAATAGCGAGTGGCAACGCTGGCGAAGCATAGTTTTGTTCAGTTATCTTTGATGAAGGGTGTACACTAGTGGTCTATTAATAAAAAAACGATGTTTTGTATACAAGAAATATGAATTATTCATTAATAGAGAACTCCAGCGTTGGAGGATAGCAATTAATTCAAACATGACTGTATTACCATCGCTATTGTCATTTTAAAACTGACTGCTGGAGTAATATATGGTTGTATAATGGGAGGTTATGTATCCAACATTGTCTATATATATGTTTTTTGAAAATAATACTGAAATATGATGGTTTTTCTTGAATGACTTCTGTATGTGATGTTGTAAAGGGCGCGGATAAAGAGACGGTTTAGAGTCATTTAAAGTATAATACGAAATTTAAAATTTCCTAAATTGTATTGGAAACGATCGTACGCTAAATAATCTTTGTGTTTAAATTTTTTGAACTAATATAGATAATGTTCTAATTCCATTTGTCTCAACTCACTTCATAAATAAATAAATAAATAAATATATATATATATATATATATATATATATATATATATATATACCTACTAGAGGAAAGCATTATCAAGTGAATAGATTTTTGGACCCGGAAGAATGTGGCTTAGAAAACCTATTAAGTTTTTAAATGAAAACAACGAGAAATCGATTTTAATAAACATTCAAATCATTTTCTAAGATTTCTAATCTCGTGAAATAAAAAAACTTTGAATCGATTAATAGCAGTCATCCATGTTGATTGTGGAATTGTATACGAACCATCAGATACAGAGGGTCGTTCCTTTACCTGCAATCTCAGAGAAATAGTATAAGATATAATATAAGATATTAACACCTGTTTTTCTGACGGTACTGATATGCAGAAATGTAAAACTAATGTAAACAGACATCTCGCTGCACAGCTCCCGATTTAGGTTGCCCCCCCCCCAAAAAAAAAACTCACACCCTTTCTCTCAGTAGTTCCCTACGTCTACAGTGACGGTCTGCCTTGTTTGGGGTGAACCATGTTAAAAAATAAATATATTGTTAAACATAACACATTTCCAGAACTTATGACTATTTTAGCATGTGTTTTCTGGTAATAAATTAAAAACACCTGTAAAATAGAACTTCATTCTTTTTATGTTATGTACAAATGAATAAAGTTTAGAAAAATATCCAGAGAGTGAACTAAGCAACCTCATTTTTTTTATTTAAAATGATTTTAATTTCCCAATTGATTATTAACAAAGAAGCATTTCTCATTACGCAAGTAATCTAAATTCATTTGTCTTCTGTCAAAGTATTCGTTTTGCATAAGTATATTTTGTAGAAAACATTATTTGATGAAAATTTTTATGGATAACTTTTGCAATAAATCGTCTGCTTTTAAGTTCAGATAGTGTTTGAAAGGAAAGATATGGAAACAATAACAAAGTTTATATAATATATTTTATATAAGAAAGAAAGAAAATAAGAAAATTAAAAGTTTTGCAAATTAGTTGTGATTTTCTCTTCAATTCATCATCGTTCAGAAGGTTTGCTTCAAGCATAAATTCTCTGAGGTTGCCAAACATATATAAATCAACGGCGGTAGATCATGACAGTAATGAGGATGTGCCAGCTGTTCCCAACCAAATTGACTAATGGTTTCAGCTGTTCTTGCTCCAGAGGATTTGCATTTCCCTGGTGATCGAAGGCCCTTTTTTCTTTCTTTTTCAACTTATTTACTATGTCATTCCCAGCTTTTCAGTATTATACATTATTGTAACTCTTTAGCCAAATTAACACATTAACTTAAACCTCCATTTTAGGTCGCCTCTCCATTATCGACCTCGCTAATCTGTCATCATTTTGAATATTATTTCAACCTTCGTTAAACAACTTAGCCTATTTCTACATACATAAGTGCTACAACACTATTGACCGTACACATCACAGTTTCTTTTAAGTTTACATAGTTTTCAATAATAAGCCACTAAAATATAATTCAATACCTTTATTCAAACCTGGAACCCCCTGTTTGATTTACAGCTATTTATACTAGCCTCAAAATAAAAAAATTCTGAGATTTAAAGTTACTGTCGCAATATCAAAGACGTTCAGTAAATATACACATGTATCTACAACATATATATATATATATATTTATATATATATATATATATATATATATATATACAGCTGTACAGACACATACATATACTCACACAAATGTGTACATAGCTATGCGCACACACATATATCCACACTTACAAATATATACTTCGTATAATTTGTGTTTGTGAGTGTTATGTTATGCCTTGGTTAATGTGGTTGGAATTTGTCTATAAAGGGTGCCTTTGTATTGTGTCGGAGTAATCCTTTGTTTTGTATATTGGTATAATTTTTATTCATTTTCGCTGTATGTATGTAAATAAATTAATATATATATATATACATATATATATATATATATATATGTGTGTGTGTGTGTGTGTATATTACTACTTCATGTATAGACATAACATTTTATATGGAGATATATTTTTTATGTATCAATTTTCAGTATGTACTTCAACAGTGCTCGATACGTAAGTAGAGCTAAGTAGTAAGCTATGAAAATATATTTATGGCAACTAAGCTACACAGAGGCTCCCGCGTTTCATCCCCGGGGGGGAATCTTCAGACTAAATTTTTTAGTCGGAAGATTCGCCGATTTTTCCTGGATTTACTATTTTTGAACATGATGCTACAATTTTAATGGCGCCTTGAACGGTGAATATTTTTCAAATATTTTTAACTTCTCTTTGCACTGGACATTTTTTACACTTTCTATACTATATGTATCATATATTATATTTATATCTTTTTCTATTATGACTTTTGGTAATTCCCCTACCTACTTATCCCTTTCTATTCCTCTGATGGTAACATTCCATTCTTTGAAAAGCCATGAGTTAAGGAAGTAAACATAAATCTCTTTTATTTGAAAACACCTTGTTTTGAATAACTGATGACGTAATAGATTTTGTATTTTACAATCTTTATTCTCATTTTTTACTTGTCTCTATATATTGATTTCTTATATGCTTAATGTAATAATAACGAATACTACTTAATTACGAAACACACCAATATACATTTCGGCTTATTCGGAACACGTCAGTTAATATAGTAAATATAGATCGAAATGGCTGCAGGTGACTTAAATTTATTTTGAAGTCGTACATCACCACTTCATTTGAGTTTATTTTTAATCTTAAAAAGTTAAACAATTTTAATTTTTGCTCAATATTGACCTGAGAATTTGGAAGCATTTAAATGAAACTTTCAAAATCCGAATAATAAAAAAGTCCTAAAACTCCTAGGCATCGCAGGGTATGGACAAGTAGTATATAATAAATGCAAACCGGTCGATTTCCCGATGTGTACCATCAATAGCTTTGAATGTGACAGATCGATATAAGATTAGCACTAGCCAATTCTCTTATTATCCTAGCATAATGTACTTAACAATCAAAAACTATATTTCAGTGTCTTTAAAAAGATACTTATTCAGGCTAGGCTGGATGTGAAAATGGAGACATTTTTTCAATACAAAAGTGAAGCCGGTCTATTTTAAAAGTTTGCCATCAATAGCTTCGAATCTAACAAATCGATATTTGATTCTTACTCGCCAATTTGTTTTGTATAATTGCGCAATGTTTCGATTTAGTTTCTTTCAAAATATACATATTCCTTACTAGGAAGATTGGTTAAATAGAGACATTTTTCAATAGTTTCCGAAAATAGCTACAGCTATTTAGGTCATTGATAAAAAAAATGTACATTGCTTTCAGATAAACAATTATATTTGTTTAGAAGAAATATTAAACTATATATTTCCTTATATTACTTGCATATGATACAAAATAAAATCATTTTATTTAGAAAAACTATTTAGATGGTTGTCTTAGTGAAATAAAACAAGCGGTTCTATGAACTTATTAATCCTGAATAGTTGATTTTTGTTATGGCTTGTTGTAGTCTAATAAAAATCATTTAAACAGAAAACACCCCTTATAAACAAAAAATGATATTACATTAAATCCTACTAGTTAAGACGATTTTATGTGGGCTATATTACATGAACACTACTTACCATGTAGTCCATTTTTATTAAACGAAAAAAAAACAATGTCTTCATTAACCAAACTATGATAATCATAATATCTCTTTATAAAAAATATTTCCCTATCATTTCTGAGTGAAAAAAAAACAAATTATTTCTTTTTTGTAGCTTAGTCTAATCAGGGGAACTATGTATTAGGAAAAGACTATAAAATTCCTTCACGCTATAATGATTTATATTGTCGCATAGAAAGTCTGTTTTTTCATTTATTGGCCCAAAAATGCGAAACAAGTGTGGAAGCAAACATTTTCTAAAAATAATTTCAGAGATAAAAACATATTTAATTCTTTGGGAAAACGCCGGAACGAACTTCCCTCTGAATTTCCGCTAACAATTCATGCAATGGGCTACTCAATTTTCTGTTTAAAAAAAAACATATTTGTATTATTGTGATTATTTGGTCTACTATTCTCATCTTGCTTCTTTTCATAATGTTTCGGCCGATATAACCCCCGACCTTCTTCATGAACTTCTTTTTTGTAACTCGGGAATATGTGTATCTAACTCGGAAACCTATACGCAATTTTGACCTGAACCCTGATAAGAGGTTATATCAGCCGAAATGTTGTGAGTGGCTACCAAGATGAGAATAGTAGTCCAAATAATTCAAATAATACAAATTATCAAATGTCATTTAAAACATTTAGAAACGAAAAGTAGCTTATTTAAGAATACATATTTTGAGAGTATGTAAAACGTTTTTGTAATTCACTATTTTTTTAATAAACTCATACAGATTATGCTGCTGATGCTGCTGATGATGCTGATGATGCTGCTCATGATGCTGCTCATGATGCCGATGCTGCTAATGCTGCTGCTGATGCTGCTGATCATTAAAAATAGTTGTTCATGAGTAATGCCGAAATTAACGTAACTTTAAATCCTGGCTATGATGCTGCTGCTACTACTATTATTACTACTACTCCTACTAACAATACTACTACTACTAACACTACTACTACTAACACTACTACTAACACTACTACAACTACTATCATTATTATTAATAATGATAATGATATATATCATTATTATTATAAAGACACTTATAATTATAAAATTATTTTTCTAAAAAAAATGTTTAATGAATGAGTTATTGGAAAATGAAAGTCAAATGACACCTGGACAACACTGGTTAGTTACAGATACTATATAATCAAGTTTATGTGTTCTATGTTTTGACTTTTGTCATAGATAGCTTCCGTTCTACAGCATCAATATTCTGTTATGAACAACCATTTCTTCTTGCGTATCATACCATCGGTTATTCAGAAGAATTACTTGTAATTCGTTTCAATTCTTTTCAGGAGATTATTTATCCGATTAGGAAAATATTAAGATGGATTCCATCTTTGTTATCAACAGCAAATGTAAATGAAAATAGATGCCATCTTTGTTATCAGCAACAAATTTGACTAACAATACTAAATAGTACTGACAATACAGTATTGCTTTAATTATTGATGAATACTAGTTAAATATTATATTATCCTTATAGAAACAGAAGAATAAATATAGAACATCTTTGGAAGCATTGAAAATACAGTGTCGTATAAAGTGAGGGCATGTGTGACTCGTAAACGTTGTCAATAAAACATTATATCATATCTCATAGACACCATCTTAGCTCATTATTTTGTTTTTAAACTACTTTTCTATTCCGAAGCATGATTGCGAAATCATTTACAACTTTTTTCTATTCTTATTTTGTAAGCTCACTTATTTATTTTTAAAATATTGTCTATCTTGTAACCCTTATATACTCTTCTTTTTACTTTGTAAGATCTTCATTATTTAACAAATATTTTATTTCGTGTAACTGCTATTTACTCTTTTGTAATGTTTAATTAATTAAATTAATTTTATTAATTTAATTAATTGTTCGTTTTTGTCTATTTTTTAATTGATTTAGTTTAGAAAAATATGAAATTATGCGTATGTATATTAGATAATTTACTATTTTTAACATATCAGGTTGTATCGAAATATTTTATGTTACAAATATTTGTTCGTTTAAGTATTTCTTTTAAAAAAACGAAAACAGCTAATATAATAATAACAATAGGAAATTTGCGACAGTAACTTATAACTGTTTACACAACAGTGTTTCATATTGTCCTGTTCTAGCAGAGGGGGATATTCTGAATGGTAATTCGATCACAGCTATAATACCTGAAAATAAATTAGAGGATCAGTTTCAGTAACATGTAAAACACCCCTTACTTCGGTATCACTAATCATAATCTTTTTATTATCCACATAAACATGTTTTTTTGTTGTTTTAAAAAGCAAATGGGTGGTAAGTAGTGAATCAGTTAGGGATAGTATATCAAATGTAAAGATACCCCTCACTTTCGTACTTTCTAACATAGACCTGGTTTAAGGATATTTTATTTTTATATATCACTATATTTATATTTATTTTTCTGACCGATTCTGATGTGCCTATATGTTTCTGTTTGTTTCGCGCCTCTACGTGATTTACATAAACAACTATTTACTATTAATCGATTATTTATTGACGTCAACAAGTTCGATAGCGTAAAGTATTAAACAAAACTTTACAAAAGTTATATTAAAAACAATTTAATTATTAAATTTAATCGACCAGAATGCATTTTGATTCCTTGAATTAATTTTATTAAAACTATATTAATACGATATTTATTTTAGAAAATTATTCATAGTTTTATGAAAATTCGGTTCAAATAATCAATAACTTAATAATCTAAAAATACAATAATGATAAGGATTTAATGTTCAAAATCCAAATTAAATTATTTGATAAAAGCAGCATAGTTAAAACATAAAAACGTGAAATAAAAGTTGAAGGATAAACAATCCTGAGCAACGGATTGAGTTAGTATATATATATATATATATATATATATATATATATATATATATATATATATATATATATATATATATGTGTGTGTGTGTATCTTGGCAGCATCTTTTCTTTTATACAAGTATCATTAAAAATAACGGACATCTTGTGTCTGGTTATTTTTTTCTAATATCCTTTCCGTTTTTCTGATTAGGTTCTTAGTTTCAGACGGAAACTGGCTGATAAAATTGCCATAGCTTCCAAAAGCGCTTTCGGACCCTTCCATGTCTATCGTCAGTGGAGCAATGTTAACCAGGCATAGACCTAGGAGTGAATATATATTCTATTTAGGCGGGGAAATAAAGGACTGTGTTTTATGTAAATTTATATTTATAGGCATTTGAGTATATTAGTACTAATAGTATAGTTAATCTTGTTAATAGCTGGTTTTTCTGTTTTAATGTATAGGGCTTCGAGTATGTGGAGTTTAAGTGTATTAGTATTTTGTGCGATAATTGTTGTGTTATCTACTAGAAGTTTACGGATATGTGAACGGGGGCAGGAATGCTTTTTATAGAGGTGCTGCCAAGATACACATATTTCAAGCTGCATGATCCGGCAGCTCATCAAGAGACCACCACTTGGCAATATAGGTGCGGTCTCGGGAAGAGACAGATATATATATATATATATACAGGGTGTTTCAAAAGTCTTGGGAACATTACAAATGCGTATATCTCATGAACTATTCCAGGTAGAAAAATGAAACTGGTGCCATTTTAAAGCTTGCTTAATCAAGTTTTTGGTCATACTAATGATTTTCGTGTTATCTTTCCAGGTGCAGTAATGGCGTTCTCTAAACAAGACAAGGCATTTTGCGTCCTCCAATTTGCAAAGACTGAATCGTGGACATGTGTTCAGCGTGCATTTCGCAGGAAATTTAAAAAAGAAGCCTCTGAAAGGAAATCCATTGTCAGATGGCATGCTAAATTTGTGAAAGATGGGTGTTTGTGCCCAAGTAAGCGAACAGGTCGCCCTTCAACTTCAGAAGATGCAGTTGAGCAAGTTCGAACAGCCTTTCAGCGGAGCCCCCGTAAATCAGTGAGAAGAGCCAGCAGGGAACTTCAGCTTGCTCCAGCAACTGTCTGGCGTGTCTTAAGGAAACGACTGCAAATGGTACCTTACAAGCTCAAGTTGGTCCAAAAGTTGAAGGACACTGATAAGCCACTTCGCCGTGACTTTTGCATTGCAATGCAAGAGAAGTTGGAAGATAACGGCTTTGATGACCGGCTTGTTTTTAGCGATGAGGCGACCTTCCATCTGAATGGCAAAGTTAACAAGCATAACACTCGCATATGGGGTACTGAGAATCCTCATGAACTTCTTGAGCACGAGCGAGATTCACCAAAAGTGAACGTGTTTTGTGCAATTTCCAAGAAAGGTGTCTATGGACCGTTCTTCTTTGAAGAGGCAACTATCACTGGTGAATCCTATCTCAACATGCTGGAAGACTGGTTAATGGCTCAGTTGGAACAAGCAGAATCTGATGACTTCATTTTTCAACAAGATGGTGCACCACTACACTGGAGTCTTAGAGTAAGGCAGTTTCTTAACACAAGGCTGCCTGGTAGATGGATTGGGAGATCTGGGCGAGGTGATGACGTTCTCATGCCCTGGCCTCCTAGGTCTCCAGATCTTACCCCGTGTGACTTTTTCCTTTGGGGCTTTGTCAAGCAACAAGTCTATGTGCCGCCCCTTCCAAGAGATATTGACGAACTAAAGGCTCGAGTAACGGCAGTTGTGGGAACCATTGACGTCAAGATGCTGGAACGCGTTTGGCAGGAAATGGACTATCGACTAGATGTCTGCCGTGTGACGAATGGTGCTCATATTGAGCAACTTTGAAGATTCCCCACAAAACTTGAAACTTTAACCTTTCCAACGGTACTAATTTCATTTTTCAACTCCTAATAGTTTTTGAGTTATTAAAAATCGTTATGTTCCCAAGACTTTTGAAACACCCTGTATATATATATATATATATATATATATATATATATATATATATAGTGTGTCAGGTTGTATATGAAAAGAAATCAAATAAAGTGCTCGATCATATAAGAGAGCTAATATAATTTATTTAGATACTGTATATTACATATTTCAACAATGTACCGCAGTTTCATCTAAAAGGGCAGATTTAGACATCTTTAGTAAATCTCCGTGCCCAATGGAATCATCGGCAAGTTGAAACGATTGTAGTCACGCCCGATAGGGAATGGCGTCAACAATGACAGAAAACGGTGTATCTCTGAGAGGGTCCCCGAAAAAAATCTGGTGTGCGATAGTGATTAACTAGGACTTAAGGGAGATCGATGTTAGTTCGTGTATGAAAGACCTTCATTTTATTCCCTAACAAGTTTTATTTATTTATTTATTTGTTCTTTTTGTAATGTTATTGTTATACCTAGTCTGAAAAAATACGAAAGGGGCGGCCGTATAGTTTTCCGTTTGGGTTTGTGAAATTAGGGTGCTTTTTTGTTGTCGTTTTTGGGAATAAATTTATGTATCGGATTAATTGTTCGATATAGTGTTGAAAAGGATGATACAATAATGTTTTTATGGACTTAACGTGTTTGTTTATTTTTGTTCATTGAATTGGTGTTTTCGTATTCTCTAGATCTTAATGGGAGGAAAGCGGTGTTTCGTTGATATGTTCCGTTTATAATCAGTAGTGTTGAAAATTAAAAAAATGGTTATAAACGGAATGATGGATGCTATCTGTTATTTCCGTTTGAGGGGTATAAGTTTAGTCTCAATATTGATGGTGTGTTAATAATATTAATATTTAGTATATTTCATTAAATTCCTTATCTTGTTATTTTATTTTATTTCACTTGTACGCGTACATACGTCCATGCGCACCGGCAAATAAACCTATATACACATACGAGCATGAAACCACAATATCTGCACGCATATGCACATGCGCGCACGTACACACATCTTCACTCACATGTACAGGGGGTTATTAATTTTATATTTTTTATTATTTATTTTTTGTGTTTTTAATTTAATCTTTTATTTATTTTATTAATATTATTTAATATTTTCTATTTAGTAATAATATGCTCCTATACATACACACGCGCACTCGCACACATGCTTGTACACACACACGGACGTATACCTACGCCTGTACACTCATCTTCATTTTTACAGGGGTGGGCGGGTGATTGGAGAATCTATTATATGGATTGTATGAAGCGGGGGTGGGGGGGGGTTCTTAGGGGTCAAGAAATCTTTCGTTCTGTGGTGTATCTGTATTTCCGTGATAGGAGAGTCACGTGGAGATTGGTTATCTGCTGATAAATGTATAAACGCTGTGGATGGGGTTAGTTTTAGTACGGATGATGTGATTATCTGTGGTGAAAGGGTGGGGTGTTTATTGATGAATGTTTTATATGTGGTTAGAACTAGGTTGTATCAGGGTAGGCGGGGTTTATGTAGTCGCGCCCGTGGTGTGTTTAACATATATCTTGGGGGTTGGAGGTATTTTGTACGTAAATAGAAAGATAGGAATTTTGTTATGGGTTTAGGGAGGTCTTGGGGAGATTAGTTATTTTATATGTTTTTAAGAAATACTTTACTATCTTTTTAGAGGAGTATTTGGTTTAAAGGGATAATTGGTGGGTTATGTAATATTGTTATCAGACCATTGAGCTAGCAGGAATTTTCTTCTGTGGGAGCATTTTCTGAAGACCTCGGTTTTATGTTCATGCAGTTTATGGAATGGTTGTTGATAACTTGTATAATTCTGAATTTCTCAGTAGTGCACAAAGGGCAGGTCCTGGAGGTAGGGCTGTAGGATTTAGGTTTGTCGGTAATTCTCCATTCTATTTTGTAGGGGGTGTTGAACTTCTTGAGATCCCATACGTGGGTTACCAGTGTGGTTATGTGGTCTTTTTGGGGGTATTTGAAAGTGTTGTTGTGGGCGTAGAGTCTTTGTTTAAAAGATCCTTGGGTCATTCCGATGTATATATCCTCCCTTTTGGTATCCACTCCGGATATAACCTTGGCTTCGTAAACAACGGAGCTGACTGTGCATCCTCCGCCCAAGGGGCAGGTTGCACCTCTTTTGCAAGAGCAACGGGAGTTGGGTGAATTAGTTGGTGGTTTGGAGGTCAGAATGGATCTCACGGACTGAAAACATAGAATAGTTAGTTTTTACTGTATTTCTGTTCAAAAGTTTATGAAGATTATTTGATGGCGGGAAGTGCTTGTCTATTAATTTGAGAAATTGCTTACCTACGCTATATTTGACGCTCAGGGAATAAGGGGGGGGGGCGAACCAGATAATATTTATTTGTCTCTTGCGTCTGTGTTGACTGGTGGATTGGTTGGGTATGTATGATATTTTTTCGTTATAACCGCTCTCAAAGAGGGCTTGTTGGAAAATCTCAGGTGTGGATGAAATGGTTGAAATTCTTTTACTAATATTGGGTATAAGGTTCTTAAATATGAGAGGGGGTGGCAGGATTTGGTGTGGATGTATCGGAGTTGTTCGGTGGGTTTGTGGTATGGCCTAGTTGAATTGTTGGTCAGGTCTAGGGACACGTCTAAAAAATCTACGCTAGTCAGGTTGGTGTCTATGGTGATGTTAAAACCGATTTCTTTTAGGAATGCGGTTAAATGTTTCCTGAATCTGTCGAGTTCTTGCGCGTTGTTGTTGCGGGATAGGCATAGGCAGTCGTCTCGGTAGAGGCCGAACTCTTGGTCATGGAATTTATTTTGTAAGGAGTGTAGGATGAAAAGTCCAATCAGGTCGCATATATCTGCGCTGTCGTAGGCCCCCATGGGAACATCAAAAAGGTCTTCAGGGTTGGATTTTTTAACCCATGTTTGATTGTTGAAGAAAAGGAGTGAGCTTCTCGCATGGAGGATGGTGTTAATTTCGAGGTCACTTATTTCCACGAATGTTTTGGTAAATGATAGGGCCTTGTCGAGGACTTCGCTATTAATGGAGGGGTAGAAGTCAGCGATATCAAATTGTGTGAAACGGTATCGTTTTTTATCTGGGATGGCCTTGAACCAATCAATGGTTGTTTGTGAATTGGTCTGTATGTTTTTTTATATAATCATTAATATTTCCAAGTATACATTTACTGACTAAGCCCATTTCGCTTTTTGCTGGGTTTATGAGTCTGCACGTGGGTCTGTTGTCGAAGTTTGGTTTGTGGTCTTTTAAGGTAAGGAAGGCCCCATTTGGGGTTAACTGGTTGGCTCTGTAATCAATTTTGAGATTTGCTGCTAGGGTTATTGCTTCTTTGTTAATGGCGTTGTGTGTGAGATTTGATGCTAATTGGTATTTGTTGGTGATGCTATCTACTGCTAGTTGTTTATATTTATCGTTTTTGACTTCATAAAGGCTTTTGGTTTTATCTGAAAATACTAATGTGTGGTCATCATATATATATATATATATATATATATATATATATATATATATATATATATATGAATCACGAATAAAAATCGATACGCTAACTATGGCAACGCATTTTTTTTTCTAGTGGAGCAGATGAATGGAATTATGTCGCAATTCCAATCCAAAAAATATAAGTGGAATAGAACTTTTTATTTTCCATACACACTTGTCGTTTAATAAAACCTCCCGAAAACGTTGGATATGAACAAATGACTATTTTCAACATGTGTATCTTATAGACTGTTTTACCACCTTCGACCCAGAAGTGATTTTTTTGTTTGTTTTACTTTTTTCTTTAGTTTCTTTTTGTCTAGTATTTTCCCATTAGGAATTACGGAGCATAGGAATAACGTTAACTCGGGTGTTTAAATTCCTTTTGCCCTAGTAATGAAACGCGCGTAGGGATGATTTATTTTCATGCAAATGAATAAATATACACCTACGGAAAAAAAAACTTTGCTTTGATGGATCTATAGCGAATACATGTTTTGGTAACATCAATGAACATATATATATATATATATATATATATATATATATATATGTTTGTGTGTGTGTGTGGGTGGGTGTATGTGTATATATGTGCGTGTATATAATGTTTAGAAAAGTCAAGTTCAAAGATTTTAACTTTAGTTGTATCATAAAGAGACATAAACATCGATTTTTTTATATAAATATAAATAATGAGATATTCCTAATCTCCATGATACTACAGGTAGAATTTAGCTCGATGATAAAGACGTTAAGCCTGACAAAGAGCATATGTTATAAATCAGAAGAATCAAAATGTATGATATAATCAATATTTTGTAATCATGTTTGAAAAATTCAACACCAGCAAATATTATTACGAACATGTTTCAGAGATTTTTATTGGCAATACTATTATTACCAGCATAACATTATTTATCAATTCGTTACAGGCAAGACAAACAATCGAATTGTTAAATGATAACTAACACATAAAACAAAAATGACCAACAAATCCAAAAACTTTTTTTCTTCTTCTCTCCTTTTATAGCAGGCTTAAATAATTGGATTCAAAAGTCAAATGTATACATCCTTTTAAAAGAAGATGGATTGATTCTTCAAATTAGGTATATAGTGCAAGTTTATAAAAAAGTTTTATCGAAGATAATATTTTAATAAATGATGCTTAATTACTTCAGGAAATTAAATAATTTAAACAGTAAATAATGTTCAACTTTAAAATACCTATGGGTGCAGAAAGAACAAAGAACACCTCTTTTAATAGAGCCGGCAATTAATATTTCTTTAATATAACTTTCGAAAATAACCGTCTTTAATGCAGACGTGGCTAGTATACACAGTACAGCTCTTCGAAATTGGAGTAGATAATTCAATTTCAAACGCATGTCTGAATTAGCATGTAAACAAACTAGTTAAAATAATGACACAGACACATGTCAAGAGCACTGATATTTCGTCCTGTATGTTAAACCGTATTATTATTCAAGCCGAAATATCTGTCTTATTGACATGTGTATGTATTATTATCTTAACTAGATTGTTACATGCTAATACACATACAAAAATTCCATTTTGTCTAAAATTTTAAACTTCCTCATATATATATATATATATATATATATATATATATATATATATATATATATATATATATATATAAAATAGTAAGTTATGAAAATATATTTATGGCAAATAAGCTACACAGAGGCTCCTGCGTTTCATCCCCGGGAGGAATCTTCATGCAGTCTGAAGATTCCCTCGGGGATGAAACACGGGAGCCTCTGTGTAACTTAATTTTTATAAATATATTTTCATAATTTACCACCTAGCACTACTTACGTATCGATCACTGTCGAAGTAAATACTGAAAATTGATACATAAAAAATCATATCTCCTTATAAAATTTTATACATGAAATATTTATGTATATTTATATATATATATATATATTTATTTATATATATATATATATTTATATACATATATATATATATTAATTAATTTACATACATAAAAGAAACGTTCTGTCATGTATGTAAATTAATTAATATATATATGAAATAAAAATAATGACACTGAACTCAATATTCTGCATATTCTTAACCGCTTCGGAAGTGAAAAATACTGATGAAACAATACTGTTCTATCGCTAGTAAAAATAATAATAAAACTACGTATATATATATATATATATATATATATGTGTGTGTGTGTGTGTGTGTGTATATATATAAATGTACTTCTCTCTATATAAAATAATAACTTTGTGTGCATGTGTGTCCGCCTGATATTTGTGTCTTATGTTCACCCAAACCGCTGGACAGAATAGCTTGAGAATTGACATGTGGACTACTGACCTCTCGGTGAAGGCCATAGACTATATAAGAAATATATATCTTCAACGCTGGGGCTCTCCAGACCCCCACGAAAGCTGTATTCCCTTTGATTCAAATGAAATGTAAACCATAGGTAAATGAAAAAAAGGGTGTCTATTCCCAAAATTTCAGCAAATGTTGATAATATTAACCTGATTCCCGGGGGCACAAGCCCTCAACTGAAAACTTATTTTCCCTTTGATTCAAATGAAAAGAATATATATATATATATATATATATATATATATATATATATATATATATATATATATATGGTAGAAGGATAAAAAGTAATTAGAAAAGCAAAAGGCAGATCTTTTTTCAATTGAGTTTCTCAGAGGAAGGTATATTCCGCAAAAAGGCAATTTATTAAAATTATATTTTTCCTTAAGCCAGACTTTTCAAAGATCAAAATCTTATCATCAGAGGAAATCGCTGGGATAGATAAGTTGGCAAAGGCCAAGATTTAAAATTTGAAAAAGTAAAATAAAGATTGTGGGGAAAAAAACACATGGCAAAACTCTGCCCGAATGCAAGCAAATGTCCGATTGCAAAAAAGTCCGGTGTCAAAAAGTCCAGCGGAGAAAGTGAATTGTAAGTACCTATGTCGTTAAAAGGCACGAGAAATGACATGAGAGGATTCAAAGTTAAACTCCAAAAACCACATCTTCAGGTGCGGTGAAAGCGGCGAGCATTACAATCCCCTTAGCTTTTGTACCTTTCTCCCACTACCCCCTAAATTATTGTAATTAACCTCCTTAATCGTATAACTTTTATATGATATCAATTAGTTTTTCTTTAACTTCCTTTAATATACTCGTTCGCTTCTCATCAATATATCCAACCTTTTAATCTTCCCTTTCAACCTGATAACTTACCCACCACAATTGCATTAGACCCTAGCTCCCTTATTTACTTGATGATTCGCCTTATCTAACTTTAACCCCTTTGCACAATACAAACTGAAGTGAAAAAAGATCTGCCTTTTGCTTTTCTAATTCCTTTTTATCCTTCTACCTATCTATCTGCTCTA
The DNA here is from genome assembly GCA_963556195.1 of Sepiola atlantica. Taxonomy (NCBI): domain Eukaryota; kingdom Metazoa; phylum Mollusca; class Cephalopoda; order Sepiida; family Sepiolidae; genus Sepiola; species Sepiola atlantica. The sequence goes on from OY744521.1 coordinate 80,489,249, forward strand.
TCCTGTATATTGAGCTTTATACTTTTCACAATAGGTTTTACCTTTCCTAAAAGTTCGCTTTTAGTTCACCACTTTATATATATATATATATATATATATATATATATATATATATATATATATATATGTATGTATATATATAATCAATGAGAAAACCTCTCTGTCTGTGCATGTCTGTCTCTAAAAACGAAGACATACTAAGTAGTGTACTTTCAATATAATTGTATTCACATGCACAAGTTTAGTTCAAAAGTATTAACATATATCTGAATAGCTTGGTTAGTAAGATATCTATCTGACAGCATCAAGGTTGCTGTTAAAGTAAACTCTCCCTTCATTGATCTTGCATATGATGCTATCCCACACTCTAAACTGGGCAACACCGGGTAACTCTGCTAGTATATTTATATATATATATATACATATATATATATATATATATAAGGAATTCAGCGACCAGATTGGATCATAATAAAAAATTCTCTGCCTGATGAGACATCAGCTCTTGAGAGCTGTAGATCGATAACATCGACATGACAGTGTAGCAGACCTTGTCCATGTTTGAATAAAAGCATTCACTATATATATATATATATATATATATATATATATATATATATATATATATATAATGCGAATTCCTGTCCATGTGATTCCTCGAACACTATAAGACGGCTTACTATCTGTCCGCTTGAAAAAGACATGATAGGTTTTTATTTCTTTTCGTTTCGTATAGCTGTTAAAAGATGAAACGTATACGTATGTGGATAATAATTAAAAATATTTATCATGAAATAATTATTTATAGCTCCCTTTCGGCTAGGCACTTAAACAGAAATAAAAAAGCCGTCTATTCAATGCTAAAAATGCGAGATCCTGTCCATGTGGTCTGCTGAACAGTGTAAGACGGCTTACTATTGTAGAACCATTAAATAAATGAAAAAGTTAAAAGAAACACAACTCTCGAGAAAGAACAAAAACACATATACAGTGTGTATAACTTAGTTGGAACTATGAGTGTGTGTGACACCGTCGCGGACTGTCGAGACCCCCCATTGTCGTTGCTTAAGTCGTCAACTCATCTCATCGTTTTTCGGTCCAATCCGCTCTCTGTGGAGGTTCGATCCCTAACTGCTCGGCTTCTCTCCGAAACCCAAACTCGTTAACATTTTGCCATAAATCTTACTGTAGTCAAACTGTCGTAAACTAACTCACCTGACTGTCGTCAAACTGTCGTAAAACGTTGGCACTCCTAAATGTCGTACCCGGTACTTTTGTTTGTCCTAAACAATGGAAACTGACCACTCCCGAATTTTCTTTTGTCTCTGTCGATGAGTCACTTCCTATCCTCGCGGCCTTCATTGTATCACACTATGCGTCCGCCTGAAAAAAACATAATCGGTTTTATTTCTTCTTTTTTCCGTGAAGTTGGCCTCATTGGTTAGAATGTTGCGATTTGAGTTCAAAGTGACGCGTGTCTGGTGTTTGAATCGTCCGAACGGCTGAACTGTAATTTCTACACTGATGATTTCGCACGGATGAAACATATATGTATGTGGATAATACTTTAAAATATTTATTATTAAATAGTTATATGTTTGATCAAATATACCACTTCACTTTCTTAATACATTCACCGAATTTAGTTTTGTAATCTCATCACGTGCCTTACGACGACTCATGCGAGTCGAAAACGTTTGCAAATATGACGAATTCATATGGTGTATGGAGTAAAACACAATAAAATAGACAAACAGGAACTTTACCTTCTGTTTAATCAAACATGTATCAAGGAAATAATCCTGCTACATATAGCACCAGATTTAAATTTTAATATGTTTATTTCTTTGGATGTGAGGGTACTGTTTCGTTTGCATCCCACTAAATAGTAAAGTTTACAAAAAAATTAATAAATAATATCACCCACGTTACTCACATTGTTTACTTGAATACATACTCCATAATTCATAAGTTCACTAGTTTAGGATTTTTCCCAGCACATACATCATGACGCTCCCGTACGCACGATCCTTTTAAAATGCATGACTTAATGAAACTCAAGATTTGGTGTAAGGCAATTTTTTTTCTCAATAAAATTTTTTGTAGCTAACTTCTTTTAAAGGATTGGGGGTAGAGCAGCCTCAAATGATAAAGTTTGCAACAAAAAATTATTATGCCCATGTTACTCACCAGGTTGCCGAGAATATATATTCTAAAATTAATAATTATCAGTTCATAATAACAAAAACATATATATATATGCACACCCTAAATACTATCATTTACAAAAATATAATGTGCCCTTGTTACTCACAGTGTTGCCTATAATATATTTTCTAAAATTCATAAGGATCCGTTGAAGAATTTAGATTACACTGTTCATATATATATATATATATATATATATATATATAAATATATATATATATATTATGGAATATAAGAGACAACTCATGTCTAAATATCCTTTGGTAGATCCTTTCGATAGTCCGAATTAGGATTTATGGGGAATTGGCTGATGAATTTGCCATAGTTTAGATTTGTCTCCCAAGTTTGTCTTCTAAGATGTATCTGAAAGTACTTGTGAGACAAATCCAAACTTTGGATAATTCATCAGCCAATTCCCCTCCGAAACTAATATCCTAATTCGGACTATTGAAAGGATCTACCAAAGGATATCTAGACATGAGTTGTCTCTTATATTCAACAATACTTGCCTGCAAGAGAAGATGCTGCTTATATATATATATATATATATATATATATATATATATATATATATATATATATATATATATATATATAGTACATGTATTATGTTAGTTTCTGTAGATGTAAATCCGTTGAAACTTCTCTGTTTTCTTTGGTCTGAAGAGGTTCACTCTCTGCGAAGAGTACAGCCGAAACATGTATGCACATATGTAACCAATAATGTTTGTATAAATAAAAAATTACACTTATATATATATATATATATATATATATATATATATATATATATATATATATATATATATATATATATATAAATTCAGATTCTAGTGCTCATATATTTGTCAGTGAGGAGGTCAAATTCTTTACGGACCGTTTGTTAAGTGCTCAGACAATATATACATGGACATATTTTGGAGAACTCATCAAAAGATAAGTGAAGAATCAGCTCCAGATCATTTAAGAAACAAGTGCGTGTTTACGTTCAGAAACTAGCGCAATCTTTAATTCTATATTTAATATTATATATATATATATAAATTTATATTTATATGGATATATACATATACATGTGTGTGTATGGTGTAATACTGTACTGGCTCACTGACTGACAATGGAATGATGTGCGTAATTCGTAGCTTAAAGGGCCAGATTTCCCTCACCGGTGGTATCAATTATTGTCTAATCGAATGTTCACCGTATAATATTACACATAATAAATATATTATACTCTTACAAACGTAATTGAGCCATTCATTTTATTCCTTCTAAACTACATACTTATATATATATATATAAATATATATATATATATGTGTGTGTGTGTGTGTGTGTGTGTGTGTATGTGTGTGTATGTGTCTGTGTGTATGGGTCTGTGTGCGTACCACCATTCATAAGACAGAAAAGTGGTCTGAATGTAGGAAACTGAGCGATCTGCGAATGGATTCTGTGTAATTTGAGAGTAAATCAGAAAACTGTGAAAATCAAATCATGTTTGGCTCGACATGCTAATCAAACTGATAGCAATCCAATATGTTCAACTCGCTTCAGCTTACTTGTATGCGAACCTCATTGCTCCCAAACGCCATTAGTTTTAAACGTTGATCACTAATTAATTTAGAAAATCTACAGTGTTATCAAAGAGTGTCGTTTTATGTATATATGGAAAGTCATAATGATCAGTTTTATCACGATTCCGTTATTAAATACGTTATTTCCTCACTTTGATAAGCGGCAAATATTAACACAAATGTATTCCATACTTCTTTTGGAAGTATTTATAGAATAGGATATTGGTTTTACGGAATTTTTTACACGAAACAATCACTACTTATCGAGGCTAAAGGCCACTCGCGGATAAGGGTTAAGGCGATAGAATGATTGTAAGTTGAGAGATGAAGAATCTTATGAGAGGGTGAAGGATGATTGATGGAATGGACCAAGTTCGAATTCTTGTTGAAATTATATGTAATTTTTTTAATCTGAAGGGAGGCAGTCCCGTTGTAATGTGTCCCACAGACGGAAAGCTCTAGCAAAAAAAGCTCAGTTTGTGGAAATTCCGCCTGACGCTTTGTTCAGGGAGTAAGAAATAAATTTATATTCGTTGTGATACAAAATGGTGTTTTTGCTGTCTTATAAGGAAGAACCAGAGATTGGAGCTCAGTCGATCACTTTCCCTGGAAATAACGATAGAGCATGATCTCTTCTGTGACAAGAGGAACAAAAGCTATCATCTCTCACTAGATTTCAGAGTTGATGTTGAACTCTGTGTAAGCAACGAAGATTGCTGTGAGCGGCGCTTCCCCAGATGTGGCAGCATGTCTCTATTCATGTTATATAACTATTATTAAGAATTGAACGACGGTAAAACGATTGTAAACGAGTTATTGTATGCTAGCTTTACTTACCAGGTGTTGCCCAGGAGTCTTTTTTTCTTTCATTTTAGTTCAGCTTTTATACATATAAATATACATTATAATCAGTGCTAACTGGCATTCCCACACCGTCTAATGTGTGTAAACATAAATTTACTAATGAAAATTAGTCTAAATATATAAATGCGTTAACAATGATTAACTTAACGCTCTTTATAGGCATACACAGACAACTTATTACTGCAACTTAATAATAATACATAAGTGAATAACACCGAATGTTTTATTCTTAAAATCAGAAAATGTAAGAAATAAAAAGCTACAGGTTTTATGGAAAGATCTATCGGTTGTAATAATGTATAAGCAGTTACGTAAACACGTTGTTGTTCGCGTTTTAAATTCATGAAAATATAAATAGATATATTTTGAAAAGTCACGAAGGTGTGTTTTATTGTTAGTATAATTGCGTATATATCGTCCTAGTTGGCGCTAATTCTAATAAATTAAAACATCGTAACTTAACATATACCAACGCAGACGTGATCTGTTGAAAAAAAAAGCGAAATAGCAAAAAATATACCAATGACTATTTTATGTTTTTATTTAAATTTGAAATTATAATTCAGTATACCTTAACACCTATCGATCATACACATGAGCACACACACAAAAATGTTACTACTAATAATACTTATGTCACGTTCCAACCTTGTGTCATACATGAATGAATGAAAGTTCATAATCATACCTTACAAGCTGAGTTATTGTACACGGCCTTTCTACCTGCAAACAAGTTATTTCATACCTTGAAAAAAGACTAAGCCAAGCCAAAACTTGTTGGAAGATAGGGGAGCTTTATTCTACCTGATCTTTGTTCAAAATAACTGAAGAGTAATATGGGGGACAGTGAGAGATCGATAATCACTATCTTATCATATCGTACGAGAGCATCTTAAAATAATATGTTCGTACTTCTAAGGCTTCAAACGAACTGCCGACTCCTCTCGCTTACTCTCGCTTGGGGGGGGGGGCATGTGACGTCACATAAGTTTCTATTAATTCCCACGGCCGAGTAAAATTAATCACGAGTTCACCCCAACTGAACTTTTATTTTCTGTTATTTTCAACTGACCAAATTATATACTAGTGTGTCTACTCGCCCAATATTTAACACTAATACGTAACCGATTAACGCCGAATGTTCGAAACTGAAAGTCTATGAATATTTAACTAAAAATCTTAATTTCTTTAAACATTCATTGTTTGTAATATTTTAAGTGGTTATCTGAACACTTTCTTTATACAAGTCAGTGAAAAGTAAGTATAGATTTTCTGAAGATTCTATTAGATGATATAGCGTAACTAGAGTTATGTATCTTAAATGTAAAATCGACTTTTTAGTTATACAAGTATTGATAGAAAGTAAATGATGCTTATATAATTTCTGCAAAACAACAGTTAAAAGGCGAATTAACTTACCTTAAAACGATATTGAAATCTACTCGGCGCTTGCATAACTTTGTTGTATTAGAGGCCGCTGGCAACATTTGTTTAAGACAACAGTGTAAATTATTCTCAATAGATTTTAGAAATCAAATTATTCTATCTTTTATGCTATGCAAGTAATTATCATGAAATAAATTGGGTAACGTGCAACACCAGACAGAGACCAATAGTATGTATATATATATATATATATATATATATATATATATATATATTCATCTACAATGTTTTGCTGTATCCCACCTCTTCATTGCGGCTCGACCAGCTAGTGCTTAATAGGATGCTTATTTGTCTCTATTTACTTGCCGCCTTACTAAACAAAATTAGAAACAAAGTCGTTTTTTTTTATTTAGGTACAATTCATATCCCCAAAAGAGTGCATTTTAGTTTGAGAGCTAAATATAAATTGCCTCAGTCTAGGAGGATTTCTCCTGTTCTTAGTATGGACAAAACATGGCTCTTTTTCTGTTTCATTCTAAAATAGACATGAGTGCACCAACAAGTGATTAACGTAGTGGGTCGCATGTAGCATTTTATGAATAATCTGATGGAATGCATAAAGGTTTCAAAGTTTTTTGGAGAAAGAGTCTCGTACTCAACTTGAACGGCCACACTTATATTTTATTACCTCTAGTTTATTACTTAAATGTATGAATTTGATTACCTCATTTAAATTTTCCCATATTATTTTGATCCCAAAAATTTCAATAATCTGTGTGGTGTTCAGCCCCATACGGAACACCACAAAATACACAGTCTTCTAAGCATTGGAATACAATCGGAAAAGTTCTATTTTAACTCATTTTTGATTGCATTTAAGTATTCGGGGGTCTAAACTATTGCATTTATGATAGTGTGTAAGAATATTCCAGTATTATTAACCTATCCTGGGACGGGTAATACATGTAAATGAAAAAAATGCGAAAGTATTTTTCATTTGTCACAAATATATAAATATCAACACGAGTTTAATTTAATTTAATAATACATAATCAATAATCAATAATGCTTTTTGAAATACTGTATATATAGAAACAAACAAAATATTAAACACAAGTATTTATTTACCTCATTTGCACTATTATTTTTAAACAGCTTATACTAAATTAATGTTTGGTGTTATTCAGTTGTAATTTAATTGCTCTATTTTCTCATATATATGTAATAGTTCGCTCGATATTAGCAGTAATTAATTAAAGTGATTTAAATTTTTAAAAACGGACAAATTAGAAAAATAATTCTAAAATTGAACTAACATCGTTCGCGAGGAGAGAAAATGGAGGAAGAGGGTGGTTTACTTGCTCGCCTGCTAAGTTGCCGGCTGCTCGCCTATTTGCCCTCTCTCTCTCTCTCTCTCAAAATTATCAAAACGTTACTGTTTATTTGCCTTGTGTTTACAAGAAACTTTTGAATTAAATGTTTTTTATTTAAAATTCTGATTTTGTAGCGAAGTTAGCGAAGCGATAGCGAAGCGATAGCGAGATGGCAAAGCCAGGAGTGTATAGTATAAATGGTAAAATCGTTAATAGAGTTTTATAGTTGGCTTGATTGTACGATCCCAACACACATTTCCCAAGCACATTTAATAAAAAGGCGATGGCTTAAAATATTAGGATTGCATCGGTCTACACTCTATAAATTAGTGATAAAAAAAAATCAATCCTCACAGGTACCAAAATATAATGCGGTGTCTCCTTGTCGTTTTTTGGGTCGTTTTCATTTACAGTTTTACCACTACCCACACTTCATATATATATATATATATATATATATATATATATATATATATATATATAATAACTATGAACTAATTGAAATAATTAAAAAATCAAAAGTTAAATGCTTTACAAGTTTGTTATGATCATCAGGTGTTTAAACAAGGAATAATTAAATAACCTTTAATCCATGGTTTTGAAAGAATTACTCTCATCATCAGAAGGAAAAACTAATAGATTGCTTATTATTGGTAAGTATTAATTTTTAATTTACAACACAATTTAAAGTTATGCTTAAAGAAAAAATAGTCCAAGAATGTTTCAATAATGAGCAGAAAGTCATTGTAGTCGTGGATGTATCAGTGCAGTTACGGAAAAGATCCTATTAGAACATGGTATTATATAGTGAAGAGTGATGGTTTCGAATAGAATTCAAGAAACGATTCAAAAGTCTGAAGTCTATGAAAAAATGTATATATGGAGAAACATCATGCCACGAGTTAAACTTCCTTAGCATGTGAGTTAATTATGGTGGGTTTGGTTCAGCAGATGAGTTGAATATAAGAAAACAAAAAAGGAAAAGTGAAGAAAAAAAGAGAAATATAGAGAAAAAAGAGAGACAGAGAACAAAATTAAAAAACAAAGGAGAGAAAGAAATAAAGAAATAAAGAAATAAAGAAATAAAGAAAAGGTAAACGGAAACGAGGCCAGTGTTGAAAAGTTAAAAATTAAAAAACGCTTGAAACCAGAATTAATTTTTTAAATATTAGAAAATTCAGAGCAAATTCTTTTTAACAATCGCTTTAAAAAGAACTCTATTCAAATATAGGTTAGGGTATTTAGCTTAATGAAATTAAAATTAAAAATACTAGCAAATATATGCTTTCATCTGGTTGCATATTTTTGCTAGGCTGGGAGTATTATATAATGGTGACAGAACTACATACAATACGTAGTTAAAGCAAAATACATATTAAAATATTATTTTTATAAATAAAATAAAAGTAAATTACCTTATTTATAGATGTCTAGCGCCAACGTAGACCCCACCATATTTTATAAATAAAATAAAGTAAAACCTATTTTATTTTTATAGATGTAAAAATAAAGGCAGACACCACAATTTTTCATGAATAAAATTAAGTCAAACGTATGTTCTTTTTATAAATGTCAAGCGACAAGAAAATAATAGGAAATGACAACATGGCCACCAGTGATTAAGGCATAGCATTAGAGTTCGATTTTCAAATCTTTAGAAAATAAATTAGAATTTTATTTTAGTATAATAATAAAATTTAATACGAAATAATAAATTGCATCCAAAATGTGTGCGAAAATAAAACGAAATAAGCGAGATATTCAAATAATCCCTATAGTACAATTGAACGCCAAACAGAAGTGTCTATTTCGTATCTTCAGTTTTTAAAGTTGGCTGTTTACTAATTTGAATATAAACGAGAGTGTAAAATTCCAATTAAATTAATTTTTTCATTCATTTAAAAAAATTTAGTCACGAAAGAATAATTTTATTGCTCCTTGGATTTTTTCTAAAATCAAAGTGTAGTATCTGTTCTCTTAACATCAACGCCGGAAGTTTTCATGTAATTATCTGCCTTGAAACTGAAAGTTTTAAAATGTTTAAAATGTTTGTTTTTAATAAAATGTATTTAATTAATTTTATTCATAATTATAATAATATTACTATCTAAGAAAATATAATAAATATATAATAAAAGTTGAGAATTCCAATTATAAATGTATATTACAGAATATTAATTCATTAGAAACTTAAAAATAAAATAAAAATGCAAATGTACAAAGGCGGGTTTTGTTTGACTGCGTTTAGAGATTACGATATATATGTATCCTTATATTTAAGTTTACAGTCTTTGATGTTAATATACATAGAAAAGATTCGCATTTATTCCTATTTAGATTAGATTACTTTGGTATATTAGATTAGCTAAATGAAGTATTCTCCACCATTTTGCAATGTATTATTACGTTTAATAAATAGTGAATGACAGATATATAAGAAATAAATATATATGAAAATAATGACAATAACATAACTAATAAATACGTAAATAGATAAATGAAAAGAATAAAAAGTAGGGGAGCTTGAAATTCAAAAGTGTAGGATTAGGGAAAAAGATTTATGGACAGTTATGAATTAAAAATGATGATATAAAATGTTCAGGAAGTTAAAATATTAATTACGATATATTTCAAGTAATCTTAAATAAAAGATTTGGAGTAATAAGAAATGGTATACTAGAATAACTTTACTTTTTTATTATTTCAATATTTCCTATAACAAAGCTTTATCCCCAATATAGAGCATTTCCCTGTCCCGATAGGATCTAATATGAAATAATTTTCTTTATATTTTTTAAATAGATAAATATGTATATATATATATATATATATATATATACTGAGAGAGTTTAATAACAAGCAGTGCCACTAGCTTCATTGCGAGATCCACCATGGTGTGTTGTTGTTGATCACTATTGACTGCTTGTTGTATATACCAGCCGACTTGGTATTTACACAGTTAAATTCCTCGTAATTTCCAAGCTAATTGACAGTGGCCAACAGGTAAGACTCTTGACTGCAAGTCAGTGGCGATTTGTGATTGGATTTCGCGCCCGCCGACCGTCAGGAATAAACTCCCTACATTGAAGATTGCGTAAGCATGAAACATCGATGTCTGTAGGTAATAAATAATTAATATTTATTTATGAATATTATATATATATATATATATATATATATATATATATATATATATATATATATATATATATATATATATGGAAAATGCAAAGACTAAAACCAAAAAAATAATATTTATGTATTAATCTACTTTTCGTCTTTATTTCAAGACTTCCTCATGGGGATTGTCTGAGGAAAATAACCCACAAGTACAAAAGATATGAAACAATTGTAGTAGGAGCAGTAGATCTGAAGAAAAATAAATTATGAGATACAAATAGATGGTGGCAGTGGGAAATAGAGTTAACAGTAGAAATACTATCGTTTTAACATTTTAAATAAAGATGAAACGTTGTGAATACATAAATAATATTTTTGGGTTTTCCTTTTTTCATTTTTCATTATGTAGGAACACTATTTCAATTATTTATCATATATATATATATATATATATATATATATATATATATATATATATATATATATATATATATATATATAGTCTCGGAAATTTCTCAACCATTAAAACTATATAAGAAATAAAATAAAATAAAATAAAAAATATTAAAAATAAAAAATATATATATAAAAAAAAATTTTTTAAACAAACTTTTAGTCCCAAGTCTTTCAGTGGAAAATCACTCATGTAAGTCAATTTATTTTTTACAGTTATTATATTAGTTTGCTTCTAACATTATATTAATGGTCATCAGTTGTTTACCATGAAATACTGTTTCGGGAATTTATATATATATATATATATATATATATATATATATATATATATATATATATATATATATATATATATATATATACATCATCCCAGCGGCGGTTAAGCTTGTGATTCTCGCGGGGATCAAACATGGACGACTGTATAGCTTAATTCTCAGACTCTCAAACTCAGACTCAGGAACTTCATACTTTAATTGCCATAAATATATTTTCATACTATTACAACTAAGCTTTACTCAATTATTGGACACTGTTGGAGTAAATACTGAAAATCTGTACACAGTATATTACGTCACCTTATAATATTATATGTGTATATACATAAAATAATATATATAACAAGTTAGTTCCCCAATAAATTGTAGGCGTATGGCAGTCAGAATAGAGAAGACGTACAAAGGATATTGAAAGTTATCAAATTTGGCTTCTTTAAACGCGATTCTCGTAATTGCCAAATTATTTTCTTCAAATTGTTTGATGTCTGTCATCCATCTTTTCATCTTTTCATTGTACGTGTCTTTTAAGTAACAAGCCAATTCGAAGGCGAACAAAACTTTTTAGAACTTGTCAATCACTAGTAGAAGTGATTTAGCGGGTTGGAAGTTGACGAGGAAACAGGAAATAATCAGTTGGATAGATTGCCAAGACGTTGGAATGCGATGCGTCAATGGATGAATGAACCGCCATCTTGATTATATATCGTATACAATATTACAACGTGAAATTGGCTAAATATGACTTGCGTTTTTGTTGTTTTGTCGCGTCAGTTGTATCTCATTTATTAATCGTTTTACTTTTGGATTGTAATCACATCCTCAACTTCATCCTACTCATCTGCCTCCTCCTCTTCCTATCTGGAAGAGTTTCTAGAGAATATCAAATTCACAAACGTCCACCGGTCGTATATGTATACCGCTGAGTCGAGATAATTTTAACGAAATCAGCTTTTGTAAATTTTTGCCGAGAGAATTGCAGTCTCATCCACACACACACAGCGTCTGGTATTCCCATCTCATACTAACCAGGCTGTACATCGCTTAACTTCTGTGAACTAATGAGAACCAGTGTGTCAACAAGATTAGACCTTATTTTTTCGTGTTCGTTATAATCAAGTGTTGCGGTTATGTATTTTCTAGATTATTTTCCTTAACGAATATTCATTTACTTCCATAATATTTATACACCAAAATCTTATTACTTATATGTATGAATAGAAAACAAGCAAATAAGAAATACAAAATGCTACGAAAATATTTATAACAGTTTTCCTTATCATTACGTTAATAAGAAATTTTATTTTTATTTTGTTGTTGTTTGTTATGCCTTCCTTTTTAACTATCATCTCAGTTGCATAGCCATTTACACTATTAATACACTATTAAGCTACAGAGCGCATTCTGTTAAATATTACATCCGATAGTTTCCAAAAATGTCGCCTTAATTATTTTGAGGCCATTATTTCTGAATCCATCTAAATCTAACTTATAATTTTCTACGGTTAATTTATTAGAAAAATATATTACGCTATTAGAAGAAATGCATTCAATTGGTTAACAGAGCTTGTTTATTTAATGTCTCTCTCTCTTTCACTCTCTCTCTCTCTTTCTCTCTCTCTCTCTCTCTCTCTCTCTCTCTCTCTCTCTCTCCATACAGCGAATACAAAAACATGTAATGAAAAGAAAGCAGTGTTAAATATGATACCTAATTTTATTAATTAAAGAAAAAGTGTTTATAATTTTATATAAAAATATTTTCTAAAAATATTTTAATTACTAGCGATAATTTTCAAAATATTGTAGATGTACTTAGTTATTAATGGGCTAGAAAATAGATAAGTCTACGTACTGCCAGTGATCTGGGCAAAACGGAAGTTAACTAAATTTACGGATATTAAAAACATAATGTAAAAAAGAATACAAATAAAGAATAAGTGACTATAAACACGAAGAAAAAAGGGAATAAATCGGTGAAACAACAACAGACGGTCAGTGGAAATATATATTTTAATGCAAGAATATTTAGATTATTAATTATAGCGGATGATAAATGATTAGAAATACAGATAGATAAAAGGATAGGATACATATATGTTACCACATGAATATAACGAAACCATAGTTTCATGTGAAAATATATATATATACATATATATATATATGATATTGAAAATGAGTACTGATGTAATTTAGGCTTTGATCACCTAGTTTTTCATGTTTTTTGCCTTTTTGCTTTGTTTTATGAAAATAGAACTGAAGATAGCCACACCAAGAAATAACTGCACAGGGGCATATACAAATATATTGGTGTTTACCGAAACAATTGTATGCTGAATAAAAAATAAGTGTTATGAAATGACGTGAATCTGTCTTTTATAACATTAGAACGGTATAAAATTACATAAAAAATATTGCATATATATATATTCAAAAAAAGATGTTTTCATTTATACTCGAGAGATAAAACACACTCACATATATTCAACATTAACAATAAAATACAAGCCCCACCAAAACAAATACAACTTATGTAGGCTATTTACAGAAATCACCACCCACACAAACAGACCCCACTGCTAACAATACGGAAGTATTCCGTATTCGTAATGACAACGGTACTATAGTAACAGTGCCTCTAAAACGTTTAAACCCTAGTGATATAGATAAGTGATTCTGTCGCTCTCTATAAAATCGTTTAATCTATCAGTATTTGGTAACATTTTGGGAGTCAGTATGAATATAATTCATCAATCTATGGTTACAATGAAATATATCTCAGTCACAATAAGATCAGCAGACTAATTGGAATAAGATCAGCAGACTAATTGATTATGGCGTCTTTATTATTTAAAACCAGTTATGGTTTGTGCATTTCTGAACTAGTTGTATAATGGATACGGATTATGACTATGGAATTTGTTAAGTTTGTAACGGGATTGCCTACTAATGTTCTTTGGTCACATAGGAAAGTCTGTCAAATTCCTGAAACAGTTAGGCGTGACGTTGCTTCTTATGGTTATGTGCCAGGAAGGCAAAATACACTCGTTGAAGTTCCCACGTTATATAGGAGTGAAAATAAAACACTTACTTCCGTTTGATGAATTCTCCCAATATTTCCTGAAGCATCTTCTTCCGTGGGCTTGTTAACAAATGGAGATTCGAAAACACAAAAATGATTTTTCATTGCTTACCTTTTACTGCTGATATAAGGCAACATTACGTTCCTTACTCTAATACACATTTCATGATGTTCCGTGAGTCACCTGCGGGCTCTATCAGGAGAGCTGACGCAAAAGAACGTCCTCGTAACAATCTGCACTTTCTCGCATTTTGCGATTCCCGAAAGTATTTTTCAAACATATGACAAATGTTTTAAATCAACTCTCACCTCATGATTTGTCGAACTAAATCCAGAAGTTCGAAAAGGGTATTCTGAATCACATTTCAATGCAACCTATAGTTTATTGACCCCAATTTTGTAAGCCAACGTCGCATAATTTTAATAGCTATTACGACGAAGTGTTCTTCTTGTTATAATTATTATAATTATTATCATCAGCATCTTACTACTTCCGCTATTCCACAGGGTAATCTCGCTACAATCTTAGTTCAAATCTAGTAGTTTGTTTATGTAATGTATCAAGTTACAGCCATTGGGTGAAGTTTTGGATTGGCCCAGAGGGCGCCTTTGTTGTAATTGTTGTTGTGTTGAATATAAAAAGAAGGACTTTAACAGATCGGCACTTGGTTCAGTCTTGACACGGCAGTAAATGGTGCAGACTTAATAGTTTATACTGTAATATTATTGAGGACGGTCTACACAACCCTCCCAGCAATGGTGAAATATTAACCTGTGTTCAACGAATGGTTTAGAATTAATTGTTTTCAATATATATCCGTTTTTAGCATTAAATAACTCAAAAAAGGTTGATACAGTTTAAGGCAGACAAAACGTATTATAGGTGATGTGAGCATCTTTCTGTCACACAGACAGTTAATATATTAGACGTTGATACCATTCTAATTAGTGATATTCATGTGTATACCGTTTTTACCATAACCTAATTGGCAGCTGCAGTCGATGTTTTTGTCCAATTAAGTGATTCAATTTCCTTATCTATTGTTGTCCGTTTGTGTAATACAAAGCTATCCAAGGCCAGGCGACTGATTTCTCGTGTTAGGAGACCAAAGTCTCCGTTTTTAATTTCGAATCTTTTCTTTAGCGCGTATCGAAATATTCATTTTTTTATCTTTCTTTGAAATGCTCTTTGTGAATGTCTCAGTTAATTTGTAAAATAGTTGGTCTTCTCTGAGACGGACACTAGAGAAGAAGGAGAAGAATAAAAAGAAAAAGAAGTAGAATAAGAAGGAGAATAAGAATGAAAAGAAAAAGAAACAGAAGAAGAAGAAAGATAAGAAGGACAAGAAGAAGAACAAGAACAAGAAGAAAATGAAGACAAGGAAGAAAAGTATATAGAACAAATAGAGAGGGGGGAAGGAAAATGGAAAGAAAATTGTATATAGAAGTCGGAGAAGGGGGAAGAAGAAGAAGAAAAAAGAAGAAAAAAAGAATGAGAAGAAAAAGAAGAAGTCTAAGAAATGAGATATAGAAGAAAGGTGAAAAAGAAGAAATAAGGAAGAGGGGAATACGAGGGGGATATTATAATAAAGTGGTGAACGACAAAATATGACCATAAACATAAAAACAAACGACGAAAAATTAACCTAAAGAAGAAAAGAGGAAAATTAAAGAAAAGAAAAATAGAAGAAAGAAGAGAAAAGATGAGGGCAAACACATTCTAAAAAAATGATAAACGAGAGAAGTTAAGGTAATAAAAGAAAACATGTTATAAAATAAAGAATGAATAATGTAGTTAAGTAAAACTATAATAACGGAATATCGTTGCTTTCCATTCTAGTTACAACAATAAATTAGAATATAATTATATTCCTTTTTCTGTGATCGCTCTAGTGTTTTTATTTTCTATCTGGATTCCAGGTTCTAAACCATGTCGCCATTTTGTGTTAGCCCTTGTAGTTGTGACTTAGTGCTAATTGGTGACGACGGACAGCATCAATGTATTAAACTTTGCAAACCAATCTCTCTGACCTACATTGTTAGTAGTATTATATATTTGAGAAACTTTCCATTAAGATTTTCGTTTCCAAATATTCGACAGATTGAAAAAATACTTTCTAGTACACCAACTGTTGCGGGTAATAATTCAACTATTTTATCATTTTTCTTTTACTGTTTTAAAGTCTTTTTGAATTTTAGCTTGTGATTTTACGTATTTGAATAAAGGTTTACAAATGTGTTTTAAATATTTTTAACAATCTTAATTTTTCAATTCTTATTTACTTATAGTAGTTCACATTCAATTTGTTTACTTAATGAATGTTGATAGTTTTCATACTGGGTATGATTCTAAATCTTTTCCAAGTTTTTTCTGGGTTTTTTTTACAAGATAGACAATTATTTTCACAAGTACATTTTTCCATAAAGTCTGTCTGCTTAAATAATTTTATAATAATTTCAGGAATAGTTTTTACTAGGGAAATCCATGAACAGGCGTTGCCCGGTAAATTGAAGAACACAAGAGACATATACTCAATATTCTTAATCCGATAAAAGTATTTTACCTGATTTTGAGGATATATAAGTATGAATTGCAGTGTTTTGCATCATTACATTTCCAAATAATGAGGAACATTTGGTACTTTGTTAGATTAGGACCCACACCAACTTTTACCATACTGTAAATAAGCACCGAACATTTAAACGTTCGTCTTACTTTATAATTATGGAAGAGCATTTTCGCAGCAATGGGCTAACATAGAGGCGGAGAATTTAAAAAGTTGCGGGACGGGAAATTTTAAATAATAGTGTCTATACACAAACACTGGAAGGAAGGTATTATTTGATAGAAATAAGAGAATTTAAACTGAAGGGGTTTTTCTAAGTATTATTTTTAAGATCATCGTTTAATAATTAAACGGTAAGAGAATAGTTTGCCATAAAAACGGCCCTGGATTCGAATAATAAGTAAAAGTAAAACTAAAGTTAAATTAAAAATAAATATAAATTAAATGTAGAAACATGAATATTGATCGATGAGTTTTGTGTTTTTCAGTTCAATTCTTTTTAAATATTATCTATACACAAACACTAAAAGAAAGCCACTCTTTTCTATGATTAAACGTATTTTATAAATAATTATTTGTCTGAGAACTATTCATAAAAACATCCTTTAAGCTGATCGCCAGTGTTTTTTTTTTATTGGTAACTGTCTTACTTTCTTCGCACGATCAAGTTAGTATGAGCGATAAGAACTGACACTTACTGAGACTCGTCGCTGTGTACAGCTAGGATTGCTTACCAAGACCGAGGAAGGAGGAGTCAAGATTTGCCGTTATGGAAACGAAAATGCTCCGCTGGATGTTAGGCATTACACTGGTCGACCACATCTGAAATAAGGATATCCGAAAGCGATACGGCATCGCACCGATCGACGTCAAGAGAAGGGAATGGCGGCTCAGATTGTTTAGACATCTGCTGAGGGTCAATAATGACACCGTCGTTTGCATTAGAAGTTTCCGGAAAGCGACCGAGAGGAATGCCGATAATGAGATGGGCAAACGCCCTGCACAAAGATCTTTGTAAACCGGCAAACCTGTGAGTGTGTCCGTATAGCGGAACAAGCGTCACCCTCTTGATCAACCACCTTGTTATGTTTCACCAAAGAAGCAATGGAGACATAGGTGTATAGATGTTATATAAGAATTTAAAGTATCGACAATATTGATAAAGAATATAATCAAAGAAAGATAAATAAAATAGTACATAAAGGCAATCTATATATTTCTAAAATCTAATGACATTTTTAGCTTGCTTGCCTGCTTGCCTGCTTGCCTGCTTGCTTGCTTGTTGGATTATTTGTCAGCGTGCAGATTTCATCTGAAGTGGTGAGAGAAAAGAAAGTGATGTTAACAAGCCAAAGAAAGAAAATGGAGAGAGACGGGGAAGAGAGAATGGACTATATAGAGTGGGGAGTAGAAGCGAGAGATAGGGTCTATTATGACATCTCCATGAGAGAGAGAGAGAGAGAGACAGAGAGAGAGAGAGAGAGAGAGACGGATAGAGAGTGGAAGGAAAATACAGGGGGAGAAAGACAGAGGGGCTAGTATGGCATCACAATATAAAGCTGTTTCAATGTTGTCAGTATATATGACGAACGAACGTATGCTAGATACCCTTCAAATAAATAGGTAAGCCTAAGAGGATAGTGTCATAACGAACGAACATATACAACCAAAGGAGGAGATACTACTTGGGAGGATCATCTCGTTACAAGAGAACAGATATTTGCAAAAATTAACATTGCAAGATAATATATTAATTTGAAATATAGTAAACTCAATTGAGCGTTAAAAGATAGTAATAGAATAGTTTCGGCTTCAGACAGACAGATACCGAATCGCCATTAGTAACAAATATCATTAAATATTTATTAAAACATTTTGGAATTTCCAAAATGCTTTCATAAATATTTGGAAATTCTAAAATAATGTTATAAACATTTAATAATAATATATATATATATATATATATATATATATATATATATATATATATATATATATGAAGTGTTGAAATACACAAAATTAGAATATCATCTATATTAGTTCCAAGAATTCAAACACAACGATTATTTGGCGTACGATTGTTTCCAAGACAATTTGGAAATGTGTTATACTTTATGTAACTCCAAACCGGTCTTCATCAGCGCCCTTTAGAAGATCACATACAGAGGTCGTTTAAGAAATGACATCAGATTTGAGTATTATTTTAAAAAAACATATATTAGACAATGTTGGAGACATAACCTCCCATTATGCAACCATATATTACTTCACCAGTCAGTTTTAAAAAGACAACAGCAATGGAAATACATTAGAAACAGCAAATAAAATATTTAATATATTTTTAAAAAATAGAATGAACCAACAACAACTAGTGACTTAATAAGTTACAAGTACTGTAATGAAATATAAAATCATTGCATATATATATATATATATATATATATATATATATATATATATATATATATATATTTACGTTCTTTCCACGTTTAAGCCAACAATAAAAACGATGGAATACTATTCATAGATCATATTAAGTTTATCTTAAAATGCAAGGATATAAAATTGTATGGAGTTACTTAATTTTTACAGTTTTTTAGACTAAAGAATCATTTGAAAATAAATGCAAAAAAATAGGCTTGCCAAGAGGCTATCAAACAAAACGTGCTTCTGTATATCGCATGTTTCTTTATGAATAAACTGTCACTGCGTATAAGATAGCTAACGAGAAATAGGGTTGCCATAAGATAACGCCACAATGGCGGCGTCAGAACGACGACAAAAGCTGCTTCGTTATCTTTGCCGCGAAGCCGATGAAGTGTGACACGTGACATGAAAAGGCGGGTTTTTAGATACCGGAATTAATCGATCTTACTCGAATAAACAGTTAAGATGATACCGTTACTAAAGCAAAGAAGAAGAGCAGTATTTTTTTGTTATAAAAAAACTGAAACTTTCTAAATTGTTGCCGTCTTTGTTAAAGAACAGTTTTTCTTTCAAGTCCCTCTTCTTTTGCTATTCCGATCGCATTATCTTCACTCTCATCTGTATATATATATATATATATATATATATATATATATATATATATATATATATATATATATATATATATATATAACTTTTAGGTAATTCCAAGTAAAATTCATAGTAAAGTCTTTTTACAATTGTTTAAATGTGATTTTGTTCCTGCAAACGGTATTTTATAACTAAATACAAGATTCTTATTTATTGTTTTTCTCATTCTTACGATAGTCTAAAAACAATTAATTTAGAATATGGGATGAAAAATTTCATCTACTTGGATAAAAAAGAAAATGAACTGTCATGTTGTTGTTTAAAATTCATTCTTTTGAAGTCCATTTTTACCGTTCAAAAATTCATACTTCACTATTGTTATGAAATCAAAGAGAAAATTTCCCCCTCTCTCTATATATATATGTATATATATATAGTCACGGAAGTTTCTCAACTATTAAAACTATATTTAAAAAAAAAAACAAAAGAAACATTTTAGTCCCAAGTCGTTCGGTGGAAAATCACTTTTTGTAAGTCAATTTACTTTTTTGCAGTCACTATATAAGTTTGCTTCCAAGAAGCTACGCTAATCTTTACATTATTTAAGGCATCATCAGTTGTTTACCATGAAAAACTGTTTCGGGAATTTAAAAACAAAGCAGTATTTTATTTCATGGCTTCCCAGTAGAGTTGATCAGACCCCACTTCTTATATATATAATTTCCCGAAACAGTTTTTCATGGTAAACAACTGATGATCCCTTAAAATAGTGTTAGAAATAAACTAATATAATAACTGTAAAAAATAAATTGACTTACATGAGTGATTTTCCACTGGAAGACTTGGGACTATAAGTTTTTTGTTTTTTTTTGATTTTTTAAATATAGTTTTAATGGTTGAGAAACTTCCGAGACTATATATATATATATATATATATATATATATATATATATATATATATATATATATATATATATATATATATACTAAAGTTACCCGTGACCTGTTGGGTCACAACCACTACCACTTTTTATTCTACTTTCATTTCATTCGAAAATTCATAAAAGTATTTTTTGCATAACTAAAACTAGTATTATTATATATTATACTTATATAGATAGACGTAAATATGTTTTTACCATCTTATTTACATATACGTGTTTGTTGAGTGTAAAGACCCACGCATGTAAATAAGATGCTAACGCCGAAGAAAAAAGAGTCACTCTGCAATTTTAAAGGGTGGTTGAATTAAGATAGAGTTAGATGAGACGAGATGATTACATAGGTAGCTAAGAGAGAGGTTGCGACTTATTCAGTTAATTCTAAACATGGCTTATCAAAATATTTAAAACAGAATTGTATTTCAAACATAAATCAATCCTAGAAATAAGGTATATTTTAACATGTATTTTTTTTATTCAAATATATACGAAAAAACCTTATGAGGAAGAAACGCTGATAAACTCACATTTAGTATAATAATATATATATATATATATATATATATATATATGTGTGTGTGTGTGTGTGTGTGTGTGTGTGGTTGTGTGTGTGTTTGTTTGTTATGCGTATTTCGGCAAAAGAAAGGGGTCAGTATTACCTTTACAACAATTACTCTATTAGCCATAAAAATAAATATAAGTTTTGACAATACACTGTAAATATCAAGGGAAAATACTTTGTTAATTTGCAAGCAAATAAAACTGAGAAATTACAAGTCCGTTTAAAGGATATATAAAAGATTGAAAACAAATCAAATCAAAAATTAAATGAGCATTTTAGATTACTTCGCTTTTACTGAGTACTATGTTGCACGGTGATTAATGAGTACTATGTTGTATAGTCCTAATACGTACTATGTTGTATACTTATTAGCACTATATCGTCTTGAGAAGAGAAGATGTTCTCTTGTTCCTATTTGAAAACACTGTTATATTCTCTAAAGACGATTATGTGAACTTTTCATTTGAACGATAAATTATATACTAAATTTTATGGAACTTCGATTCCTTAACTAGGAGTGTCCCCCAGACTATTTTGCGACCATATGGTTTGGGGTTACCCACTAAACGTGTCACGCTGTACCTTTTCCATTCGTCAATGGCGAAACATTGAATTATAACATGAAGGAAAATCACCGAACTACTGTTCAAGCTGTTGTCAATAATTTACAGATTTCCAAATCGGATGTCATTTGCCAACGGTATCGTGAAACATATTTATTCTAGTGAATTATGTACTTGTAATGACAAAAGAGGACAACAGAAGACTTGAGAAAGCTTTATTCCGCTTAAAATAACTGATTCATGTAGTAAGATGTTATAGTTTTTTACTGAACTAAAGAGTTCTCTAAAAAGTCGGTAATCAAAGGGGATTACTCTCGATTGCCTTTTACAGTGCTACCAACAAGATGATTTGTTCGATAATCTATGTTTTTGTGTGAAGTCAATAGAAACCAATTTGAAAAAGAACAATCACCTGCGATAAACAGCAATAGTAAAATTGATCTTTATGACAATATTCAAATATATTTCAAATGACTAAATGATGAAGTGTCGCCTGTATGTGTTTCAAAACTGACTTTAAATCAATGTAGTACATGTCAAGGAGTCATCTATTATTCACTTCTACAGGTGAGAGACAATAACATTTTGGAAAGAAGGGGTAAATAGTATCATAGGAAAAAAGTTGCTAGAGCATATTTGATTTCATGCATAATAAGCATCAGCAGGTCTAACTGATTCGTTTCTAAGGATTAGTTTCACGTGGGTACAGAATATTATAATACACAGGCCTGTGGTGTTTGTTTAAAACAAACACTACGTTAGCAGTCAAAATTCATTTAGTTTGAAGTGGAATAACTGACTTGAGTTGTACTTGTATTCATAACGGCTAGACTATTTATCAGATCAGAATAGTTAATTGCATAAGGAAGAGTTGGTATTATTTTCTCTGAAACAATTAAACAGCTAAAAAATTAACTAAAACATATTCATTTTTTTGTAATCTGTTTTAAAATCCGTATTTTACATGTAGGATAAATCTTGAAATGTGCCCTTTAGATACAGGGAAAATATGTTCTTAGTATCAAGCAAAAAGTGAATATAATAAAACAGACATATTACAACTACGTTCAAATGTATCTAAAAGATTAAAAAACACATCAAGTTAAATAATAAATTACCATTTATTATACTCTACTGGAATGTGGGTTACTTCATTTCTAATTAGTACTATGTTACATAGTGATAAATAGGTACTTTAGTACATAGTACTAATAAGTATTATGTTGCATACGATTTAGAACCGTCGTGTAAGGTGAAGATGTCCTCTTTTGGCTTTTCGGAAACACTGCCGTATACGTTGGAAAAACAGACGTCGATGACGACTTTAACTTTAAACTGGATATTATGTACTTAATTTAAATGAGCTCGAATTCTTTAAGTGGGAGTTGCTCCTGGACTATAGTGGGACTATATACATTTCGGACAGTTAATACATGAGTATTTGGTATCTGTCTGCAACTAAAACTACGTAATAAGTCGTAATTTATTCTTAAAGATGTTGTAATCTCAAATAAACTGTGAAAAGAATTGTCTGAGAAACGTCTAATGATCCACTTGCTTTTTAGATTTTGTTTTCATTTCAGCGTTCATATATTTACTGTAATGGCTACAGGGAGTTGTCCGCGTATTTTATTAAAAAATATTAGTAATGAATCGCACATGATATAACTGTTAAGATGGCAATCCATACAAATATAAGCGAACTAAAGATTAAAAGATTTGCAATGTAATTTCTTTGTTATATTTTTACATAAATATAATTCACATTAAATATATTAAAATAAAATACACAATGTACACGATTAATGCCCCTAAATATTTTAAAGATTTTAAAATGCTGAAACTATGTAGCTGTATTAAAGATTTCCCCCCAGAAAGCACAGAATATTTGCAAGTAGAAATAGTAGATTTTAAACATAAAAATAGATACTTGTCAGGAAATGTAATTGTAATATTTCATTTTAGCAAAAGATACGAGTAGAGCTGGGATTCATACATTTTCTTAGATGTATTTTGACCCACGTTTCGACCCTAGAGTTGAGACCTTGACAAGTCTATGTAAACCAAATAACATAAATATATTAAGAAAAATATAATATAGGATAAAAGTAAAGTATGATAGTATGTTATCTTTAGTATTACTTTATTTATTTATTAATATATATTTATATTTAAATTATCTGAATATTTCGGGAGTAATATCCCTTCGTCAGATATTAGCGTCGTACGTTTCTTAAAATGGCAGGTAGTACGTCGTGATAGTAATTGGAAGTAATATTTACATTTTACGGCCAGACGTCACTCGACTTGAAACCGAATATCAAATTAAATTATTTTTGTCTCAGGGTTGTTGTTCACTTTATTAGTGTCTAATTGTATGTGTTGTATTTTTACGGTTTCTGTTTATAGTAAAATTATTTAAAAATATTTACTATTACAAAATGAGTAGAAACCGCAAAAACATATGAAAGAAAGTTTTGCTTCTCAGACCAGTTGCCACCAGAGATTTCTCGTTGATATAAATCGGTTGGATCCCTTAGAAGCTGAGTGACAGCAAGTCTCCAAAGATTACATTCAATTCCATCACTGTTTTTACTCACTTAATGTTCTCACACCTGTTGTTGGCCAGTGATTTCTTGCTGAAAACAAACGGTTGCTTTACCTGGAATCTGAATGACAACAAGCCTCCCTAAAAGTCCAGTACTTTTTATTCCCTTCTAGAAGTTGTCTGGTTTACCGTCTATCCTCACCCACGCCCTTCTCTTAGAATGTCTACGGTTACTTCCGTGGTAAAAACTGTTGTGTTGATGCACGTGGGTTTTTGTTGGATATGTGTGTGAAGGGTAAGTAGGGTCATAATATCAGTTTCAACCCCCGTGGACTTGTTGTAATATCTCTCTTTGTAGTTGTATTTAGCTCCAGTGCTAATTTTTTTTCAACTTACCTGTCGTTGGTCAACGTCGTCTGTTCATGTGAGGTGGTTTCCACACTCTAGAATTTTTCTTTGCTTAGCAGTTTTATCATTAGTGCCGTGGTATCTATGTTCACAATCCTTTCTCTGGTTCCAACTTCAGGTCTTTCGAAACTGTTCTAATTTATCCTACAATTAGTTTTGATGTTCCATGGCCGCGTTATATCTCCGGCAAGTTCCATATATTTATATAGTTTAGCTATTGTTTCTGCCTCCTTCAGCATCACCCTGTTTACTGCTAAGTCGACGAAGTCTAAAATTGGGAATGATTTATCTTTCTTTTTTATTTATCATATTAGATCTTATATAGTTCGGATGATTTAATATGCTTGTATTTCTAAATCTCAGAGCATTTTATGTCTTTCATTTGTAAAGTTCCGCCTGTATCGTTTGTCTGTATGTTCAAAATGTAATCGCTTGTACAGCTCCCAGTTCGCCTTCCTAGCCTATTCATGTCTATTTCATATTCTTTTGGGGCTAGCTTGTTGAATTCACTTATGATTTACTGTTTCGTCATTTTGTCTACATAGTCTAGATTTGCTGTTTTCTTGAGTCTTGTGTATTTTGTTTTTTATATATTTGGGTTAAAACGTGTTATTGTTTCAGTAGCAATTCTATTTTTTAGTATCCTTTTCGCAATCATATCCATATTTTCTCTTGCCTTTTTTTATTCAATCTTATAAATAGTGAATGCAGTTGCTTATATTCCTACTTTTCTTTCACATTTCCCATGTAAGTTTTTTCTGTTTCTTTTTGTTGGCGGTAATCAGCTCTCCTGTATTTTGTGTGATCGATTTCTGTCGCCATATAACTGCGTGTACCACATCTGCAATACTTACCAGAATTGCAAGAGTTATATTCACGTGCATACTGATATATAGTATATTAATAGGTGGTTGGAAATGTTGCATATGGACGTCATGTGTCACGGCAGATGTTTGGGGAACTCCACAGTTTATAGTTCATTCGAGCTAAGAAAGAAACTTTGATAAATGTTATTTGTTGGAAATATTGCGCGAATAAATTAAATTGTCATTTTATTATTTTTTCATTTCGAAACATTATTCTATCTAATAACTCTTCAAAAGAGATCTGATTCTGATATATTAAAATAAATGTAATCAGATTAAGGTTGAAATATAAATGGATATATGTTTCCATCAAACGATTTTGACAAAAGCAAAAGTCTTTCTTTTTTTTGTATTGGTACTCATACCAAGTAAATTTATTTCGCATGTGTTACTTAATTACTTCGGTAATATATGTTTTCCATTTCAGACTGTGTAAAGAGAACGAGTAGGACGTTAATGCCTCGTACAGGATATGTTTGTTTATGCATCTTGATCCGGCGTTCTTTGGCTTGCCTGTTTTCATATCTTGATATATTGCTCATCCGAAAATCAACTGTTCATTTCTCAACTCCCACGAGTAAAGTTTAGGCCTCGTCTAAAAGAATAGAGAATCACATTTGTATGTAGATTAAATATCATTAACTTTTTACAGATAGATAGATAGATAATTATGTAGATAGATAGATTATGTAGATGTAGATATATATATATATATATATATATATATATATATAGATAGATAGATAGATAGATAGATAGATAGATAGATAATTATCTAGATAAATAGATAAATAGATAATTATCTATATAGATAGATAGATAGATAGATAGATAGATAGATAGATAGATAGATAGATAGATAGATAGATAGATAGATAGATAGATAGATAGATATCTGACTACAAAGAAGTGTTAGAATGACCAGAAAGGAACATTATTTCAACATGCACAGATGTATATCGACTGTCCAATAGATAGATAGATAGATAGATAGATAGATAGATAGATAGATAGATAGATAGATAGATAGATAGATAGATATCTGGCTACAAAGAAGTGTTAGAATGACCAGAAAAGAACATTATTTCAACATGCATAGATGAATATTGACTGTCGAATAAATTCTGGGTAGTTTTGACAATGTCGGTAATAAATAACACTAAATGAGCTGATATGCTGCAAAACAACAAAAACAAATTGCCAACACGATAACATTTTACATTAAAATCAATATAACTTTTTTCAACTAATATGATCATAAATAACCAAACTTTTAATTTTCCACATGAAAAGCTTTTCTTGTTGTAAAAATAATTGAGAACATTACAAAAATCATTTGTGAAATGTATGGCGAAGGTACTGTAGAGCAAATCCTCCTTTCAGAGATTGTTTACAAAATTGATATGCGGGGATCTTAGTTCTTGCTTTTAGCCTTAACATTTATTCATCTGTCACTGAATTTAATTGTTTCTAGTTTCTCATTAAAACAACAATAGCGGGTTACGTTCAAAGATTTACATAGATGTTTCATTGTTAGAGGAGGATTTAAGATTATATAACTTACATCTAAACGATTTTGCAGTACTGATTATGTAAATAATTTGTATCCGGAATTATTTGTAGATATTGGTTATAAATATACTACAAGAAACATTGTTTATAGCGATTTAATTTTAGAACTCGTTTATCTTATTTAGCATTTTTTTAATTATTTCTAGCAGGTTAGATTCAAGAATCTATTTAGGTAAGTTCCTAAAGTACTTGGAAAAGAAGGTGTCGTTACGATATTTTTAATTTTTTTAAAGTGATTTATGATTATATAACCTACTTTTGAACAAGATTGTAGTACCGCTTACGTAAATAATGTTGATCCGGAATTTCCGACTGCATATATGGTTTCTAAATATACTATAAAATTTAATAGACATTTATTCTCTAATGCTATGCTTATGTGTCAGTTTTTTTCTTAATTATTTTTCATTGTACTATTACCTATCAGGTTATGTAACTTTCCTTGTTTTAATTATTTGATTGTCATGCTTTTTTCTCACCCATCCATTGCAACTATAACTCAGCTTTAATGTATTTTATTAAACGTTTTTGCTGTTTGGCGGTTAATATAAGTTTTTTTTCTATTTGTAGTTACTACAGATTTCTTAAAGTTAATTTCATTTTTTTGATAATTGTTGTTTCAAGTGTTATTGTATATATTACTAAACTTCGTTTAACCAGTGATTGCTTATTCTACTCTAAATTGATCTAGATATATATTTTATAATTGTCGGTGGATGATTGAAATTATTTGTGGATACACGTATATTGAATTTTGTTTTTCTGTTTGTATATGGTGTAGATGTTTTCATCTCTTTATTGAATGTAATTTCATCTTAATATTTGCCTGAAGAAGATTGATTAAGCTTAGCTTGGGCCGAAATGTGTTTGTATATATGTTTATATAAGGAAATATTTATAAGATTATTTGTGCATCATTTACGGTGTACGTGGGTGATAGTGGAAGTATATATACGTGTGAGAGTGAAAATCATCCGACTGCTGATATCTATGTCTATCTTAAGGAAGGATATCAAGCAGAACTAGATATAAAAATAGATGAAATTGTACGAAACAAAATCTATAGTTTCTGAAAATGCGTACCAATAATTAGCCTAAATCGATATCGAAGCGGATTAATATATGCATCTGTCGGTTAGAAAACTAGGCCCGTCAACAGTACAATGGAATATCTCATGACACTTTATATATAATATTAATTGTTTGTAATGTTTATTTGACCCTCTCTCGTTTTAATAATCTTGGCAATTCTTAAAGGAAAATGTGCAGAGTTTACACTATTAAGACAATATTAATATGCAGATCAAATTTTGTTAAATAATTAATCTTATAGTTCCAAAACAAACTTGATTTTTTGCCATTATTTCTGAATTAATCCAATTCTATCTTAAAATGTTATACGCTATTACTATATTAATCTTATTTTGCAACATATTTAAAAACGTTTTAACCAATGGGATTTGCGAGCTAATACTGTAATACACCTTTGGAATATGTCTGGAAAATAACATCGAAAATCGATAAGATATTTTTAAACGTTCACCAGTTACAAATATTATATGTTTAAATTGAAAGTTTCAATTAAATTACTTCTCATTCTTTTCTTCGGTAACGTAATTAATCCTATTTCCCCAAATGTCTTCATGTACACCATCTTTCACATTTCTATTCTATCCATACGTCCCAATATTACATTCCAATACACTGAAACCCAGATATATAAGGTGAGATTGGTGCTTTAAGTATCTGAAAACCATCCATTTTCCTTTGATACAACAGACAAAATATAAATGCATCATCAAAATCAAATCGTATTCTTCATTTACCTTTGTTATTTGATATTCAACTTTGATATTCTTGGATCCAATATGTAGAATTTTACATTTTTCTATGTCATTTCTTTTATTTTCTAAGTATCTTCCTATGACAACGTATTTAGATTCATTTTATTCATGTTATTTCTTTTGATAACGATCTAACAACATCATCAGTCCTATTTCTAAATGTATACTATTAGGTAAGTTATTTTTGAATATTAAAGACAAGGAAGGGTCCAATTCCGTACTCTAGAGAACACTGTAGGGTATATAGTGTGATTCAGAAAAATTGGTACCAATTAGAATACGTTCGGGGTTGGACGAGGACGATTTGAAGAGAAACACTGAGACCAACCCAAAGTTGATGACTAATGAGCTTGCAGAGGTTTTATAAGTTCCAAAAAGGTACTGTTCATTATAGGTTTTATTATCTGTTGTAAACCATTCATTCATGGCACAACCATCCATACTTTTACTAAAAGTATGAAAACATCATGTTTTAATCATAAAAATATTTTTTGACATTCAATGTGAAACATTTTCTAATCATGAAGTGTTAAGTATATGTAAAAGAAAAATGAATAAAATAAATAAATAAATGCATAATTCAATATTTGACAAAATATGATTATAACATTTTAAGTTCATGTAGGCATTTATATTGTTGCCATACTATTCTAAATCATTTTCTTTAACTGCTAAATTTACAAAGTCTATATTCGGAACATCAGAAAGTTTTATCGTATATCCTGCTGGCTTAGCAAGTAAGGAACAGGCTCGAAGCGTTCCTTCGTATAATGGCGCCAGACAGACGCTCATAGAGCCAAGTAAATTCACGGTAGAGCGCATCATTAATACAGACAGGTGGTTGAAGATGTCTTCCTGGCGGGACCAATCGCTCCACTTGTCTACACGGATATCGGTTGGAAATAATATTAGTGCGTATAATAGCACAATAAATCCGATATAATTTAAACTCAGTATCAACGATTTAATAGATCATGAAAGTATCCATTAAGCAAGGGAGGGGAGGACTTGAATGCCTACTACACACCACCATCGGGTGTCTTCGATCCCTCTGTACAGGGGTTTGTCACAGACCCTGACACGAGGATACTTTTTATTTGAAATAAACCCTGACCAAATATTCAAAAAATGGTGTTCTGTCTCCTCAAGTCATCCAGCACGTCTCCCGAATTGCGGACGGGGGCACCGTCTCTATTAATAGATGGCAGCTTCGAATAAAGAATTAGAAGCCGTTGATAATGAGGAAATGAATGATAAAAACATGAATAAAGACGAAAATAAATACTGACAGACCGACACCCAGGATAAAAAGGGCATATCAACCCGTTCATACACCAGGCGGGAAGATGTAAGTAATGGTGTGAACCTTCCTGACTCTAGAAATGGTGCTCCAGCCATAACAGAGGCCAATCAGGGTCAGCCATCAGGCCTTGAGACAAAAGGTTCTGGCCCCCTATCTCCATCAAATGCAGCAACAAAAAGAAACATAAGAGGCTTAAAAGCCCAACCATGGACTGTTGCACAAATAAAGGTGCTATTGTTTTTCTATCACTACTCAAAGTTTGAAAAGTGGAGCAAAACATCCAATTAGATTCTAGCTGATAAGATTTAAGAATATACCCTTCCCGAAGAAAACAAGTCACGACCATATATAGATAGATAGATAGATAGATGTACGGAGGATTTTTGTTAAAGAGCCCCGCCCTTCCCCATAAAATGTAACCCTGCCATAAAAAACGATTGTTGTGGTAAAAAGTAAAACAGTTTCTTAATCACCGAAGAATATGGAAACCATTTATGTCATTAAGTATTTGTATAAAAATATCGTTGCCCTATGCCCCCCCCCCTACATAAACTCACACAGGCAGCTGTCTACTATTTCGTGATATTTTCCACAGTCGCGTACATTTTGCGTTTTACACAACGGTAAATGAGGATTTCATCTTTTTCGATGTGGATACCTAGACCTAACCCCTAACCTTAACATAAGCGTAATTCTAACCGTAAACCTAACTCTGTGTATGTTAAGACAGGACACAAAACGGAAATTAAGGTTTCATTGACATCAACGTGGAAATCTGAACCTAAAAGCTAAGCCGACACATGTCTAAACAAGGCTTACATTATAGATACAAAGCCTGTGTAAGCACTGCGTATGACTAGTGAAGTTACTTTTGGGACAAACCTCATTTTTCAATTAGTCTCGTAGCTTTACTAAAACAGATAAGTGTACAAATTTATACATTTTTCGAGATTATAATTATCATATTTAATTATAACTTTCTCTTTCCATCTAAAGTTATACCATCATTTCTTGCCATTTCGTACAAAAATTAGCTTGTTATTATTTTTTCCTGTAAATATATATATATACATATGTATATATATATATATATATATATATATATATATATATATATGTATGTATGTATGTGTGTGTGTTCGTGTGCGTGTGTATGTGTATGTGTGTGTGTGTTTTGAGAGAGAGATCGAAGACTGGGAAATGGAAGGCGAGAAAGTGTTGACTCAATGTCTCCAAATTACAGTCTGTTACCGATATTGAGTATTTTTCCCTATAAATATAACAACTAATATATATATATATATATATATATATATATATATATATATATATATATATATATTTAAGTATTATAAAATAATTATTTTATATTAATTCCTAATGCGATAAAAGTATGCTCAATATTGGGGATAGAGCATTATTATGAAAGAGAGAATTACAATAAAACAAATGTAACATTACATTCTATACAGGTGTAATGAATGCAACACCTCATAATATATATCGAGATTCATTATATTAATAACTTTCTGCTCCTGTATACATGCATTTCGTGTTCTTTGAAATAAATGTTTTTTTTTTTTTCAAATTAATAATGTTAATCAATGCTTAGTAATTTATTGTTTTTTGCTTCAGGTGATAGGACTTACTTCTTGGAAAAACTATGGTTTAAAAGACTTTTTGTAATCTATTTGTTATTATACTATTTGAATATGATACACGTGTAAAGTATGTAACTTTACATTTTGTATTATCATTTTCTTTATATATATATATATATATATATATATATATATATATATATATATATATATATATATAGTAAGCTATGAAAATATATTTATGGCAATTAAGCTACACAGAGTTCCTGCGTTTCATCCCCGGGGGAACATTCAGGCTAAAATGCATGGAGTTATTTTTGCCGGGTGTTTTAATATACACAGCTAGCTAGTTAACCAATCAGATTCTTTGTTTTTCTCTCAGCCAATCGAACAAAGGTCTGGTTAGTGTTACTGCTTATATCATGTTCTATTGTTCTGTTTTCTATATATTGGCCTATATCTTGTTTCTTTGTTGCGTCAATATAATGGGTGAATTCATTTTAACACGTGGTCTCTTGTATTTCTATTTTAGGTTTTAATTTTTAAATTGTTAGGTTTTTGTTTAGTTTAGTTTTTTTTTACTTATTTGTTTATTTATTTATTTATTTATAGTTAGCCTAAGGTAAATTTATTTCTATGTATGCAACTTTTTGCTATCTCACTTCTACAGTTTAATAGATTTCGGGGGTCTTTAGTTTAGGATTTCAAATTTTTCATTCAGACATAATCTACACGGGTCGTCTAAATTTCTACATGTACTGGCCTGTCGTATTATTTTCCATTTAATTATTGGTGAGCCTCCATTTTCTTTGAGCTCCCAATAGTGGTTTGCTAAAGCTATTTTAATTCGACGTTCTCTTTTTTTCCCCAGTTTCGTTTTCAGCATCTGGTTAAAGGGCGGTGTATAATACATTATATTTCTTTTTCTTTTATTTTTAATTTAATTGCAATGATTAGTTTCCTTTTTTTATATTTAATTTCGGTATTATGGTAACCACTATTTAAAAATGGAGCTGTATTGTAAATGTTGCTTGGTTTTTTTAAAACACTTTCGTTGCTAGAATTATTGATAAGCCTATGTTCGATAGAATTCGGAATATGTTTTATAATTGATGGGGGGTGATTAGACTTTGGGTTTACGTATATTGGATTGACATTATCTTTTAGGTATGGTTCGTAAGTATTTTTATTGAAGTTTAACGTGACATCTAGAAATTGAGTTGTTTTTATGTTAGCAAGTACTTCTACTTTTAGGCCTAGTTTTTTCATTTCCATATGTATAATTTTCTTAAAGTTTCTTCCCTAGCCTGAAGATTTCCCCCGGAGATGAAACGCGGGAGCCTCTGTGTAGCTTAATTGCCATAAATATATTTTCATAGCTTACTACCTAGCTGTACTTACGTATCGAGCACTGTTGAAGAAAATACTGAAAATGGATACATAAAAAATTATATCTCCTTATAAAATTTGATGTGGATACATGAAATAGTAATATATATATATATATATATATATATATATATATATATATATATATTAATTTTATACGTACATAAAAATAATCCATGGACACGTGTTTCTGGCTCACAGCCGTCATCAGCATGGCTAACTTACACAGAGATCGAACCCTCGATGTTGATGTTTATAGTCCAGCGTTCTACCATTAGGTCAAAAGTCAGTGGCAAGGAGTGAAATGAATGTAGATGGCTGTAGGTGAAAAAGGAGGAGGGTTGGGAGTGTTAGTGAATTTGTCCTATATATATGTAATTGTTTTATTGATGATTGCAGCGTTCGTATCTTTTTGCTTACTACTATTTCGATTGTTCTCTTCCTAAGTGATTAAGATGCATAATATATATATACATATATATATATATATATATATATATATATATATATATATATATATTTGTGTTATAGTGGAATAATTCCAGGAGGAAATCCGGGTATGAGAGCTCAATGTAGTAAACAGATCAATAATAAAATATAATAACACGAAATCACATAAATTGTCGATGCAATAATTTATTTCAACCGTTCGGTTTTTTCAAGCATCACTCAGACAATTACATTTTTGAGACTGATAGAAAATTGAATTTCCCTACCACAGTTCCAATACAATCATAGATGGTAGTAGTAGCAACCAATTTGATACATCTTTTATAGAGAGGGGGAAAATTTAAAACTTATATTTAACTATGGCGGGCGAAGGGGAGGGATCTTTAAGTTAATCAACTAAAAACTGCCATGTCAAAATTATGACACATACGACTTGGCGATATCAACCATATAGGCAATTTTACTCACGCGCATACACAAAACTAAATACGCACACATCATATGCACACTCACATACATAATCTCACTCGCACATTATCATAACTAAGCATAATCACATACGCAACTTTTATTCATCTCCAGCCAGAATGCGTCCGGCGAAACTCGTGTTCTCAAATTCGGTTAGAGAAAAGAAAGAAAGAAACAATTAACAGGCACAGAGAATATATAGACAGACCGCGTGTCATAAATTCTCAGTCCGTCTGGGTTGAAATAAGATTACACGCACATACATAAATGTATACATACAAATCCATACGCACATACACACACATATATACACATACACACCCACACATATACATATCTATACACACATACATACACACACAGAAGAAAAAATAAGAATCCTAAAATATGATCGAAATAACCTCTTGAATAAACGAGATGAACTTATGGCTAAGTGCAGACATAAATATAAATTTAAAATAATCAACGACTAGTAATCCGATGGACCTCTAGACTTATAACGGTGATGATACCAAATTAAATAACATTATTTAAGGTAACCCCCCCCCCACCACCAACATAATAGTTATAATAATATCTGCTATAGACACAGAATTGCCGACTTGGTGATATATAGTATTTGTGTGTATGCGTATATAATGGTATTTTGAAATATTTATTTATTCAGATTATTTACTTAAAATAAGATAGTGTTTTTAAAAAAAAAAAAAAAAAAAAAAAAAAAAAAAAATTCTGCGGTTATTGAATTAATATAAGTATAAATGCCAAATATTACTACTAGACATTATTAGACTTGAATTGGTAATCCGATGGACCTCTAGACTTATAACGGTGAAGATACCAAATTGAATAACATTACTTACGGTAAACCCCCCCCCCCCCCATAATATTTATAATAATATCTGTGATAGACACAGATTTACTGACTTGGTGATATATAGTATTTGTGGATACGCGGATATTTATTATTTACTTAAAATAAGATAGTGGTATGAAAATTTTTTCTGCAGGTAATACACTAGTTTTTGAATTAATATAAGTATAAATGTCAAATATTACCAATAGACATTATTAGACTTGAATTAGTAATCCGATGGGCCTCTAGAATTACAACGGTGAAGATACCAAATTGAATAACATTAGGTACGATAACCCCCCCCCCCGCATGATATTTATAATAATAGATTATCAAATTAATCTAAAATATAAATAAGGTAAGACTAATTTTTAGAACTCATATTACATCAGTAAGAATATAGAGTGTTATGTAAATATTGTGTGTAGGTGTGTGGATATATATGTATGTGTGCGTACGTATATGTGTGTATATGTGCGTATATGTATATATGTGTGTGTGTATGTATATGTATGTATGTTTACATGTGTGAACAACTACATGCGTATGCATTTGGTCAATATTTCAAATAGATTCAGAGATATATATAGGTGTATTCATGTATGTATATGTATGTATATATATATATATATATGTATATATGTGTGTGTATGTATGTGTGTATAGATATGTATATGTGTGGGTGTGTATGTGTATATATGTGTGTGTATGTGCGTATGGATTTGTATGTATACATTTATGTATGTGCGTGTAATCTTATTTCAACCCAGACGGACTGAGAATTTATGACACGCGGTCTGTCTATATATTCTCTGTGCCTGTTAATTGTTTCTTTCTTTCTTTTCTCTAACCGAATTTGAGAACACGAGTTTCGCCGGACGCATTCTGGCTGGAGATGAATAAAAGTTGCGTATGTGATTATGCTTAGTTATGATAATGTGCGAGTGAGATTATGTATGTGAGTGTGCATATGATGTGTGCGTATTTAGTTTTGTGTATGCGCGTGAGTAAAATTGCCTATATGGTTGATATCGCCAAGTCGTATGTGTCATAATTTTGACATGGCAGTTTTTAGTTGATTAACTTAAAGATCCCTCCCCTTCGCCCGCCATAGTTAAATATAAGTTTTAAATTTTCCCCCTCTCTATAAAAGATGTATCAAATTGGTTGCTACTACTACCATCTATGATTGTATTGGAACTGTGGTAGGGAAATTCAATTTTCTATCAGTCTCAAAAATGTAATTGTCTGAGTGATGCTTGAAAAAACCGAACGGTTGAAATAAATTATTGCATCGACAATTTATGTGATTTCGTGTTATTATATTTTATATATATATATATATATATATATATATATATATATATATATGTAGAGATAGAAGAAAAAAGAGTGATAAATATGCGACGATTGTCCAAATTTATTTCAAATTTCAATTGTTCAATGCAAGGTTGTCAGTAATAAACTAGTGTTTATTTTTCTTTCCTTAAGCCAAGGCTTTTCAAAGATCGAAATCTTATCATCAGAGGAGAAATACAGATGGATAAGTTGGCTTTCGAAAAAACCAAAGTTCAAATATTTGAAAAATATGAGAATTATTATTAAAACTTATTAAAATAATTTTTGTCAAAAAAAACGTATTGAATGAAAAGAAAAATTCCGTGAAAAAGATAATATATATGTATATATATATATATGTATATATATATATATATATGGTAGCTTCCAAAATGTTCAAAACGATCTTACTTTCTTATTTTTAGAATAAATACATATTCCTTTAAAATATGTTTTTACTACGTAATATTATATAGTAATTTCATGCAAACTGGAGATTGTTTAAATGTTTAAATGTGTCAAAATATAAGGGTTAAGCGCACCACACTATAGTGTATCACAGGATTCTTCGGGAAAATTTAAAATGTGTGTTTCATAACTAATAAGTATTATTGAAATGTTAGGCAAATAGGAGTTATTTAACTTGAACTCTAATTATACTATACAAGCAGTGGTAAACGTGTTATGAGAATACTTTCAAATAAGTGGTATTAAGACAGGCATCCGGATTACAAAAGTTGTTTTCCAACGTACGGTTTATGACCAGGTAATTACATTTTTATGAGAATGGGAAATTTAACGCCACTGATCAGGTCTAAGTCCAAATTTTGTATTTTTTATTTTTTAGGATTTTCCATCACATTAACATATGTAGCGTATGTTTCAAAGTTTATTTTAAGTAAATCATATTTGGAGGACGATAAATCAGTCTTTAATATGTAGTTCTAACATAATTTCCATCGAGCGGAGTTATGGAAGAACCTTCTTGATTGAATATGGGTTATAAATATAATTTAAAGAGCTTTACTCAATATAATCTTATAATATTTATTTCATTTGTTTCATTTCAAGGGAAAGCAAATAATTAAATTGTTTTTTTTTTTAATTTCTTGCTTAGAAATTTCGTGAAAAAGTAGCGGGATCAAGCGAAGAATTACGAAATATCAGGACACTAGTATATATTGTACGGCTTACACAGAGTACGTCGAGAGCAAAACTTATAGTTGTTGATTCTAAATGCACTGAGCGATTATTGTTTTCATGATTTAAAACAAAAAAGTTATTTCCCGTTTTCGAGCTCGAACAGATATGGTCAGCCGCTATCTTTTCCACTCTTTCGCAATCTTCTGCTGATTCTCGTTACTTCGTCATTTTTGTATATTTCGTTTTACTTATTCATAGATGCCATGTTATTTGAAAGTTTGTTTAAACCATGTTATCTGCATTTTAAGCTTCTTCAGCTGAAAGTAAGTTCACTTTTAACATTTTAATTATATATCGTCACGTGAGAAAGATCATGGGGGAGAGCGTTGGGAATTACTAGGTTAGGGTTAGGTTTAGGGTTAGGGTTAGGGTTGGCAATTACCGGGTTAGATAAAAAAGACTGCGAAAAGGAACGAGTAAATAAGACTAGAATATGACATTCAGAGTATACATATAGGCATTGTCGCTGCTGGTTTGGTATTATTCGACTGAGCTAATGTTCAGGAGTTATGTACTAGATTGTTGGTTACTAAAATAATCCAGGTTATCACAAATAAATGCTTATAGTTATATTACAAATAGTTTAGCCCGATCTTTATTCACTGTGTATCAAATAGAGACACGGAAATGAAGAAGCTGTTTTATTTCTGGTTTCTACAGACTCTTTGTCGAATAGCACAGCAAATGATAACGTTATCAGCTATAGTGATTATTACGCCTGACCAAGCCGAGGTGAACCGCGATTCTTTTCAATGTCGTTATTTAGGGGCTGGGGGACCTCGGAAACTTGCAGAAGGAACGACACGTTCTACGGAAACAGGAAGTCTTCTTCGGTGCTAGCGGTTTATTCCACCACAATAATCGGTTTAAAATACGGATCCACACAATGCAAAAACGAGAAAACAAAGATAAGTATTCTTAAAGTTATTCAATTCTATTGGCACATTTTGTGATAAAAATTATATTCTAAACATAAGCGTGACAGACAGAAAATAAAACAGACAAACAGACAAACAGAGCCTTATATATAAATGCATGAACGTTTCTAAGAATGATATTTCGAACTTAAGCGTTAAAAACTAACGAACATGCTATTTCAAATGTAAACTTGACAGATAGACTGACGGACAAATACTCTTAGAGATGTGCTTGGACGCATTTAAAAGATCAGATCTTTTATAAGCTATCTGAAGTAGTAGTCTAATCCGGATTTCTCAACTTTTCTTGAATTTTATAACCTAGATTAAAACGTAAGAACATCTATTAAAGTTTTTTATCCATTTTTTCATTAAAAATAATATTCAGTTTTATGTTGATGATTGATATCGTCTAGGAAATAACTGAAACACTATAGCCAAAAAAACTGTCTAGTTAAGATTCGAACTCTGAAACATGGCATAAACTAATGGAACTGAAGGCGAACGCTGTATCCACAACCCTAACAAAAATATTTTGTCTTTTAGCATACTTGAATGTGTTTGGCGTAGGGATTTTCAACAATAGTTCGATTGTCTAAAATAAAGAAAGAAACATAAATATAAAAAAGGAATTCTTATTTAAGTAAAAATATTTTAGTGAACATTTATAAAATTAATGTTTTCTCTTCAAATTTAACAATACGTCAAATACGTACGAAGATTTGGCGTGAAAAGTTGTTGTTCGGTTGGCTAAAAGGGAAAGCTCAAAATGTTGGAACATTTGTTTCTAATGTTATTTTTTGTACTTTAATTTTAAATAATGAGGTTATAAAAGGACCACAACTTCTGACATCGATAAGGACATCGAGTCGAACTTATTTTTGGAACATTTGTTTCTAATGTTATTTGTTGTACTTTAATTTTAAATAATGAGGTTATAAAAGGACCACAACTTCTGACATCGATAAGGACAGAGAGTCGAAGATGCTGATTCCAAATCTGCGGAATGTTTAGATCTACTGCTTAACTGCATTGCTGCGATACACATACATACAACTTTGTTTTATATATATATATATATATATATATATATATATATATATATATATATATATATATATGATTATTTTTATTTACACAGACATGTACAAAATCTGCGACACTGGCATGTCGATGTTATCGATCAACAGCTATTATAAACTGAAGTCTCATCAGGGAGAGTTAGAATCCGATCTTAACCTTAGATCATATTTGGAAAGAATGAAATGAAGAAAAAAGAAAAGAAATCTAAAATTTAAATTTTGAAAGTCACGTGGTTGGATCGTTAAGAATCAAAATCAAAAAATCAAAATCAAAAGATAAAAATAATAAATAATAAATAATAAATAATAAATAATAAATAATAATGTAAAAAAAACAAAATCTATTATATAAATCCCAGTTGTATGTATGTATGTATGTATGTATGTATGTAAAGCTTCTCCTCCGAGGGTACCCAACAAACGGTCACACGGGTGAACTCATTCGAACCGGCCAGCCAAGGCGCGTGTAATATCTCAGAACCGGAAAAAAAATTGACTCTTCGGGGGACGACTGGGCACTTTCCTCCAATGGAGGGGGTGTCTTTTTCATCCATTTTTCAACGTTGTTTAGTACTAATTTGAGAAGAAATCAATGCTATAATGTATAATTTGAAAAATAATACTAAGTAACTATAAACCAGAAATGACGTCAGAGTAAGGGAGTGGCGGGAGGAAATTAACTCACACTACAACCATTTTTCTTTTCTTTCTTAATATTAATAGACGCTAATATTCCTTCCCTCTCCTTCCTCACTATGGCCGTTCTGTTATCATGTATAATCCTTCCAGGCATTACTTACACCTTTCAGGCCAAATTGTGGGTGGGGGAATATCGCCATTCGCCGGTGGGGCGCCTCAGGCCAAATTTGGGGGATGGGGGAGTGTCAGCATTCGCCGGTGGGGCACCTCATGCCAAATTTGGTGGAAGGGGAGTGTCGGCATTCGCCGGTGAGGTACCTCATGCCAAATTTGGGAGAGGGCGAGTGTCGGCATTCGCCGGTGGGGCACCTCAGGCCAAATTTGGAGAGGGGGAGTGTCGGCATTCGCCGGTGGGGCACCTCAGGCCAAATTTAGGGGAGGGGGAGTTTCAGCATTCGCCGGTGTGAGCGCCTACGGCCAAATTTTGGGGAGGGGGAGTGTCGGCGTTAGCCGGCAGGGCACCTCAGGCCAAATTGGGAGATGGGGGAGTGTCGGCATTCGCCGGTGTGAGCGCCTCAGGCCAAATTTTGGGGAGGGGGAGTGTCGGCATTCGCCGGTGGGGCACCTCATGCCAAATTTGAGGGATGGGGGGAGTGCAGCATTCGCCGGTGGGGCACTTGGGGATGGGGGAGTTTCAGCATTCGCCGATGTGAGCGCCTCAGGCCAAATTTGGGGGAGGGGAAGTGCCGGCATTCGCCGGTAGGAGCGCCTCATGCCAAATTTGGGGGATGGTAGGAGTGTCGGCATTCGCCGGTGGGGCACCTCAGGCCAAATTTGGGGGAGGGGGAGCGCCTCAAGACAACTTTGGGGGAGGGAGAGTGTCGGCATTCGCCGGTGGGGCGCCTCAGGATAAATCTGGGGAGGGGGATCCAATGTAAGAACCTAAAGCCGTACTTTAGGGAAGCCCATATAAAGAAAGGAAAACAGAATTAAAGAAGTAAAATTAAAATGACAATCTGATTTTTGATTCGAGAGTGTAAGATCGACACCTATCGGATAGGACTAGATAATACACTTGATCTCAAGGCAGCAATGCCGAGAATAGATACTACACTTTGATCTTGGCCAAAAGGCCAACCAATTTATTTATCTTTTGGATGATACATTTCTTTGAAGTAAAAAATGGAAAATTACATAAGATGTGGCACAAGGCCAAAGTTGGGTTGGGTGGGTGGGGGTCGTGTGTCATTCTCTATGTCTATTCTCTAAACTAGTTCCAGTCACCAAAATACCTCATTCACTCTTTGGGCAGGCTACCTAATGTTAACCCCAATTTGTTATGACATTTTTTATTTACAAATAAGTGGGTGTACAAAATTTTTTGGCTGGGTGAGGGGTAGAAAAAAAAAATTTTGTTAGTAAGGCCCTCCCAAATCTATCTAAATGTGAGCTGCTCACTGTTTTCCGGTTTGTTTCAAGAGCCGAAAACAAGCGAGTCAGTTCCGACGGGGCAGAGCTCATTCGTGCTACTAGCTAAGAGACTTTGCTATCTGGGGTGGGGTCTGATAAGACCTTAGGTCGGCGTGCACCATGCCTAGGCAGGGAACACGTACTCAAACTTGGCACATCAAAACACACACATACTAGCGGTGTGTATCCACCTTCTTTTAGATAAAGCTGAGTGCTATCTCCTCCTATCACACCTGATTTTGACCTTAAGCTGATGTTTAAAGTGCGAAATCAGTTTGTAATCAGAAAGTGATTCACCCCCTTTCCCTATATCTATGCGTGAGGTCCACACTACAAGTCTAGCTACGGCTAGGATCGTGAGAAACACCATTTGTTTCTCCTTGCACCACGGAGGCATCACATTGTACACTACAGATGCTACGTCCAAGGGTACTGACTGCTTGGGAGTGATGCGAGCCGTCACTTCGTTCACATACTTCCAAAACTCGCGCAATTTGATGCATTCAAAGAAGGGGTTTTCTCCAGTTAGTTTTGAAACGTCTGTATTCGAGGGGCAGCGCATTCCGGACCAATCGCCAGGTCAGAGAATACTCAGCGTTATTGAGATGACTCCGACCCGGCGCCCAATTCCACTGAGAGCGGATCTCCCCCTCCGACCGTCCAAGATGTTCCACAAGCGGATCCGAAGCGGTCCCCGCCACTAACTCCCGATAAAGTGTCTTTTTAGACCGTGTGAGGTCGTTGGACCCCGGCAGTAGTTTGAGCGCAGCTCGGCATTCGTTGAAGAACTACAATTGCCCCCTTGGTTTGCGTCTTCCTTCAACCAGGTGGTCAGGGATGAGGTTGGGAAAAGCCTTCTCAACCTCAGGGCCCCACGCAGACTCTTCTAACAAAGTACGGCTCAAGAATGCCAGTCTCTCGGCATGTTGATGACTTACCAAGTCAGGCATTCCCAAACCCCCCTCGTTTAGACGTTGAGTACAGACCTGTCTGCGGACTAACGGCTGTTTGCCCTGCCACAAAAGTGTGAAGAGCTGGACGTGAGTGCCGTCAAGCAAACCGCAGACATGGGTAGTACAGCCAATCGGTAAAGGATGAGAGGAAAGACATACGTGTCGCACGCCTCAGCTCTACCTTTAAGGGAAAGTCCACTTCGAAGCCAAATCCTTACTGACGCTTCGACCTTTGACTCCACTTCCGACCAGTTCTTTTCAAGCTGGAGGCCCGGCTCGAACCACACGCCGAGGATCCGAACCGGGCCATCCGACCAGTTGAAAAGGCCACGGCAGCGCTGCCATGCCGCTCCAGGCTGCCAACCTCAGGCTATTTGATTTGCTGATGTTCACTACGGCCCCTGTGACCTCTTCGTATCGTTTGAGTGCCTTAGTCACCGCGATAATGTCCCGACAGCTCGACACGCACACAGTGACATCATCGGCATATGCGGAGACCCGGGCATGCACGCCATTGGGCAGAACGATACCGTGTAGGGCTGGTCTAGCCGTCCCATCCCTTAGCTTGCACAGGAAGGGCTCCAACGCAAGAACATAAAGTAGGGGCGAAAGCGAACAGCCCTGACGTACCGACCGAGAGACATCGAATGATCCCGACCGCATCCCGTTTACCTGCACCACTGCCGTCGGCTGGAGATACAGAATGGAGATCCATTTGCGGAAGTCCGGATTAAATCCGGCAGCCTCCAGAACAGAACCCAGGAAACGATGGTCGACCCTGTCGAAAGCTTTGGACTGGTCTAAATTGATCAGCGCAGCCTCTGTGTCGTCTTCTAATCCCTCTATGATCGTGCGAACCAGATGCAAATTGTTCTGAATCGATCTCCCCTTCACAGCATAGTTCTGATCGGGTTCCACCAAGTCACTGATAACAATCTGCAGGCGGTTCGCAAGAACTCTTGTTAAAATCTTTAACTCTGTGTTTAGCAGAGTTATGGGCCTAAAATCATTACCCCCCCCCTCATGCCCGTCCTTTTTCTTAAGTAATGTGATCACTCCCCTGGTGACTTAGGCAGGAATTGATCCCTGCTCAAACCAGTGGTTGAACACATCCGTCAGAAGAGGGACGAACATGCGCGACAGCTTCAAAAACAGTTCGTAAGGCAAACCATCGAGTCCAGGCGAGTTATCCAAGCTGGCCTGCTTCAACGCATCCTGGACCTCGCGCTCCGTAACCCGACCATCACAGCCAGCCGCTCGCTTCTTTTCCAGTCGGGGCGAGTCGGCCAAATTGCTGTCAAACTCCTGGACGCAGAGTCTGGGCAGTTGGGTGTAGAGATCCGCAAAATGCCCCCGGAACCCCTCACACATCTCCAGCGTCGACACGAGGGACTGTCCTTCCAGGTTTTCACTTCTCGAATGTAGTGATCCGATCTGCGACGAACTACAGCTTTACGCTCCTTAGCGTCAACATTTACAGCTTCGTTAGACACTTTATCCAACCTAGCTCTAACTACTTGACCCTCATACCGTTCGTTAGCCGCACGTTTCAGGTCCTCCTTGACTTGTGCTATGGTTAGGGAATCCCCCTCAGCCACCGCCCGGGCCAATTTAACTTCTAACCGTTTTTCTGCTTTAGCCTTCTTTAAGACGAGGCTCTGGCTATACTGCACAGAAAAAACATCTAATTTTAGTTTTTAAGTTAACCCACCACTTA
Organism: Sepiola atlantica; assembly: GCA_963556195.1. Classification (NCBI taxonomy): domain Eukaryota; kingdom Metazoa; phylum Mollusca; class Cephalopoda; order Sepiida; family Sepiolidae; genus Sepiola; species Sepiola atlantica. Next base: position 80,533,859 of record OY744521.1, read on the forward strand.
GTTCCGGTAACCGCCCCCACTAGAGCTAGCTGTATGAGTAATATCAGCTTTTTCCCGGAAGTCACGTATCTCCAGCAAGGAGGTATTTAACTTCCAGTACCCAGCTAATTTAGGTCTAGTCCCTAAGTTCAAACTGGCCACTAGTTTGTGGTCAGAGTGTCCTAACCAGTGGAACTTTGGGCAAGATAGAAAGTCTGCTTCGCCTCTTCTAATTAACATCCTGTCCAAGTAAGTGCTTGCACAGGAAGGCCCACTAGAGTGCCAAGTCCACATCTTCCGCCCCGGGTGCTCAAGACGAAACCTATCAACCAGATCGCATGAGTCCATCAGGTTAGACAGGCTGCTCTCGCACTTATCCATCCGTCTAGGCCCGCCCACTCTATCTATCTTGGGATCAAGGATGGCATTCCAATCACCCATTACAACTAGTCGCTCCGAACCCGCGAGGAACACCTCCAACCGCTGAAAAAAGGAAACCCTCTCTACAGGAGTGTTGGGCGCATAAATCGCTACTATCCTAAACTTGCTATTGTTAACGGCAACATCAGCCACGATCAGCCTGCCTTCCGCATCTGTGTGCACAATGTTTATCCTTGCAGCAAGCTACGACTCACTAACAAGGAAACACCCCTCGCTTCACGGCTGCCGCCCGTCTAGATACGTCCGTCCGTCAAACTACGTCCGTCCGTCTGTCCAGCTACGTCTGTCCGTCCGTCCGTCTGTCTGTCCAGATACGTCCGTCCGTTTAGATACGTCCGTCTGTAAATCGGTCCACTAACGGCCGTCCATCAGACGACCTACGTGCGTCCGTCTGTCTGTCCAGCTACGTGAGTCTATCTCTCCACCTACGTCTGTCCGTTTGTATGTCTGTCTAGCTACGTCAACATACTTTCGTCCATCTGTCAACCTACGTCTGTCCGTACGTCTGTCTGTCCTACTATGTCAGTCCATCTCTCAACCAACGTCCGTCCGTCTGTCTGTCTGTCTGTCCAGCTACGTCCGTCCGTCTAGATACGTCCCAGCTATGTCAGTTCATCTATCAAACTACGTCCGCCGTCCGTCTGTCCGTCCGTCTGTCCGTCCGTCTGTCTCTCATTCCAGCAACGTCCGTCGGTCTAGATACGTCCGTCCGTCTACATACGTCTGTCCGTCAACTTTGTCTGTCCGTCTGTCTATCCAGCTACGTCAGTCCATCTCTCCACATACGTCTGTCCGTCTGCCTGTCCAGCTACGTCTGTCCGTCCGTCTGTCTGTCATTCAAGCAACGTCCTTCGGTCTAGATACGTCCGTCCGTCTAGATACGTCCGTCCGTAAATCCGTAAATCCGTAAATCTTGCCCTAAATTGTGTCCGGTTATATCAGGTCATCCCATAAGTTCTGTCCGGATTCATCAATAACATCATAGGAAGGCTACGTTAAGAGTGTGCAGTGAAACAAGGGTTGCTCAATCATATCCGCACCTAGCAACCGGTAAGAGTGATTTCAGTAGTGCTCAGGAGGCCTCCTTGATTTTCAAAGTATTCGGCGTTGTCCGGGAGAAAAGTGCTCAATATCCTAGATAGAGCTGCTGTAGGGATAGATTTGTATGATATTTAAACAGCTTCTACGCTTCTCTTCGGACTATTGTGCAGATGAAAAGGACGAAGAATCGGTAAGACTGCTTTTAGTAGTGCTCTGTATGCCTCCTTGAATTTTTAAGTACTCGGCGTTGTCCGGGAGAAAATTGTTCAATATCCTAGATAGAGCTGCTGTAGTGATAGATTTGTATATAATATTTAAACAGCATCTACGCTTCTTTTCGGACTATTGTGCAGAGTAAAAAGAAGGAGGAATCGGTAAGAGTGCTTTTAGTAATTCTCTGTATGCTTCCTTTATTTTCTAGGTACTCGGCGTTGTCCGAGAGAAAAGTGCTCAATATCCTAGATAGAGCTGCTGCAGTGATACATTTGTATAATAGTTTAACATCATCTACGCTTCTCTTCGGACTATTGTGCCCATGGAAATGAGTTGAAATCAGTAAGAGTGATTTCAGTAGTGCTCTGTATGCCTCCTTGATTTTCTAAGTATTCGGCGTTGTCCGAGAGAAAAGTGTTCAATATCCTAGATAGAGCTGCTGTAGTGATAGATTTGTATAGGACCCAGTACCGGGGGTCCTTCTACAATAGAGGACCCGGAGGCTTCTGCAGAATAGGAACCATTGAAAATGATGAAAAATACCATGAGAGAATTGAAAATGATGAAGAATATCATGAGGGGATTGAAAATGATGAAGAATATCATGAGGGGATTGAAAATGATGAAGAATATCATGAGAGGATTGAAAATAATGAAGAATATCATGAGGGGATTGAAAATGATGAAGAATAGCATGATACATATCCATGATACATAATACATATCTATGATACAAATACATGATACATATACATGATACATATCCATGATACATATCAATGATACATGATACATATCCATGATACATGATACATATCCATGATACATGATACATATCCATGATACATGATATACATCCATGATACATATCCATGATACATGATGCATATCCATGATACATGATACATATCCATAATATATATCCATGATACATGATACATATCGATGATACATGACACATATCCATGATACATATCCATGATACATGATACATATCCATGATACAGGATACATATCCATGATACATATACATGATAAATATACATGATACATGATACATATCCATGATACATATCTATGTGCACCCTTGCAGAGATAGGTAAGTATATAGTATGTGCACTCAAGTGGTAATAGGTACGTATATAGTAGTACATAGGGGTGGCGATAGGTACGTATTTAGCATTCACACCGGGGTGGTGATATGTACGTATTTAGCAATCGCACCTGGGCGACGATATGAACATATTTAGTATTTGCACTGAGGCAGCGATATGTACATATGTAGTATGCACACTGGGTCGTCGATAAGTACGTATATAGCATGTGCACATGGGCGGCAATAAGTACGTATACAGCATGTGCACCGGGCCGGTGATAGGTTTGTATTTAGCATGTGCTTCGGGGCGGCGATCGTTATGTATATAGCATGCACAGCGTGGCGGCAATAGGTATGTATATAGCACGCGCACCGGGGCGGCGATAGATACGTATTTAGCATTTGCACCGGGGCGGCGATAGGTACATATTTAGCAATCAGGGCCGCCGATAGGTACGTGTATAGCATGTGCACATAGGCGGCAAAAAGTAATATATAGCATGTGCAACCGGCCGGTTATAGGTTTGTATTTAGCATGCACTCCGGGGCGGCGATGGGTACGTATACAGTACGCGCACCGGGGCGGGGTTAGGTACGTATATATAACGGGCACCGGGGCGGCGAAAGGTACGTATTTAGCATTCGAACCGGGGCGGTGATAGGTACGTATTTAGCATTCGCACCGGGGTGGTGATAGGTACGTATTTAGCATTCGGACCGGGGCGGCGATAGGTACTATTTAGCATTCGCACCAGGGCGGCGATATGTACATATATAGTATTTGCATTGGGGCAGCGATATGTACATATGTAGTATGCACACCGGGTCGGCAATAGGTACGTATTTAGCATTCGCACTGGGGCGGCGATAGGTACGTATTTAGCATTTGCACCGGGGCGACGATAGGTACGTATTTATCATTTGCACTGGGGCGGCAATAGGTACGTATTTAGCATTCGCACCGGGGTGGCGATAGGTACGTATTTAGCATTCGCACTGGGGCGGCGATAGGTACGTATTTAGCATTCGCACCGGGGCGACGATAAGTACGTATTTAGCATTCGCACCGGGGTGGCGATAGGTACGTATTTAGCATTTGCACCGGGGCGACGATAGGTACGTATTTAGCATTCGCACCGGGGTGGCGATAAGTACTTATATTGTATCTGCACCCAGGGCGGCGATAGGTACTTATATAATATCTGCACCCAGCTGGCGATAAGTAGTAATATAGTATCTGCCCCGGGGTTGCGATAGGTATGTATATATTATTTGCACTGGGGCGGCGATAGGTACGTATATAGTATGCGCACCGGGGTGGCGATAGATACGTATATAGTATGAACACCGGGGCGGAGATAAGTACCTATATAGAAGGCGCAGATAGAGGTGTTACTTTTTATATAAATAAGTCATACTATTGCCCTGGGAAACGTAGGATGAAATGGTGGGAAGTAACAGCTTCCGCAAAAGGCAAAATTAAAAAGTAGCGGTGAAATGGGGTGACCAGGGAAGAGAAAAGTAGAAAGATAAAGAGACGGCTATAGAGAGAAGGAAGGGAAATAGAAGTTTTAATATAAAGATGTTACATACGCGATTTTTCTTCAATTATATGTGTATATGACCCCGAGCAACGCCGGGTAGCCCCGCTAGTAAAATATAAAATATAAAAGATAAAATATAAAATATAATATATAAAATAAAATAAAATAAAGTTAAAAGAGAGAGAGAAATAATAAAAAGGTAGATAGATAGATAGATAGATAGATAGATAGATAGATAGATAGATAGATAGATAGATAGATAGATATATAGATAGAGATAAAATGAAATAAAATAAAATGGGATATATATATATATCCTTGTGGGTAAGGTATATCCAAAATGGCTTGGCATCCTCTTCTATAGTTAGGGATATCTAGATAAAGTATCTTGCGAGACAAGAAAAAGATGAAGATGTTTTTTCCTACTGGATTGACAAAGATTTTGTTGAATTATAAAGTTATCAGCCTTAACGATTTTAACGCCCGACTAGATCGAGATGGGGTTTGACGCTTTCAATGGTGTTGTCGTGATGAGCAAATGTCTGAAACTTGCAGAGGAAACGACGGATCTATTGTCATTAAGTTCTGCAGAAGTCTTCATTGATATCATTTCATTCCAACAGAATATCGGTTGACAAAAAGAAACGCGAGTAAACACAAAGATGAAGTCTTTTTTTCTTTTTTAGTTCCTTCTTCACAATTGAAGATGGATAACTTATGCCTCTCTACAAAATCTTGTCCTCAGACATTCATGCTTCTTATGATATGTTTTTCAGAAACGGTGATAAGAGAGTTGGCGTTTTTGTATAGTATTATTAGACAGTATATTATTATATATACGGCATGATTACGTTGACACACCGGTTCCCGCTAGATCAACAAAGTTAAGCGACGCTGAGCCTGGCCAGTACTAAATCGGTGACGATATGGTAATACCAGAAGATTTGGCGGTTTTGTGTAGTTTTATTACACAGTATGTTTTTGTAGATACGGCATGATCACGTTAACGCAGCAGTTCCTGTTAGATCAACAAAGTTAAGTGACGTTGAGCCTGACCAGTACTAAATAATTGACCATTTAAAAATACCAGGAGAGTTGGCGTTTTTTTTTTGTAGTTTTATTTAACAGTATATTATTATATATACGGCATGATCACGTTGACACACCGGTTCCTATTAGATCAACGATGTTAAGCGACGTTGAGCCTGACCAGTACTAAATGGGTGAGCATTCAGAAATACCAAGAGATGTTGGCGTTTTTTTTGTTGTTTTATTACACAGTATATTATAGTATATACGGCATGATTACGTTGACACACCGGTTTCCACTAGATCACCGAAATTAAGCGACGCTGAGCTTGGCCAATACTAAATCGGTGACGATATGGGAATACCAGGAGATTTGACGTTTTTGAGTAGTTTTATTACGCAGTATATTTTTGTAGATACGGCATGATCACGTTGACACACCGGTTTTTGTAAGATCAACAATGTTAAGCGACGTTGAGTCTGACCAGTAATAAATGTGTTACTATTTGGAAATAACAGGAGAGTTGGCGTTTTTCTGTCGTTTTATTACATTACTGTGTAATAAAATTACACAAAAACATTACCATAACATCTTCGTTAAAGAATTATATTAATACACAATATTTCTTGACATATTAGTATAAGTCGAAACCCCAGTATTATGTTTTAGACCATAGTATATCCGAACATGGGGAGCAGATCTTCGAAACACCTCTGGTCTGTTCGCAGTTTAACACCTAAGAGAACGACTCTGGCTTACTCGCCATATATCACTCCCTCGATTTCCAGTTCATGACGTCACTTCCGTGAACATATTAGCTTAATGTGTAACCTTAGTTTCTTGTGGAAAATTCCTCTATAAAATTCACGCATACAATATTGCGCTAGAAGCTCCCAGAACTGCAATAACTGGCTCTGTTTCGGATTTTCTTTTTCTAGCCTAGTTAATCTATCAAGGCTTGTGGATCTAGTCTAGTCTTCTCTGCGATTCAAAATGAATAAGAGATTGATTTATACCTTTTTCAAGCAAATGTATTACTCATAGCTGCAGTAAAAAGATAGTTTTGCAAAACTTATAAATCCATATAAAAGAAAATTTGTTTTTCTATTTGTTAAAAGACGTAAGTATTACTTTACTTATTGTTCTGAAACGAGAAAACAGAACGTGAGAAAGATAGGCAGTCGACCTCTACACACAACTACTACGCAGCTATATGATATTTGCTGCTATACACGTATTGCCTTTTAGTGTTATACGACCTGATACGCCAGCCGTCTATTTACGTTTGGAAGATGCGTCGATTATGGTACAAACCGATTCTTCCGAGTTGCATGCCCGTTAGAGTCCTATATAAGAGGTAAATTGAACATATTATTTACATACTATTTACTCACAAAATATTAGCATAAAATAAAAATTAATATTTAAACAATCTATACACATCATTTCCAGCAAAAGCTGAAGGTGTAAAGCACTTCAATCATAAACCTTTAACCAAAATACTGGATTCGTACTCATATAACACAAAAAGGGTTGATATGCCGTAAACTTTTACTATCTACCGATGATAAATATGTTTGGCTGTATGAAAAATACAAGCCGATTTTTCAACTCACTTTTATAAAATTGATTTAAGGTTTCTATTTTTGCAGTTGTTTATAGAGATTTTTACATGTTTGATAAGTGATGTATACTATATATTTGCTCTTCACTGATCTTTTCTGAAATAAATTTGCAACCCTTAATGAATAATATTATAAAGGAAGAAAAGCAAATACATTTCTACGTTAGTTCGAACTCGGTAATAATCTTTTCCAAGCCACCGGCAATATCAATGGAACATAGGGAGGAAGATGTTACATATAACGAGGTGCGTGTTTGAGATGAAAAGTTCGAGTGACACCTTTAAAGTCAGAGGTGACCCCAGACGGAAGTCAATGAAACCACGTGACTTCCAGTCGAAGGTTTTCTGTCTCTAGACTGGTGAGACTACAAAGATGAAAGACGTGTCCAGGGTCCTCTCTCAAATAGGAGCTTGCGCGCAAATACAACTAGATGTAATGAGACGAGCTATCCGTTTATCTATCTGCGTATCACTTCGTCACTCCACGCATACAGAAGTGACCCGTCTCTCTTGTGTTTTCTGATTCCTCTTCTCTTTCTTCAATTATCCTTTTTATAAATTAACATTAGCGTCCGTGTGAGTGTGTATCTGCAGACGAGCAAGCGCCTGATTTTTACGAAAACATGGATATATAAGCGTTTATACATGCATTGGTAAGTGAATATATAACGAAGGGTAAACAAGTGAGTGGATGAAAGAGGGTCAAGAGGTTCTGTAGTGGTGATGAGCGCTTTGAAGATAAAGAAGGTAGAGGACGGGCATACACTATTAACAATAAACATTTGAAATCAGTTGTTGAAAATAACCTACTTCCCAATGTTATAGAAATGGCTAACGCACTTAATGTCAGTATATCATTTGTTTCTGAAATTGTTATCTTTTAAGAACAACCTAATATAAACATGTCTATTCTTAGTTGTCTGCATCACATTCTGTTTTCTGCATGCATCATACGTGTACTCTACAAACATTTATTTATGAAAATCAGACTTTTATAGTTACGGAATACTAGCCTAGTCTTATAATACTAAAACTGCAGTGACAATATGGTTATAGGCGTAGAATAGAAATTATAAATTTAAATAAGTGGCCCTAAGACACGCATCTGTAAATCTGTTAGATAGAAAGACAGTAAAATAACAATCAGTGTCACACAAATGCCAGCATAAGAAAGAATGAAGATAAAAACAGTATAAAAATATACAATATAAGATGATAGAGATATGAATATTCCATTGTCACTGTTGTTGTAGTTATAATGCACAAGGTTGATATTCACAAAACCGAAACTGAGGGTGAAATTGAAAAAGCTCATAACACTAAAAAGGTTTCGTCTAGTTAGAAAATCAGCAAATTCAGTTAATACTATTGACTATTGTTAGTTTATACTATTGACTATTGTTAGTTTATACTATTGACTATTGTTAGTTTATACTATTGACTATCGTTAGTACTCCATAGTGTTTCACATTATTCCGCTGGCAATCAGATCGGTCTCATTAACCCTTATTCTCGAGTGGTTCTTGATATTTCGACACCATATATCAAATGTGATGACAAATAGAATTTTTTTAAAACTCACTACAAATAAATTTAATGAAAATATTAAATTAAGCTCGATAGTTAAAGTAATATGAAATTGTATTTCATTCACTAAAGCGACGAAGCAGATAGTTAACATCTTTCTGTGCTCAATTATTAACAAAAACACTATCTGTAAAAATATTTGTAATTTCCAAGATTCAGAACACAGTTTACTTATGTACATGTTTTCATGTTTGTTTGTTTTTAGTTTAATATTGTGAAAAACAGTTTATATTTACTATTTTTTAATATAAGATTGATGAAAGCGAAAATCATCTTCGAAGATCAAAAACAAATAACTACAATTTTGACATTCAGTGGTACCCGTTCGTATCTTTAAAAGAAGCATTAGCTTATGCTCAAGTTTAATGGCAAAATTAAGGCCAAAGGTTAAGGGAGACTGATTGACTGACGGACATAGCTAGTTATAGAGATGTGATGTCGGCATCTGCAAACCTTTGTCCATTATTAATTGGTCGATTTGTTTACAGCCTCATCTTTTATGTTGTTTTATCGATAATCAAGCGATGAAAGGAAAAGGAAATGTCAGGGTAAATAATTTGATACTTTTCTGCACTGAACCTGGAAGTTTTCCAGTTCAAGAATCAATTATATATGTATAGATGACGGCTGAAGATTTATCTATATATTAATACCAGTACCCGCAACCTTTTTTTTCTAAATCTAATAGCATGATTTAGTAGTCGACCATTCTCTGTCTCTCTCCGCGTTTCTTTTATTTTCTCTCCATCAACAATATCTCTCTTTCTCCCTCGCCCTCTTTTTCCATATATATATATACATATATATATATATATATATATATATATATATATATATATATATATATATATATATATATATATATATATATATATATATACTCAAACTATGTTCATTTATTTATATATATATATATATATATATATATATATATACCAACACGCAAAGCAGAACAATAGATAAAATAATTTAAAAAAATAATATAATGCTTTCATTTTAATCTTGGTTTTGCTATAGAGATAGTTTTTACACTATCTTAAAAGAAGTTATTTTTTAGTCATAACTTTCAATCTAAATAACGAAACATATACGCCTTACACGAAACAAAATAACATCCCATTGTGTATTAATAATCATTCCCATTACCTCCATCAGTTTTAATCAAACTCCTAATTCAAGAATCTATATAGTATCCACAAACTTCAGAAATATCTATATATACTAGCAGGGCTACTCGGCGTTGCCCCGGGCGATACAAAAACAAAGTAGTAGAAATTGAATATTGTGTGAAACATCTTTATGTAAAAACTTCAACCTCTCTCTCCCTTTCTCTAGCCGTCTTTCTTTCTCTCGTCCCAATTATTTCCCTCCCCCAACCTTATCTTTCTCTTTTTTCCATCTGATTATTATCTAAAAGTTTATAAACGCGCCCCTGTTGTACGAAAGAACTAAAAGTTTAGGGATATGCCCCTTTTGTACCAAAAAAACTAAACGTTTAGAGACGGGCCCCTGTTGTACCAAAGAACTAAAAGTTTAGAGACGCGCCCCTGTCGTACCAAAGAACTAAACGTTTAGAGACTCACCCTTCCAACTCCCTATTACGTAATTTCCGAATTAGTTGTAGGACACGGGTATCAAGGTAAGGCCTGGGAGAGTTGACCTCCTCTTACCTAGAACTCGTCTCATACCAACAGAATCAATGCCGGTACCGGAATTTCCCTAGAATTACCGTCTAGTAATTTTAATCCCCCCTTCCGCAGCTTCCCTCTGTTGTCATTTCCGGTTGTATTTCAGGGAATGATTTGCATTTGAGGGGAGGGGAATGACTTGCATTTTTTATTTACAAATTACTAAATGATATAAGTTTTTTTCTATTTAAATTAATACATAATTAAATTGAAATTAAACTGAAAATAGCTGAAATAATCGACCCCCCCAGATGAAATCTGCCCCATAACCGCTTTAGGTGTGCATTTAGATATTCGGGAATACTATCATTATCTTTTTTCGGTTAAGTTTACATAAGACTACACTTTTAGATTTTATCTAAATTCTTTAATTTTGTTCCATAGGGTACACACAAACACACATACATACGGACATTGAGTTATATATATATATATATATATATATATATATATATATATATATATATATATATATATATATATATATATATATATATGAGAGAGATTTAACCAAAATAATGCAGAATATGAAGCAACACTGAGAAACAGTGGAAACAATAATAAATTAACACATAATAATTAAAATAACAGAAAAGAAAATATAATTTCGTATAATAGTGAAGTTGAAACACAGGTTAGCAAAGTACTTTTTGGATAGATAAATATTGCCCTATGAATAATTAGCTTTCTAAAATTATCAATATAAATAATACTAAACTTAATTATTCTTGTATCAAATATATGCATACAATGATAGAAAAAATAATAATAACAGTGATAGTTACAGTAATAGTGGTGGTGGCTATAGTGATGGTAATAATAGAGGTAATAATAATAAAAATTATGTACTTTTAGAATCTAAAACAATTGTCCATTAAGAAATAACTGTTAAACACCCGATATAATATGAAAAAGCAGGCGTAAATAGCAATATCAATAACGGAGAGAGCTGTAGTAAATCAATTTAAGGTTAGATATAGTTATAATATGATGACATTTGAAAATAAAGATACAAGAATAGTACTACATTATCTAAATATATATGGGAACCTATAGATAAAATCATAAATATTAATACTAATCGGTAAAATTAAAAATGAGCATCTTCTTGTGAAATAAATCGTAGAAATGTAAAATTATATACTTAAAAACCAAATCAAATTATTAAACAAATAACAAGAATTGAAAGCCAAATGCAGACATATAAATAAATATTTGATTTTCTATTTGAGTTCTGATTTAACAAAATAAGTGAACTAGAAAAGTTAGCAAATACGAAAATGAATAAATAATTATGAATAATATAGATATATTAGTTGTAGTTATATATATTCTAACGCCGTAATTAAGTCTAAATTTTAGGAAAGAAATCTTTAAAAATGTATTCAAGAAATAACAAAAAATAATAGCTAATTAGTAAAATGTCATTTTTTAAAAACGATATGCAAATAGCAGGAAGTTTCATAGGATAACCTGTTGGCTTGGCAGGTTAAGAACCGGTTCATGACTCATCCACGAATAGTGACGATGGAAAGGCCCTCGTAAAACAAAGTGACGATAGTCCCCGGTTTCGTGTGTAATTAACAGACTAAGGTTGTTGAGGAAAAACTCGCGTGGCGGGGCCTATCGCTCCACTCGTCTCCGAGGCGATCAATTGGAACACAAATCTGTCGAGAACATCGGCGTATTTTGATTGCTTGTCGTCCTCTATTTGCGCTGCTGCATGTCCAAGGTTTGTCGCCGATTCTGTTACTGACGACACAAATTGCATCTGACAGAAACGACTTGTCGTTTGCAAAAGGAAATCAGGCATCGCGCCGTTTGCTATCCCCTCTGTTGAGGTCAACTTGTTAAAGGATCGATGAAAGCCAGTTCGATCATGTCGAATGGTCTGTATCTAGGGAATCTGCATGCGCACTTTCTATAGGAAAGAGTGTGGAGTCCGTAACATTTCATTTCATTCTGTATGTCCGTAACATTTTATAGTAGCTTATTTGCCCAGTATATCTGTACTATATATATATATATATATATATATATATATATATATATATATATATATATATATATATATAGGCAGCATCTTCTCTTGCAGGCAAGTGTTGTTGAATATAAGAGACAACTCATATCTAGATATCTTTTGGTAGATCCTTTAAATAGTCCGAATCAGCATCTTAGTATAAGAGGAGAATTGGCTGATGAATTTGCCATAGTTTAGATTTGTCTATATACTAAAATGTCTATAGTTCTAACTATAGTTTCGCACTTATTACATAATTTCTGCCAAAACCTTCTATAATACTAACACAGAGTATGTACCTGATTAACCTCATTCCCCTGAAGATGAACCCGGACGTGTCTGAAAGTACTTGGGAGACAAATCTAAACATGGCCAAATTATCAGCCAATTCCCCTCCGAAACTAAGATCCTGATTCGGACTATTGAAAGGATCTACCAAAGGATATCTAGACATCGGTTGTCTCTTATATATATATATATATATATATATATATATATATATATATATATATATATATACTAGCAGGGATACCCGGCGTTGCCCGGGGCGATAAACAAAACAAAGTAGTAGAAATTAAAGAGTGTGTTAAACATCTTTATATAAAAACTTCAATCTCTGTTCTTTCTCTTGCCGTCTCTCTTTCCCTGGTCCCCATTATTTCCCTTCCTCCTTTAACCATCTATTTCCCTTTTTCCCATATGATTTTTCTGTTGTTTAAATATGTTAAAAACTAATAATAATGTAATTCATTTCCCCCCGGAGCCATCTGCTTTAAATGTAATAGTGTAATCTTACATTTATTGCTTCGGGACATAAAAAAATAGAAGTTAAATAATATGTGTAACATTTTGATGTTAAAACTTCTATCCCTCCTCTCTCTCCCCTAACCGTCTCTTTATCTTTCTCCCTTTATCTTTTAATACTGTAATGTTAGTAAGGAGTTATTCACAGAACTGTCAAAAGTATCGGTGAAATCAAAGTATTAAGAAAAATAATGTTAATAATGATTATTGATTTCGAACAATGCCGAGTAGAACAAATAGCCCGGTCTATACCTATGTTCTGCCCCCCACCTATTTCAGAATATGATGAAAATAAATAATCTTACACTGTGAATTTTACATAAGAATACACTTTTATAGGCTATCTATATTCTCAAACCTTTTTTAAACGAACCTAAATTGTGTTTTTAAACGTGAATTATCGTTCTTCCTTAGCTATCCTCTAACAAAAAAAATTACTTAAAACCATAAATTGTTTTATGTACTTGAGGTATAATTTGCCGGACAACGTCGAATACTTTTCTTATATAAGATATTATAAAACGTACATGTACATGTATTTGTGTACGTACAGAGTGGCGGGCAGTGGCGGCTAGTTTCTTACCCCCTCCATGTAAATAGAATTGACGCTAAGAAACGTTAAATAAAATTAAAAGTTATCTCAAATTATTACGTAATTAAAGCAAAATATGACTCAGCAATTTCTAATTGCTATAAAATAGAATGAAAAATAACTGAAAACGACCCGACCCGCCTCATAAAATTTGCCCCATAGACCCCTAAGGGGTGGGTGTAGAGATTCGGCAATACTCCCATCATCTTACTCTGTAAATTTTACATAAGAATACACTTTTATATTTTATCTATACTCTCTAACCTTTTTTAAACAAACCTACATTTTGTTTTTAAACGTGAGTTATCGTTCTTCCTTAGCTATCCTCTAACCAATAAATTTACTTAAAAACCATAAATTGTTTTCTGAACTTGAGGTATAATTTGCAGGACAACGCCGAATACTTTTCTTATGTAAGATATTATAAAATGTACATGTATTTGTGTACGTACAGAGTGGCGAGCAGTGGCGGCTAGTGGCGGACATTCGCATAGTTTCTTACTCGCCTCCATGTAAATAGAATTGACGCTAAGAAATGTTAAGTAAAAATGAAAGTTATCTCAAAGTATTACGTAATTAAAGTAACATATGACTCAGCATTTTCTAATTACTATAAAATAGAATGAAAAATAACTGAAAACGACCCCCCCCTCCCTGATAAAATCTGGCCCATAGACCCCTAAGGGGTGGGTAGATAGATTCAGGAATACTCTCATCATCTTACTCAGTGAATTTTACATGAGAATACACTTTTATATGTTATGTATATTCTCTAACCTTGTTTTAAAAACCTAAATTGTGTTTTTAAACGTGAGTTATCGTTCTTCCTTAGGTATCCTCTAAGAAATAAATTTCATTAAAAACCATGATTTTTTTATGTACTTGAGGTATAATTTGCCGGACAACGTCGAATACTTTTCTTATATAAGATATTATAAAATGTACATGTATTTGTGTACATACAGAGTGGCGGGCAGTGGCGGCTAGTGGCGGACCTTGGCGTAGTTTCTTATCCCCCCCCCTATGTAAATAGAATTGACGCTAAGAAACTTTAAATAAAATTAAAAGTTGTTTCAAATTATTACGTAATTAAATTACAATATGACTCAGCAATTTCAAATTACTATAAAATATAATGAAAAATAACTGAAAATGACCCCCCCCCCCTGATGAAATTTGCCCCATGGACCCCTAAGGGGTGTGTTTAAAGATTCGGAAATACGCCCATCAACTTTCTCTGTGAAATTTTCATAAGAATACACTTTTATATTGTATCTATATTCTCCAACATTTTTTATAGGGCACACACACACACAAACATACAGACATTCAAATTTCCCCTCTCTTTGACGTTAATAGCGTTTTTAGTACAAACTAAATACTTAAATCTGTTTCACTAGTTGATGTTGGCTAAAAATTTACAATTGTCATATAATTTTGAACACGGGTGGGTGTGACTGTTTTCGGAACATTAATAAATTAATTAGAGAATTAAATAACGTAACTTTAAACATGAATAAGTATAAGTCTTTATTCGTGAGGTTTCATTATTGAAACGGGAACAATGAGCATTAATGTAACTTTAGATAAATACGAACCACCTTGTAAGTCATTATGATATAAGTTTAACTCAAATAATACATATAACTTTTATCCGTACATTTCGAATTCAGTCACAAGTTTAAGAATATGCTAAAAGATTATCTATAAATACTATTATGACATGTGTGCTACAGAATTATCTGATCTGTTCCCCGATTCTTTTTCCCCCATCTCGTTTAACTCGTTGGTCTAGTGGTCTCCATCAATTCGCTGTTTTGATACCTCATTATAATACAGCTTCCTATTACAGTAGCTTCTTTCCAAGAACCGCAGGCTTGTAGAAGTATATTCCTGTTTACTGGTTCCTCCTAACTATAACCTTGGTCTTTTCAATACAAAAGCCAATAGGCATCTCCTGTCTTTGTAATAATCAGATTTGTTCTTGTTAGCTTCTTTCATGCCTTGTCTGGAGCGATTTCCATAAAAAAGAATTCGTACGGTAACGCCATCCTATTTAAATTTGAAAAATGGCGTTGAAAATTTAACGCTGAAATTCGATGCTGGTTAGTTAGAGTTTGCATTAAAATGCATATAAACGTGTGATATATAAATGCACTTCTTATGATCGGATTTACCGTGAAACTACAGAAAAGATTTAAGATAAATCCTTTTTAAATATGCATCATGTAATTATGTCAAACATTGATATGTGTTATAAAATGTGTATTTTCCATCGAGTTTAATATTTTAATATTTAATCGTGTTCGATATTTTATTTTTGCGTAGCATAATTTAAAAGAGGGGGGAGAGTTTTTATTCTTAAACGCAGATCTTCTCCTACGTTTACTCATGAACACAGGAACACATTAAATAAAAGACAGTTATTTTTAGATTCAAAAGCAGTAAATAATATTTCAAGCGTTTTCATTGATTAATACTATCCCTTCAACTCCCTTTTGGATGAGAGTTTTAATGACGAGAGGAGATGAGATTATTTGCATTTTTTAATTGACAGGTTAATTTCAACAAAGCCGTCAGTATTCTTTTTTCATTGAATTCTAATGTGTGTTATTTTTTTTCAATTTTCATTTTTCTAAATAAATGCGATTTTCAAAAACATTAATTTGGTTTAAACGGATCCTACACAACGAAAAAAATTATGTTCATCCCATGTATACAGATAATCGATTTGAGAAATTTATTAATGAAAAATTATCGAATATCTTAATTGATTAAAATGAATACTACACATTTCCGATCAATTCTGAAAAAAGAAACAGTGAATGTACTGTTGTATTATTTAGTTATAAAAGCCCGGTTCATTGATACGTCAAAGGCGCGTTCGAAAACTTATAATTTTTTAACAACAAAAAAAGAACTTAATTATTTGACATTTTACTTTTATGCTTTAATTGTAGCCAGAAATGATTCACCAATCGACACTTTACAGACTTCAAAATAACATGAAACTGTTGAACAATCATGGCGTAAACAGGTTCCAGTAATTTTGTTAAATATATTAATTAATGATAGTTCTATAAAAATTAAGCTGAATTAATAATGTAGTGATCGGACGATACCATAAAATTAAATTTAGCTTGCCAAATCTTATTTTAAAATATATAATCTGGTAGAAATAAAGCGGCATATTGACAAAAGAAAAAAAATACGACTCCCAGACAACGCCGGGTACGTACAGATGGGATATATATATATATATATATATATATATATATATATATATATATATATATATAAACGGGTGGCAACATATTAAAATGCTTAACATAATGCGATTTTATTCTGTGATGCCACTCCGGTGTCGCTGAATTTAAATCGTCAACGTCGTTCCTGGAACACTACGAAAAACGTTCTCTGCGAATTCTTCCCCTGTCTTCTAAAGAATTCTCTCCTTTATCCAACTTTTTTGTTCATTTGCTTTTGACACCTGAGGTTTATTCGACGAAGAATCAAAGACGTTCATGAAACTTATAGGATATTTATCAATTTTTTTTTAAAAAGACTATCAGAAAAATTAAAAAAGGTATAATTAAACGGCACGATTTTGTTATTTTAAACAATTTTTGCATATATATATATATATATATATATATATATATATATACTTAGTCAGCATTTCTTCATTGATACATGTGCGATTAAACAACAGGGACAATTCCTGCATGTTTCTTTTTTGATTCATCTATTCATGTTGACGGACTAATGATCTAATGTTCTGCTCAGGTGTGAACAGGAACTCGCCAAAACTGCTAACATTTTCGACTCCCATTAGTCTTCATCAGACACGTGAGGAGTTATGCAAACTAAAACCGGTGAATTTATTAAGAAATTTTATTAAAGCATTTTAAGTGTCTCTCGTCGCTTTACATGTCACCTATCCTACCCCATAGATCTATTTACCAACGCCTAGTAAAACACGACACCCCAAAAAAGATTTCAGGGGCATATTAGTAAAAAACACTGCCATCCTCGTAGTCTCAAATTGCAACCTGCGCCTCCCCATAATTGAAGCTTTACTCATTCGAGCAAACAAACCTACCATCAATCAAGCTCGATATGAGGTATACTTAATTTTCTTTAATATATATTTTTTTAATTGTTTCATACCATCTAAAAACTCTTCAAAATACTATAAAGAAACTGAAATCTCGCGAATGTTTCTTAATTTATGTCTTCTAGTTACTACTAAATTTAACAAAATTGCAGGTATTCAAATTTTCACGAAGCTCTCCAACTATTCCCCCCATGCATGAAATTGAATTAAACTAAATATAGCTCACATTACGCACCCTTGTACCTATCAGTTGTCAGTTGTCAAAATTGATAATGATCGATTAATTAGTTTCGGTGTGAATCTTGTACATACAATATATACATAAATATATACAGAAACCTAATTTGTTATTTATAAAGATTACTCGCCGAAAATAACATTCCTTGGATATTTTCATGATCTTGAAAGACAATTTCTGAGTTTGTTATCTACAGAAAAATCAATGGGTCTGCATCAGCATCCATTTAATAAACTGATGTTCGATGTTCATCCGATGTGTTCTGTAATGGTGATTCTTCGACCCGAGCATAGGTTGAACGGATCGAAA
>OY744521.1:80557181-80597181 GCA_963556195.1 Sepiola atlantica
ACTAAATTGTTAATCTTTAAAATATATATATACACTAATTTTATTCGAATTGTTAAATCTTTCGCACACATCATTAGCTCTGTTGTGATACAACTTAATCTTTCCACATAATTGCCTCAGTCTAAAATGATTTCTTCAGAGACAAAATAAACATAATTTATTCGCTAAACTTCAGCATTTAAGACGTTATTAATACTGTATTTTCAATAAACACTTCTTAAATTATATTTTCGAACAAACGCGATAAAATTTGTTATAGACAAAAAGAAAACGTTAAAAAATACACTCATCGGATATCATTTTCACATAACTCGTTATTTTTCCAAACCCGAGCAAACCCTATGAATATTGGCCGACTTTACAATATTATTTCCGGTTTATTTTATTTCTGTTTTGTTGGCCGCCCTACGAGATAAAATAGAACACAATGTCGATTTTTAATGTAGGAAGTCCTCATCTCCTCCGAAACGACCACTCCGGATTTGGACAAAAAATTTAATTTGCAAAAAAATGGCAGAAATCATATTTCAGTCACCAATTTTACTTTTTTTTCAAAAAGTCTAAGCTAAAAGTTATGGTTTTTTTAAGTAAATCATTATTTTTTTTATTTTCTCCGAATATTGGCCGACTTTACAATATTTTAATTTCCAGCTTATTTTTATTTCATTTTGCAAATTATAATTAACGTTAAAGTGTAGTATCTGTTATGATACTATACTTAATCCTTCCACTCCTTGGTCAGGTAAAAATAAATCCTCCTAAACTGCGGCAATTTTTAATTTTGTCCCAATCCGGAGTGCCCCTTTTTGGGGGAGATGGATTTCCCCACATTTAAAACCGACCTTGTGCCTTACTTTGCCCTCGATGTTAATAATTGCCGATTATACACTATTTTTTAGTTGTCCCAGTATAGAAGGGTTTTACTTTCGCAGACTGAGAAGACGAAAAAACGAAAATAACAAGTTACTTTTTTCAAGTTAAATAATTATTTTCTATTTTCCCCAGGCAACGCCGAGACACAGGTCCTCCTACTATAAAAATAAATGTATCTATGTTATAATTCATACATGCATTTAACTTCAAATAATTTGTAACACATATATAGACATCAATGTTTTTTTATTAATTTGAACCTATAACTCAAATCAACAATCCCTGCGAAAATGTTGAAACTTTATAACATGTGTTATTCCCATATCCATCCAGCTTTTTAATCTTTACTCAAGAGGCATTCATATAATTTCTTGAGCTTCTTTTTAAGTATCCACTCAAAAAATGTAATTAAATATTTTATTTCTTAACACTTCAGTTTTCCTATTTTCAAACTCTAACACATCTAAATAAAACTGTCTTCTAATATGAAACCGGTTTATTTACTTTTTATGCAAACCTTTCACAGGACAAGCGTTGCACCGTCTTAATAAAACTCGACAATAAAAATCGCTATACATTTTCTAATACGAACATTAAACTCCCAGCGGACGGCCATCTTTGTATGGCTTTCATTAAAATCCGGTGTGCCTCTTCCTCTTGCACGGTTTAGTATAATACGTATGGTAGGCTTTCGGTTACAGGGAGGACGATATGAATTGTTAGATGACTTGAACGTATGTATTTTTGTTTTTGAGTGGATCGTACATGAAGAATATAATCTACTCACTCTAATTTATTGTTATTGACGGCATACAGATATATACATATCATACCCCTGACCCTGCTCTATGGGAGTGGAGAAGCTATCCTAAAACGCAACAGATAAAACACATATACAGTATGTATATTGTGGTGAATATAACCCACTCTTATAAGCAAAGACTGTAAAAGTGAACGATATGTTCCACGTGAAAGATAGATCTCGTTTCGGTGTTAATCACAATGATTAGTTTGAGCCAATTTTTCACACTACTAATAATAATATACTCTAAGTAATGGCAGGTTCATCAGATTGTTATTTAATAACATAAACACACATTTCTTAAAAACGGTCGTTCGAACATCAATTCCTAAACCAAGATGTCAGACCTAAATCAAGACATAAGACCATTGTACATATAAAGGGTTGAATATATTTTCAGATACAGCTTTATATAAATAATATATAATTAATTTAACGTAGTGTTGATATGAGTTGAATTAATTACCGACTTTGGATACCCTCTTTTCTACCGCCACTTTCTCAAAGAAGAGAAGTTGCTAGTCTTTCTCTGCTCTATCGTTATTTTAATGGCTAGGGCTAAACTGTACCCTTATATATGGTTCCACCCTGTAAAACATTCACAACAAAAACTCGTCTAGCTTCAACCACTGTCAATAATTTCCCTTTCTTGCTCTTTAGTATATACATATATAAGGCACTTCTCTGTCGTCTTTGGTCTGACTAGGTTCAACCTCTGTGAAGAGTACAACCGAAACATGTATGCACATATGTAACCAATAATGTTTGTATAAATAAACAATGTATACTTAAGAACAGCTTTACTTGTTATTGCGCATTTTTTATAAACACTGGAGTTTCAACGGATTTACATCTACAGAAAATAATACAATACGTGTACTATATATATATATATATATATATATATATATATATATATATATATATATTTCAAGTATATACACATATAGTATTATAAGGTGATATAATATATTGTGTATGGATTTTCAGTATTTTCTTCAACAGTGCTCAATTAATACATAAGTAGAGTTTATTAGTTGTAGTATCAACTTATATACGGCAAGTAAGCTACACAGAGTGTCCATATTTCTGCAAGAATCATCATACCTATATATATATATATATATATATATATATATATATATATATATGTATATATGTATATATATATATATATTGGTATGATATATATATAGGTATGATATGTATATATATATATATATATATATATATATATATATATATATGTTATTAGAAGAAAAAAATAACGAAAACTGGTATTTTGGAAGTATCGTAAATATATAGTTAAATATCTAGTTGTTTTATTTTTTCTTCTTTTGTGAAGGTGCGAATTTACGGCGATTGCTGTCGCTTCTGTTAACCAAAAACGAATTGTTGAAAATCAATGGAGATGTATCTGTGATTTAGAAACGCGTGCATGAGTTATGTTGCATGCGTCTAAAAATTTGCCTCAGTTTTGTTTGGTTTTATTCTTTCTTCTTTTTGTGTGGATTTCTTTCGTCCATAAAGAGTTGAAAATACATTTTATAATGTATGTCCACGAATACTTCCGTTGTAAGACGTTATTGTAGAGAATATATAAGGAAAGCAAACTAATTACGGATCACTGTGACTCATCATTGTTTACATTAAAATTTCTAAACACCTCTGGGAAAAAAACTATCTAGTTTACAATATATTAAAAATACTTCCAAATAAATTAGAAAATACCGGACGAATTTAATAAACACCAAGTTCAGTTAAAGTGATCTGTAATTAATTTGGTTTCGTTATTATTTTCTACAATAACATTTAACAACAGAAGAAATATTACTCTTCGACATGCATTATAAAATGTATGTATATATATATATATATATATATATATATATATATATTTCATGATTTTGGGGGGAGTACAAAATCTTATGATCGCAAGCATGAAGGGAAGACGAATTCTATCGTTCATGATTAAAAGTTAATCAAGAAAAAAAATGCCAGCCGACCGGTTTCGCCCTCTCTTAACAAAGGCTGTATCGAGGGATTTTAAAAAGAACGAGGGATTTAAAAAAAAAACGGGGTGAAAAGAGAAAGTATAGAAAATAAAATAGCGTTATGTTATATGTACAATGGAAGATGAATCTTATAGACTGATCACATCTAGTTCCAATAGACATTCCCTTTGCTTACAAAGGGAGGGACGTTTAAGACGAACGTGGATCATCTCCATAATTTTTATATGGTATAATGAGTGAGCATGACTGAGAATGGTGAAGGAGTCCATGCTAAAATTCTTAGCGCACGGCGGGTTTTTAAGTAAATGGTCTGTGATGGAAGACCCGTATTTTATTTTCTGTACTCTCTCTTTTCACCCCGTTTTTTTTTAATCCCTCGTTTTTTTAATCCCTCGATACAGCCTTTGTTAAGAGAGGGCGAAACCGGTCGACTGGCATTTTTTTTTTCTTCTTGATTAACTTTTAATCATGAACGATAGAATTCGTCTTCCCTTAATGCTTGCGATATATATATATATATATATATGGAACCTCATACGTCGCAATCGACGGGAGAGTCCATCATATATATATATATATATATATATATATATATATATATATATATATATATATATATATAGTTAAAATGAGCTTTGAGTCAATTTAAACAAAAGAAAAAAAGAATGAAAATGCAGTTTAAATTCCCAGAGAAACTAACTAAATCCAAGATATTGCAGACTTAACATTCGTTGGAAGATCCATAAATAAAAATGATAATTAAAGTAAATAAAATAAAAAGGGGGGTAAGTATCTAACAGTGAAACAAAAACAGGAGACCTGAACTTAAGCGTCTAATATTAACACGAAGATCATCAGCTGTTTACCATGTAACTGTTTCGGAGATTTAAAAACAGGACAGTTATAATATTCATGGCTCTCCAATGGTACTGATCAAACTACCATTTCCCCAATAATGAAGTGTATAAAATTCAGCTTAAATTGCACTAATATATACATAAATAAATAATAATAATAAAATAATGATAATAATAATATAGAACCTTAAGACTACCGTGTGATATGGTAATTTGCATATCAAATAACATTAATTTTAACAATAATAATAATAATAATAATAATAATAATAATAATAATATCCAAATGTTATATTATGAGGGGCCCTGTATTCTGAAAACGTATAAAGTTAGCTAGTATGGATCATGAACTCGGTGAGAGAGATAGGATGAAGTGCAAAATAGGTGCATAGATAATTTGGGACAGACAGAAATGTTCTCACGGTGATTCATTCTGGGAATCATAACATACTGGATGTGAGCTGGCAGAGATGAAACACTCGGATCAAAAAGGTTAAACAAAAAGTGACATTGAGTTCTGTTATGACATTGGTTGAAGGATCAAAGGTCACTGACGTCACAGATCCTTGGTGTAAAATTAGTTTTCTAGACAGTTATCCATAGAAGCGCGAGATGGACAGACGTCCATAAACTGAGCTCTGCAATGCGTAGAGTCCGGGTGACATCGCCAGATATGGGCTAAGACGCAGAGCACGATTCCAACGGCGGAACAAGAATATAGCCGATTGCATCCGTCACATTCCACAAACAGTATGAAAGTGAAGAAGAACATTAATGAAAGATCGACGAGTGGAAATCTCTCCGATTGAAGTATGAAATAAAAGAATAGAATCTCTCTCAAAGGTCTTGCCTTCTAGCGTGTTTGTCTCCCGTGCATGAGAACAGAGTTTATCCCACCAGACACGTACGCCACTATGATCACAAGCCAGCAACGGAGATGGGTATGCAAGCAAACCCACGACCAACAGTTAGGCAGAAATCTGTAAGGTAACTTTTAATATTAATTTAAAACGTAAGAACGATTTGAAACATGTTAAGGACATTATAAGTTTAAAGCCAGTTTAAAGGCTTAAGAACTATTGTTAAAATGTTAATTATTCTGCATTTAAATGAACGCTAAATTTACTAAGAGACCCGGCCGACGTTTCTAACTTTCGCAGTGAGTTTCGTGTTGTTTCGATTTTTGGTGGTATCTCGAGAAACGTTGACCCCGGGCCTGCGCATTACGAAGTATAAAAATATATAGAAGAGTTGTAAAGTATCGTTAAAATATTATGATACAAAACAAAGTTATTATGTCATACAAACACTACACCCAAGAACCATTCTGCGATATGGTAGCTAGCAATAAAATTATATAAGAATTAAAGTTGCATTAAAAAAAAAGCTTAAGTACCTTAGGTACCAGAAAGGCAAGTATATATATATATATATATATATATATATATATATATATATATATATATATATATATATATATATATATATATATATGCATGTTTGTATTAAACAGGAGTGCCAACTTCTGCTTATTCAGCGTTTGATCTGTTTTTTCTAGTCTTCGTATGACAGATTTGATGTTATAATCCAGGGAGTGTAAAAATCTCCGTATTTTGTGCGAACGTTTTCGACCGACATCGGTCGTCGTCAGGCGGTTGCAAAATGAAATAAATTGGTGAATCTATCAAGAGGGCGCTCTTTTAAATTATTTCAACAGCACTTCAATAATGGAAGCATTGTGTATACGCATTAATAAACCAAACATCAACCATTCCTGTTATGAGGAGGTGAAGGTGTATTGAAGTGCTGTTGAAATAATTTAAAAGAGCGCCCTCTTGATAGATTCACCAATTTATTTCATTTTGCAACCGCCTGACGACGACCGATGTCGGTCGAAAACGTTCGCACAAAATACGGAGATTTTTACACTCCTTGGATTATAACATTAAATCCGTCGTACGAAGACTAGAAAATACGGATCAAAAGCTGAATAAGCAGAAGTTGGCACTCCTGTTTAATCAAACATGCATAAAAGAAGGAATGCTGCCCAATTATATAAATTTTAAACTATATATATATATATATATATATATATATATATATATACATGTGTTGTGAAATAAATGTAACAGCTTACAGATGTAGTTGAAAATTATTCTATTGAAAACATGTTATATTTTATTGTATGACTTAAAATAAACATTGCCTCTGTGTATACTCTTTATTGTAACTGTTGTGGACTTAACGAGCCGGAAGAAATAACACGAACAGAAGGTAATTAACAATAAATTGTATTAACATAAAGTACAGAAGTAATGGGTTGACTGAAGCTGCTTCTACACTCGCTTTTCTTCTCACTTCTACTGATTTGTCATAAAGACGACGTTCATAGAAACAGGAAGGATGCATACAGTGACAGAATAGGGTAGGTCACAATAACAGTAAAATATTTGAAAATAATTTAAATCGTAAAAATGCATACATTTTCTCGTTTTGAGCGATAGGGCAACATATAGAATCTCGGACTGCCACCAAAACAATCGAGTTTCAAGCTCAGCTTAAACCACTTGTCTATCTAGCCACATTGAAGAGTTGTTATACAGCGAAACATACTCTCTGCGGATGACTAAGCACTGTGGTAAGCTAAACCTCACAGTTTCCATTTGCGATAATTTGAAGCTTTTTGTAACAGCGGATAGAGCACTCTTCGATAGCTGATGTTGTTTATATAAACAGTAAGATTCACACTTCGTCGTTTCTGACAAGACGATCGAGTTTCAGCTCATACTGAAGAGCTGTGATACGTGCAAAATATACATTGAAATAAGACGTTCATAAATATATAGAGAGAAACAGTACAAAAACAGTATTATTGAGAGGAAAATAGCAGCAGATGAAGGAATGAAGAGATAAACAGGCTGAACACAAACGAGTTTAAAATTTTGGATATAATATTTAGAGAATAAATATATGTTATTGTCATTTGCTGGCGTTTAGATTATTAGACTGGGATAGCGTTTGAACGAGTTGAAAAAACACAACACATTATAGATTATTAGGGGCTTCCTTATCTAAAAGACGTTCTTATCGAGTATGTTAAACGGGTAACTTCGAATATGACTATTATCACCGATGTTACTCAAAGTTTAAAACTTTGCAGCCTTTTCTTTTTTAGGCCTATATTTAAAGGATATACTTTGTGCACCCAATACTTCGCTCTCAAAACGTCATGACTTGTTGAATATAACTCCGGATATGATATGGATAAATTTGCAACCCTATCTCGCCATTTTTTATTTTGTCTTCTACTAACTCCAAACCGACATGCTTGCCGTATACAAATATTTCTCTAACCAATATCAGTGACGCCACACACACACTACGTAATGGATATTATTTAGAGGATCAGAGTTCAGTCTCAAAGTCGAGTCTGTCCATTCACTGTAATATCCTTCGTTTTAAAGTTCCAAGCTGGAAAAACGACATCATCGATCCGAGTTGGAATTCCGATGAAACGTAAATTTGTATAAATGGTATGATTTTTGACCGGTTCGATTCTATTTTGGCCATTGTTTATACTGTTTTTCTGGAAACAGGTACTTACAGGAGGGATTACATGTATAGTTAATGGACAGACCCGGCTCTGGAACTGAACTCTGATCTTATAAATAATATCCATTACGTAGTGTGTGTGACGTCACTGATATTGGTAAGAGAAATATTGTTATTTGTAGTGCTACGAAACCGACAGTATTCGAACTTGGCACGGTCAGATCGTCAGTCCACGTCGGTATCCGCTTCAACACGCCCCCCCCCCCGGGAATTCTCATGAACACTTTCTGAAAATGAATGAATTAATTGCTACTACTTCTACTAGAACTAGAACTTAAGGCTAACATCATCAATGTGTGTCCATTGTTCAGTTCGGTTTCATGGACTGATCTTCTTAGGCATTACATTTTTTCCAAAAGGAGAGGGATGGGTTTATTGCCTATCACCAGGGAATGCCGCTGAGTCCGACTAGGCAATTTTTATTGATAATTGTTACCGATCATGAATGCCCTGTGGCGTTCAAAAATGGAAACACCCTCCATTGTTCGATATTCTGTCACATTAATTCTTAGCGCGTTGGCAGGTAAATAATACTACTACTACTACTAATAATAATAATAATAATACTAATAATAATAATAATAATAATAATAATAATAATAATAATAATAATAATAATAATAATAATTTTCCAGGGAATTGAAAGCGATATGAAGCATGAAGAAAGTTAATAATACCAATAATCGTAGGAGCACTATGAACAGTCCAAACACTACCTGGAAAAAAGACTGGGATAAATGGAAATCAGAAGGGATTACTGAGACAATACAAAGGACGGCAATGACGAAAAAGGCTACAATCTTAAGGAAAATCCTTAAATGTGGAAACCAACCCGCATAGGTTACGAACGATAACTAGTCAGGTGGATGTTACAACAGGAAGAAAACAAAACCACAGAAAAAAACACCAGATAAACTCAAAGAACAAAATCTGCAAGAAACTTCAACTGTCCTCCCTCCCTACAAAATAAGTGATGGCATCAGCCTCGGCTAATACCTCACAAAATAGTGATGAAAGGTCAAGGAGGATGGGAAGATCGAGGAGTGGGAGCACTAACCAGACCTCCACTGGAAGAGTACGGAAAGTACTGAGACCTTGGGGAGGCTTATTGCCACCTAAATCCCAGATAAGACCAATGGTAGTTACCAGTGAGAAATCAATGGTAAGCGTCTGTTGCGATACCGTAAAGTCATTTGCACTGGTTAGCGAAATGATGTGGAGAGTACTGGAAATCTTGGGAGGCTTGCATGTGATTGGTTAGTCTTCATAGCTTATGTGGAAAAGTTTCCGCATTCAAGGATTTCCCTTAGATTACAGCTATTTTGATCATTGCCGTCATTTGTATGGCCTCAGTCCTTCCTTTGATTCCAATTTCTCCGACTCTTTTTTCCATGTTCTTCGGAACTGTTGGTATTATATTTACTTTCTTCATACTCCATATGCCTTTCAATTCTCTGGCAAGTTCCGTGTATTTGATTCGTTTTTCTGTCTCCTTGGTATTGACCCTGTGGTCAGCTGGGACGACAAAATCTACGATTTGGCAGGATTTTTCTTGTTTACTATTATGACATCTTTTCTCCTTGCTTGTATGAGTTTATCTGTTTGTACCTTCATATCCCAGAGGATGCTGTGTTTTTCGTTTTCGACTACTGTCTCTGGTTTATGTTTGTACAATTTTTCTTGTCATTCTTATGAAACGCCCATGTAGTTGTTTTTCTTCCCACTTTTCTTTTCTTGCCTGTTTGTGTCCGGTTTCAGTGGTTCCTGAGTTGTTCGTTGGGACGGTGTCTCTTGCTGCAGTGATCAGCCTTTCTGTGTTCTGGTTTTCTATTTCTCCAGCCTTTTTTTAGTGTCGTCCACACAGTCTTCTATACTTACCAGTTCTCTTCATCCTTCGTTTTCTCTTCACGTAGAGTCTGTTGGATGCTCGTCTTCTTCCTGGGTTTTTTCGTCAAGTGGTGTTTCTTGATCTGTCACGCTATTTATCTTTTGTTTGATTTCCGTTAATTCCATCTGCGATAACCACCCTCTCTTGAGTATTTGTCATGCTTGATCTGCTATCATTTGTTCCGTTGTATGGTAGTCAGTAGAAATGTCCCATAGATCTTTCATTCGTTTCCGGTATCCTCTTTCTTTGGAGTAGCGGCTTTTGTAGTAGCATTCCATTACCAGTCTGTTCTCTTTTGGCGTCCATTTCTTTTTATGGCTTTTTGGTCTGTTCTTTTTATTCTTGCTTTCTTGTGTTTGGTCCGTGTCTTTGTCATACCTGGAATTTGATGGGTTACTTACCTCGTTTTGTCCGTTATCTTGTTCCTGTAATTAAGGGAGCCAACATTCGCAGGTTGCGGACTGAGCCCTCCATGTTGGCTATCGAGGGAGCACTTGACCATCATGAAACTCAGATCTTCCTTCTGTGTCCCATGGCGTTTATTTGTATTTGTAGACATTATCATGGTTTTGTGTTTGTGTCAACACCAGGCCTAGGCTTATCTGTCACAGGGATAGTGTTTCACTCATTTTCATGAAGTTCAAGGTGCACTAATACACATACATGAAGACACATGTACGAAAAAATAAATGAATAAAATAAATTAATTAACTATATAATAAAATAATAAAATAAATGAAATAAAATTTTAAAAAATTATAAATTAAAAAAATAAAAAAAAATATATATATATATAAAAATATAAATAAATACATAAATAAAGTATATATATATATATATATATATATATATATATATATATATATATATACCGTATTTCTAAATTGAGAGAGTTTCCCAGCAGAGTGCTCAATTATTAATGCAAAAGTAAAATTAACTAGATAATTAATAAGAGCATGATATTTATTAATATTAAACAAAAAGTTACAACAACATCCGGACTAAGGTTTCAGATCCGAGAAAATCGGACCTTCATCAGCGGAGGCGTATAGCTTAATGAGTGAGAACAACCGCCAGGAATTTCAAAATATTGTCCGTTGGAAAGATGGAACACTTTCAGATTTAAAATTGTCACGTGCGTGGAATATACGTAGTCAGTTATGGAAAGGTTTCAGATCAAAACAACAGCGACGCTGTACATAGAAAAAGCAAGAAATTAAATGGGAATAACGTTAATAGTTGGACAGATGGGAAACTAGCAGGTTTAAATTGTCACGTGCGTGGAATTACGTAGCCCGTTATGGAAAGGATTCAAATTTAACTAGACGCTATATATGTTATCGAAAGTAAATGGAGATAACGTTAAAAATAAAATTAAAATTAAGTTAAAATTATATTGAAATTATATGCTAATGTAATAATATATTACTAAAAATATTAAATAATAAATCATTAAAATTAAACTTATAATTAAATAAATTGTAATCACACCATTTGTAAATTTATAAAGTCCTAAGGGCACTAATCATAAAAAATTTTAAGGTACTAATAATAAAAAGGGGGGGATAAAGAAAGATGAAAAATAATGATGAAGAAAAATAAAGAAAAATGAAGAAAAATAAAGATGAAATAAATACACTGTTAGATAAAATAAAGAATAACATAAAATTGTGTAAAAATAAAAATAAAAGATAAAAGCTAAGAGAAGGAAAAATGGGGATATGGGGTACTCCACATTAGAAAGGATGTCTCTAAAAATATTTAAAAGTCATTATATAGGGGTTGCAAAAAACTCTTTAAATGTTGGTATATTGTGGAAGGAAGCGGCCGACTTATTCTTCAAAAACCTAAACTAATCATTGATAAATTATAGTAAGGTGCCGTATTAGGGAACGGAGAAACTATTAATAATAATGATAAAATATCCTGTACAACCAGATATCAATGCTCCTTGGATTGGAACTGAAAAGTAACATCGATAGTATATGAGGCGAGGATTTCCAGACAACCAATGGACAAGAAGGAGATATACATTGGTATGACAAAGGGCATGTTTAAGCAAAGACTATATGCCCACAGGCATACCTTCAAATATAGAGATAAAGTAAATACAGCTTTAGGGGCTCGTATATGGGAACTAAAGGATGGGGGAACACCGTTTACCATAAGTTGGAAATTAATAGAAAGGCGAAAACCATATTCCCCAATATCAGGCCGCTGTGCACTTTGCGATGCTGAAAAATATAACATTTTGCGAACCATCAATGACCCAAACATTATATGCCTAAACAAAAAAGGGGAGATATATAAGGACTGTATTCACAGGAGAAAGGCACTTCTGATAAATTGGGCAGAACAAAATAACTAGGTCATAACCGCAGAGTACCCAGAATACGGACTTTTAGGATTTTGGATTTCACGATGATGGATTCGGCTTCCGAATTTCGGATTGAACTGTACGGTATCCCGACTGTGGCCCTAAACTAGATTTCTATTATTGCATGTTTTAATTATGGATTGTTTTTTATATTTATGTATATAACTGTTTTATAATGTTTAATTTCTAATTTAAAATGTCTTTATTATTCATGTATGTGTATCTAATACTCCATTTTTCTCTATCACTCTATTACCGTCGCCTTCTCTTTCTTTATCTGTTTCACTTTTATCTAGCTTTATATATTAACTTATTAGTATGGGTATTTGGTGTCTGTATAAACTAATGAGCTATTACGTCATATAAAGTGACTATGGTGAAGTGAATACCGACATAGACTGGCGATTAAGGTGAGCCAAGTTCGAATCCAGTCAGTTTCATCGTTTTCACTATGAATGTTAACAACCTTTACGTGGTCACTACTGTAAGTAGATGATTCTAGAAATAATTGGGGAAACGATTGCCAACAACAGATTCGAGCCGTTAAAAAGTCGTATCATGCTGATTGATACAAATGATGTGGTTTTCCCAACTTGGAACTTTAAAACGGAGGATATAACAGTGAGTCGGTAGATCCGGCTCTAGGACTGAACTCTCATCTCCTAAATGATATCCATTACGTAATTACTAATATTGGTTTCGGAAATAGTTGTATGCGATTAGCAAGTCGGTTTGGAGTCAGAATATTAGACGAATAATAAGAAGAAAAAAAAAACAATGATGGTTGGGAATTTCTTCATGTTCTCCCTCATGTGAGTACTTCGAACTAGAAAGAAATGGGCAAACTGAGGTGAAAAGCAGAATCAAGCTGGTCAAAAATCGTACCGCACTGATTCATTCGGATCTCCATTAATTACGCTATATTCAAAGTAGTTTGTTTTATTTTTAAATATTGAGAATTATTGTTCTACTTTATTAATAATATAATGACTGAATTTACGGGAGGGGAATCTCGATTACTTTATATCATAGATAATCAGCTGTCTCTATTCGGTGTTTCCCGGCAATTTTATAACAGTCATTTCCGTTTCGTTTCTTTGTCTTTTTAAATTGCATCAACATATTTGATTTTTTTACTCTAAAATTCTATCAATAACTACACGCTAAGTGCCACAAGTACCAAATCAGCAAACCGGCTGATATAGAGAGGAAGAATGCAGATTACATAATTAATGCAACGAGGGGCACTGGTAACGTACTCATTCTCTGGAGTGTGAGAAGGATAGAACGGAGTGAATATTAATTAAGCATTCGTTTTCTGCTTGTGTTGTTTAATAATGAACACGCCTCATTTCACTGCGTTCAATTATTTTTATATAGAATTTTTAAAGGTTTGTTGTAGTAATTTACGCTATTACATTTTTTGTTATTTTAATAAATAATAGATTAATAGTAAATAAAAATAATAATAATTCGTAAGTCACGTATTGACAAAAAACACACAAAATTTGATTAATATAGAGATGTCATTATACCTTGATATATATTTCATTAAAACAGACTATGCCATCAATACGTATCCGTGAAAATTACATGGTATTATTATTACTTTTTCATCTTGGTTCGAGTTGTTTTCATTTCGTCCTCGTCACTTATTAATAATATATTTGCTCTCCATTCCAAGCTATTTTTGGAGAAATAGAGATTAAAGATATTTTCTTTAAATATTTATAATTTTTCCGAGATAAATGTAGAGTATTTTATGTTTTAACGTAACTAGAAAATATACGTTATTAAAATAAATAAAGATAAACTCTTTGTAAATTAAGGTTTAAAAATGGAACTAAAATGAATAAAAAATATTAGTGACACCAGAAAATCTTTTTTAGATCTGGGTGGGTCCATTATAACATATAGGGACTACCAGTTTGCACTAATGTAAGAAGAAATAGGTTCTATATAAATTAGCAATATTTAATGTTTAGGATATATATATATATATATATATATATATATATATATATATATATATATATATATATATAAATGGAATGTAGAATTTTCATCATAATCTTTTTAAAGCAGATAATAATATTCGATTATATCGCAGTATGGATATCCATTTAATATATTAAAAGATAACGTGACATACTCAACTGACAGTAATCTCAGCCTCGAGTCTTTGTGGCATCTCCATTCTTGCATGTGGGGCATGGGATCTAAAGTCGCTGGGTAGCCTACAATAAAAGCGATAGCGTGTTACACCTCGCCATCATCAGCAAGTATATATATATATCCACATACACGCACACACCTCCATGGGAATATACGCGGAGAGATGCAGCTTGAAATATCCTCAAACATCAGGGGGCATCAACCTCTACCCATAACATCAAAGGGAGAGGTAACACTGCTCTATGACAAAGACATTCAGGCAGACAGATACATCAAAGACATGCCATCAAGCCAGACATTGTTATATGGAACAAACTTGAAAGGATTGCTCGCATTAAACCGTGCCGAATGACTATGGACTTAACAGAGCCGAACACGAAAATATCACCAAATAGCAGGACCTCATGAATGACTTTAAAAAACACGGTTTCTGAAACAAATAAGCATTATACCGGCTGTGGTAGGCACAAGTGGCCTTATTAAAAACAATTTTTAAAAATATTTAGACACAATCCCTATAAGACTAAGCTGTAGCGAAATACAGATAGAAGTCTTTAAAAGGAGCATGCTATCTATAAAAAGATATAAATTTAAATCATAACGAACTCAAGTTTAGCTTCACGTTGATCCCTTTAAACTAACTGAAATATAAATAAAAATTAGAACTTAGTCGTTATAAGCCAACTATGTTATAAGTATAAACACATACTAGTATAAACTCAATGCTAGCGTGAGTATGATATTGAAAAATGTTCATGTATTTTCCTGTCTTTAAGAAAATCTATTTCTTGCTGGAAATATATACAAGGCAAAACTGTTTAATGCTGAATGTTGATAGTTTAATAAGAATTAATTGAAAGAAAACAGTAAATGTTTACTTTTCTTTATGCTTTCAGTGTTGATAATATGTGTGTATGGGTCTAGTCAGAATATTTCTCCGGTGGCTAGTTGTAAAGTTTTAAATAAGCATTTATATTCCAGTTAACATTAATGGGGACTTACAGTCTGTATTCTTCTGTATTCCAGGGTCGTCTAGAAACAACCAGACAAAGCATTGTCATGAGAAACATGCATAAACCTATAATCTATTACATAAAGGAAAGCCAGTTTCTGTCTGTCCGTCTGTCTGTCTGTCTGTCTGTCTGTCTGTCTGTCTGTCTGTCTGTCTGTCTGTCTGTATCCAGCTAGAACTCAAAACCTGGCAAATATAACATTTACAAAATTTACATATCCTGTTTTAGTATGACCCCAATGTAGTGATGGTAAAAAATGCTCTTATATCTATTCGCTCGGGGACACAAGGCAATACATGGGAGTAAGAAAAATACTTTCTTTCGTTTTTACAGGTAAATGTCCGAGAAAAATCCCACCGAAATTAGGTCAAACCATCAGTCAGCGGATGACTTTCTTTTTCGTTTCTCTTTTTATATTGAACATGTTTGTGCATAAATGGCGGGGGGGCAGTCGGAGGAGGGGCGTATTACAAAAGTAACTGAGAGAATAACACTTTTTTACTCTTCTACGTTCTTATCTATGACGTCGAGCAACGCCGAGTAACCATGATTGTATGAAATAAAGAAAAGGATGTGTAGTAGAAAAATTTTGGAATCATTAAAATAAAGAATGTGCTTACTCGTATTTATTTGATGATATAATTTATTGTAATTACACACATCAATGATTCCAACAACATTCTTGAATTTACTTATACTTTGTTATCATATAATGTTGTACCATATAGTTTTATATATACTCTATAGAATAGTGCAACATATCCTGCAGTGGGGAATTTTGTAATATTTAGAGATAGCGAAACAAAAGTAAAATTCTACACAAATCTTTAAAACAATTTGAAGAATGTTCACACTGTATTCGTAGCATGTAGATTTCGATTTGAAAAACAATATTTCAGATTTAAAAAAAGATCTAACTTCTAACGTTTCGTTTGTCTTTTTTACGACATATCAACCATTTGTGTGCTATTTGATGCCAAATAAAGTTGAAAAATATTATTCTATAGATAGGATGATTATTTATATTCATAGAATACATTGCTATCAGAATACATTGCTCTCAGAATACATTGCTCCTTGAATAAATTTTCTCAGAATATATTTCTACGAGGCTACATTGCTCTCAAAATTCACTGCTATCAAAAGTCATAATTCTCAGTAAACATTGCTCACAGAAAACATTACTCTTAGAAGGAAATTTTACAAAAGGGTAGCATCATTACTCTAAAACTACACCCAGAATGCATTGCTCTCGGAACACATTGCTCGTAGAAGGAAATTTTACAGTGAGAGTGGGAACCTTAATCTTAGAAAACATTACTCCTAGAAAATATTACTTTAAGAAGGACATTTTAGAGAGAGGGTCAAGAATATTACTTTTTGAAAGCATTACCTTTTGAAAACATTACTCATAAGCATTGGTAGTCTTTTTTGTTCTCAACATGATTGACCCTCAGCCATCACCTACTAATATATATTTGGAGTGAAAATAAAAAGGGGAAATAAGGTTTCGATTTTTTTAATAATCAGATTGAATAATATGGTGGGAAAGAACTTGTATATACAAGGGTATGACGTGGCCAGCTGGTTGATCGGATCAGGCCTCTTCGGTCTCCCTCTAACTGAAATAAGGGCCGAAGTGGATGAATGGCTCAGCTACCAGGATCTCGTTCTAAGGAACCATGGATCGCCACCTACTACCTACAGGAGGCCCCGTATTCGAGGAGGTACCCTTCTGCATGCGGTTGCAGTCGGCGAATTACTGGTCACACTAGCAGAGCGAAACTTCTAACGTGCTCTTCTATATCATATATATATATATATATATATATATATATATATATATATATATATATATATATATATATATATTTTAGAGGAAGCATTATTAAAATCAATGAAACAGACGAGTGGGAAAGAAAAAAAAGGAAAATTGTTAAAATTACCTTAAGGCCTTGTCGTCTGACCCTCTGAGAGGAAACGTCAGAATGGTAAATTAAAAACTAAAAGTCGAATGAGAAATGAAGGGGGGAGAAAAAAAAAAAACTTATTTCAGTTGGAGGAAACGAATGAGAAGGGGAAAAAAAAATTAAATCTCTCAACGTTATGGTGGCTTTGAATCATTAAAGATCTCCAACTAATGTTTCAAAATCTTTTGTCTACACAGGCTAGGTCGATAGTTGTTAATGACTAGCGCCTCAAGAATATTGAGATGGTAGTTCGACCTGGCACTGTGTAAAACAGAAAACCATCTCAATATTCTTGAGGCGCTATATATATATATATATATATATATATATATATATATATATATATATATATATATATATGACTCTTACGGATAGAAAGTTTGTTTCACTCTACAATTTGAAGGCGTATAGAACGAATTTGTTGAGGTCCTAAGGATGTCGGGCTTATTATAGCTGCGACTGAAACATGTTCCAGAATGTGTAGCGAATGTTATATTTTATTATAAATAAATAAATATTCATCATTGAGCACTATTATACAAACACAGTAAGTATATTCCGGATTTTTACGTTGTGTATAAAACCCTTAGCTAGATTATATATAAGAAAATTGAACATATCTTAAGAAGCACCCATGTGTATGAATATTTTATATTAAAATTTGAAAAACCAAAACATGATGCAATATAAAATGAATAAAATCATTTATTTATTTTTTAGGCAAGACTTTCGATAAATATATCATTTTCTAAGCTAGACCAATCCACATTAAAGACAGAAAAATGTACGTCAAGGTGTTAAAGATGACAGTTGAAAGTAAGGTCAAGTCCTGGCTATGTGTTTCACTCGTTGGCGCGTGTTTGAATAAGGACAGTATCTGGTGTCTTACCTCTTGGGGAGAAGGCCATCTTTAGCCTTTGTTCGAGAATGATAGTGTCACAATAAAAACACCGGCTACTGGTTAGCCATGTAACCAATTTTGTGATAGACATTTTGTCAGTCATCCTAGTAACCGCTTACCTTCCTATTCGGCTCTGAAATGGCTTTTTTTTAGCTAGGCTGTTTGGAGTCCAGGGGATTAAATGCTGCTGGTTGGGTTACTTTCAAACTTGGTTTGTCTTGAAGTGATTCTATCTTTCTCTTCCTTTTTTATTAGTATTTATTCTAAAAATCCACACAACAAACACCTTACTATTTCTTATAGTAACATCAGAGGTATCGGGTAAAATATGCTAGTTGTTCGGTTCTTTCCTTTGGGCAAATCTCCTCACATCCTTGCTCTTTGTGAGACTAATCTATTGATAGCAACGACGTACACGTGAATTGTTATTTGCCTTTTGTCTGCTTAGATTCCTGCACACATTTGCATGGTCTTGCTTATTTTACTCGCAAGGATCTCCCCATTGCATGTGGCCCCAGTATTGAATCTCATGGGTGTCTTTTTATCTGTCTGAGGTTGTTTTTGCTGCACTCCACCTCCTATTTCCTCTTTTTGTACCGTTCCCATTCTTACAATGACTACTTGATGTTATATCCAGCAGTATTGATGATGCAATACACATTCATCTGCCAAGCTCCATCTTTGTTTTTTTGTGACTTCAATGCTCATCATTCTGACTGCCCCCCTCACTCACAGATGAAGCTGGTGAAATATGTCTTAACTTTTTTGTATCATAACTTGTCCCAAATTGTAACCTTGCTCACACATTTTCTTGATGATGCTATACATCAACATTCTTACTTTATCTTTATATCACTTATTGTTATGGTGACTTACCTATGTACAACATGGACTCTTCCTCTTTGCTCAATAAATGCCAAAGGCAATTAACTCTCGCCGGATTCCAGTAAGATCGAGTAGAGTACGTTGGCTTATTTCTTCCTTGTCTTCTATTATATTGCGATTTTCCTGTCATTGTTATTATTATTGTTATTATAGATATTATTGTTATTGTTGTTGTTATTCGGACTCTCTTTTTAGAGCCTAATTATTTTGAACACGCGACTTTTTTTTTCTCTGCTGTTTTTTTCTTTCTTTTTTTCCGTTTTTAACGGATTTTTTTTCTCCAGCCATGGCAGCTAGCCTTGGGCCAAGAGAAAAGTCAATAACAATGGGGTCAACACCTTCCCCCAACCTGGAACATCGGGCTGGACAAAAACCTCGGTGGTGAACATTAATCTGGAGGAATTTAAAGCTAAAATAGAGACCTATAAAACTAAAGTTACGAAGACAGGACTAATTATCGACCTCCCAAAACTTGGGAAAATTCAAAAGAAAACTCTAACGCGATGTTCGTCATAGACAGGAAAATTTAAAAAGCCGTAAGGGCCTCTGTAGAAATTATAACTAAGCTTTTAGCTTCGGTCGGTCATAGACCGGTTAAAATAATCTAAACACGATGACATAACAACTGGTCTGCACTTTTTGCATCACAGGAGGAGTGTATGACACTCGCGAAAAAAGAGATTATTACACCAGAGTATGTACTACGAATGGAACATCTTGGAAGACGGAGGACTACGATATTTGTGTTTAATGTCCCCTTCTATATTGAAGGCGCTCACATGGGAGTTTTTTATACAAAATATGGAGAGCTAATATCAGTGACGTGCGATCAGTACCTCTCCATATGGAATTTTGACATACTTATCGACAAAAAAACTTTTTATGAGATACCGTATTATCTCGAAATTGAGGACGACAAACTGCCGGTTATTGTCGCAGGAAGAAAACCGGCCTGTTGGAGATGTAATGCCATAGGGTATCTCACATTCGACTGCCCAGAACGAAAAAAAAACAGTCAACAACCCCAAAAAGCGGTTTGGAGGATGATGGAGGAGGCGAACATTACGTTTGATATTTCCCCGCAACTAGCGATTCATAAAGACCCAACATTGAGAGAATTACGCAAATCATGTCATGGGAGGGTCCCTATTCTCTAAACCCATCCCTGTAAAGAGCTTTAAAATTAATCTTCCCCTTTGATGTCGGCGGTGTTTCCCAGGATGGCCTCATCAATACTGCGATGGGCACTTATTCCATGGGAAAACCCGCCGGTATCTCGACACCATCAATGTTCGTTGGAGAATTTCAACCCTAAAACACTACAATGGCACTCTTTCTAGCTAGCGTGAATGTCCGAGGTTTGAGGGCCGATTCTCGGAAATTACGATTATGCCTGGACCTTCAAAGCCTTGGAGTGGATGTATGTTGTGTTCAGGAAACTCACTTAATTCAAGGTGATTATTTAAGTGCACTGTCTCGGGGCGACCGAAGCGGCTAGGTGCGAAGGTTGCATAACGGAGGATGAAGTCATGGAAGCCCTAAAGGGAGTCGGTCTAAATAGATCTCCTGGTATCGATAGTTTGCCCTACGAACTGTATTTGAGGTTGTCGCACATTTTTGTACCCTTGCTGACAGTTTTATTTAACGCTTGGTTTAGGAACGGGTCAATACCTGAGTACTTTACCAAGGGGATCGTGAAATTATTATGCAAGAGCAAAGATGGTGGGGATGGGATAAATAATTTTCGGCTCTTAACTATGCTAAACACAGAGTTAAAGATTTGGGCCAATATTTTAGCAAATCGCCTGCAGACTGTTTTGGCTGGTCTGATTAGCCCCGGACAGACTTGTTCTGTGAAGGGTAGGACCATTCAGGATAATTTGCACGCGATACGTTTAATTGTTGAGAAAGTCGACACAGAAGCCGCGCTGATCAATTTAGATCAGTCCAAAGCATTCGATAGGGTGGACCATCGCTACTTGGAGGCTGTTTTGTCATCGGCCGGTTTTGGCCCGCAGTTTCGCTCCTGGATTCGCCTCCTTTATGCAAACCCCGGGGTGCTGGTGGAAGTGAATGTTTTGAGGCCGAAGCCCTTCAAATTATCCAGATTTCTTCGTCAGGGTTGTCCGCTTTCACCGATGCTCTATGCGCTTGTGTTGGAACCCTTCCTTCGCAGGCTCAGGGTGAACCCGGTCCTACGCGGGGTTACTCTGCCTGGTGCTTGCACCACACTGAAGTACTCTGCCTATGCTGACGACGTAACAGTGCTTGTAACGAGCAGTGACGAAGTTAGTGTTGTCGACAGAGAAATCAGAATGTATGAAACGGTAACAGGGGCCAAAATTAACTGTGACAAATCTGTTGGCTTGCGCATGGGTACCTGGAAGGGTGTATCTCTACAGGGACCCTTCTGCTGGACTGACGGGCCTTGCAAGCTACTCGGCGTCTGGTTCGGTCCTGACCTCCAGCTGGAGAAAAATTGGTCGGAAGTATTGAAAGCGATTCGGGCCGCAGCTGGTCTGTGGACCCGTAGAAATCTTTCATTAAAGGAGACAGCGGAGGTGTGTTGCTCACACATTTATCCGATCATCCTATATCGTCTATCAGTACTTCTACTCCCGTCGGATACACTGCTTAGAATGCAGCGGGCTCTTTGCAAGTGTTTATGGTTTAGTGGGGCCCCTAAGGTCCGTCGCGAGATCTGTTATCTACATCCTTCTGAGGGCGGTCTGGGTATGCCAAGTGTTCAGATTCGTCAACATACGCTTCGGCTATATTACCTGGATCGAATGTGTACACCAGTTGAGGGAAACGGTGGCTTCTGGAAGGAAGACATCAAGAAAGCCTTTCCGGCTTTGAAAAGTGTGCACTTGGATGAGGGGGAGGCACACAGGTTGCCCCGATGCGAGTGCTCCTTTTATCGCGAGTGTCGACGGGCCTTGAAGTTCCTCTTACGGGTGAAGGAAAGCCTCTCTGACACCCAGCTGTTGTCTCGTAAGGCATTGTATCGGGTCTTAGTGAGGGGATCTGTTCGAGATGAGAAGATTGACGGGCTCGGTTTGTCGAGGAGGGAGTTACGCTCAATCTGGCCTTGGGCGCCTGGGCTAAAGGTCTTCGATAATAACGAGGCATCTCTGGCCTGGCTGATTATTAGAAATGCTATCTGGGTCGGCAAAAAGCTCTATGCAGCTTGCATTAGGGATTCGCCTATTTGTTGTCGTTGCGGTGACGAGGACGAGACTGTTAGTCACGCCTTTGCTTATTGCCGCATCCTTGTGCCGCTCATTAAGTTAGTTGCAGGCCTCATGGTTCGCGTACTGAATGTAACGTCTTTCGACCTGGAACCGATTAATATATGTAACAATTGGGCTCCGACAAATGATAGGAAAAAACGTTTTGTATTCTATAGCTTACTAGCATTGTTGAGAAGTGTGATATGGCAGACACGTATGAAAGTTGTCTACGACGGTGAGACCTTCGCTGCTCTCGACCTTATTCGAATTTTCAAGTGTCGTCTGAAGATCCGCATTAAGGCACAGAAGGCAAAACTCCCTTCGGCAGATTTTGGTGAAAGATGGGTGACAGTTGCACGATTGTGTCGAGTGAGAGGAGCTAGACTGGAGTGGTATCTGGACGTGCCTTAGGCAAAGAATTTTGGGTTTCTCCAACGAACATTTGATCTTGTCCCGTCTTGTCCCGTCTTGTCCCGTTTAAGGCTAGATAAGTTGACCCGTTTTTGACTATTATATTTTGTTCATAACTTAGCTAGTGCATGAATGATTTCATTAGGGTCCCGTTTTATTTTCGTCCTAGCCCCCCCCCTTTTTTTTTTGTTTTTTTCCCCAATTTAAGTTTTTAATTCCCCAACCCCCTTCCCGATTAGGCGACGGATAGCCTGATTTGCCAGAGATGCAGGTCACCTTTCGAGATTTTCGAAAGTGGTGGTGAAAATCAAGCGTTCGGGCCTGCATCGCGTTTCGACTGGCAAATCCGCATATCTGCCACAACTTAGAAATGGGGGTTCCTTATACTAACATTGGAAATTTTTTTTCATTGTACATAAATTCATTTTCTTTTTGTATATAAAACTTTTATTACCCAAATTCCCCATCTCATATTGTGTAATTATTTCCAGAGTTATGACTCAGCATTTTTAAATTATTACATTATTCCATAGACATTTGATGCAAAATGACTGGAAAACTCGACTACCCCTGACGAAATCTGCCCGATATTTTAGTGGTGCATTTAGTTTCGGGAATACTGCTATTATCTTCCCCGGTTAATTTTACATAAGAATACATTTTTAGATTTTATCTAGATTTTCTAACCTTCTTTTTCTATAGGGCACACACATACAGACATTGAGTTATATATTGTGTATGGAACTTTTATACCTGTGTTTTTTGTCGTATTTTTTTTATTTATTTAGAGTGTCAAATATTTTTCTTCTAAAAAAATCGGAGATGGCTGTAAAAAAATAAAATAATAATAATAATAATAATAATAATAATGAACTAATATGGAGCATGAAGAAAGTCAGTATAATACGAATAATCGTAGGAGTAGTAGAACAATCTCCAAAAATCTAGAAAAAAGACTGAGGGAAATTGGAATCAAAGAGATCATTGAAACTATACAAAGGACGACAATGATCAAAACAGCTGCAATCTTCGAAAAATCCTCGAATGCGGAAACCAACTCACATAAGCTACGAAGGGTCACATGGAATCTACAACAGGAAGAAAACGAAACCACAGAAAGAACACATTACAAATCAAGGAACAGAAAATGCAAGAAACATCACTTAATGAGCTCCTCCACCACCAATAAATTACACCAGCCTCAGCTGACACCACACAAAAATGAACCAATAAACAGAAATAGCGAGAAACACCCGCTTTTCTTCCCCTCCCCCTCCCCCACCCACCCGAAAAAAATCAAATTTAGAAAAAAAAATATCTGCATAGGGTCAAGGAGGATAAGAAGACAGAGGAGGGACAGCACAAACCAGACCTCCACTGGAAGTGCAAAGAATGCTTGGACCTTTGTGAGACTTATTGCCACCCAAATCCCAGAGAGGACCAATGGTCCTTACCAGCGAGAAATCAATAGTAAACGGCTGTTGTGATATTTCAAGGTTATTTGCGGTGGCTATCGAAAAGAAGTTGAGAATACTGGAAATCTGAGAGATTTGTTGTCACTCAGATTCCAGGGTATACCACCGGTTGTTATCGGTGAGCAATCACTGATGATAACCTGTGTGAGAACTCCTAGTGAGTACAAATAAAAATAAGAATAAGAAGAAGAAGAAGAAGAAGAAGAAGAAGAAGAAGAAGAAGAAGAAGAAGAAGAAGAAGAAGAAGAAGAAAAGTAATTATAATCATCGATCTAAATTACTCAGAACAGTTTAGCTCTTCTACAATATTGCAAAAGTCATTATTTGCTGTAAAAGAAAATGTATATACAATTTTTTTCATCGGTCTAAGTAATTTTGAAGAAGACAATAATAAAATATCAAAAATAAAATCATATCGTATTCTGGAATAAAAAATAATATTTGCTTGCGTCTTGCGCATTCTTTTCTTATCAATATTTTTAATGAAAGTAGATACTCTCCTTGATATACACGCAAACAGTTTTTGGCAAATGTCCATTTACTTTTGAGAATTCTTTTTTCCTTTCTACGAAATGTTTCTATTAACAATAGGCACCAAACCTCTTCCACCAGAAAAAAAATAAGTTACTGAAAAAAAAAAAAAATGGTATTTCTATTGTGTGTAATTGATATCTGTATTTGTCTATCTACAACGTTGCACCAGCATCAAAGCGTACAATAACGGAAGAAAAATCCTCAAGCGAAAATGGCGTCTTCTGTACTTCCGGTAATAAATTACTTCAAATACAAGATATCGAATCATTTCTAGCAGAAAGTAAAAAAATATCTGTCATTTTTACTTAACATCGAGTGGACTTTTACATATAAGTAAACAAATAGAAGAACCTGTTTTTCGCTGTTATGTATGTTAACATACACTTGTATAATTTTAGTCTGCTTTTATGATAATACCCTCGCGGTCTTATAACGTTTATTGATTCAGAACAAAACGAAAGAAAACCTTGTGCTCTAGAAAAATACCCGTCCCTGGAAGGGTTGATGCTATAAAAGTTTATTTGTCTTATTTATTTGTTAAGATTTTTTAAATCCCGTTGTCAATAAATTTTTGAAATTCAAAAGTCAGTTAAAAATGTGGAATTCATAAATACCTGGTACCTTACGCAGTTCTCACTCGTTTTACACACAAAGAACAGCAGCCAGCGCTTATGTAACGTCAAAGCAACGTTTAAGAAGAAACATCGCAAAAACAGCGAGATAAATCCGTTTTCATCTCATAATTTTGTGTCATACTCATTTTAAAATATTAAGCTATATTTTAAATAGTATATCCAAATCTCTGAAAATATTTTCAAATATTCCCGTCGTCAAATCGATAGATTTCATTTAAATTGTAAGTTATTTATCGTATTGATTTTTTTTTTAAATATAGCAGATTCGGGGTCTTAATTTGCGGTATTCATCCGGCGTTGCCCGTGCGGAGATATGTTGATGGTG
The DNA here is from genome assembly GCA_963556195.1 of Sepiola atlantica. NCBI lineage: Eukaryota > Metazoa > Mollusca > Cephalopoda > Sepiida > Sepiolidae > Sepiola > Sepiola atlantica. The sequence continues at coordinate 80,583,163 of OY744521.1, forward strand.
GGAAAAATAATCATGTTCAGATATAGTCATGGGCACATTTATTTTAAGAGAAAGTAAAAAATAACATTTACAATATGAGATAGAGTAATCGAAACGCTGTTTTATAAAAATACTTGTTGACGCTGCGTTTCTTACAGACAGCTGTAAAATAAGTTTTCGCTTTTATGGATCAAAACGAATTCAATTATTGTAAATCTTTAAAAATACCAAAAATCATTTGAATCTTTTCACATACATTCTTCGAAGAGATGTATAATTTCGATTACTCGGATTACTGTTCTCATCATTAGTGTTATCATCACAACGTTTCAGTCGCGGTAACCTCCGACTTTCTTCAGGTGTATTTTTTTTTCAAACTTGGAAATCTGAACGAAATTTCGAACAGAACCCTTTATTTATTCAACGGGGACAAGATGTTCGTGTTTTGGAAAAAGTCTTCAGTAATTCGCAATTCTTCAACATTCAGATGACTATCACATGGAACTGAAATTTTCTTAGTACTATATCCACTATGTCACGGGTCCTTGCGGACAGTTCTAGTATGAATTTAGGGAGCCTTAAACCTATTCTTGTTTTTAATGTGTGGTCTTACTACTTATCAATATATATCACTACTTTTATTATATATATATATATATATATATATATATATATATATATACATATATATATATACATACTATAACCTTATCTATTATTTATAATTAACGGTTCACATATTGAAAAATATTCTATACTGGATCTGCTTAGTAAGTCATTGTTGCCCAACATATGCGCTGTTTCTTACTCTTTTCCGTTCTTCTTTACCTATCATTTTACTTCGTCTCATTAGGGTAAATGGTTTCCATTTTTCTTCGATATATGGTTAGCCACACCCGACTTTTCGATATCTCCACCTATTACGGCTGTCCGATGTTGTTCTAGCCTTTCTTTTAGTAGGCGACATGTCTCACCTTTGTATATTGTCCCACACTTATATTGGCTTGCATACACACAGTGTTTAGTCATATATTTTTCTGTAGGAAGTTTGACTCCCACAAGATGCTTTCGTAGAGTTGAGTCGCTCCTGAATACTGTCCAAATTTTATATTAATTACAAATTCTTTGAATTTTTTCTGACAAGCCTTTCATATATGGTATACAAACTGTGGTGAGTTTTCGGGTGGTGTCCCTTAGTGTTTGGTTTAGATTTCTTGGAGCTGATGTCATGCTCTCTGGATAGTTGTTTCGGTGGAGGGTTTCTCTCAAGCTGTCTATATACGCTTGATATGTATTGCTGTTACTACATACTGTCTTTGCTCGATTTTGTAGGCAGCGGACGATTCCATTTCTTTACATTATATGGATGGTGGGAGTTTAAATTTAGATACTGTCCAGTGAAAGTTGGATTTCGATATGCAGACGACCTAAACCCCTGATTAGTGCGAGTTATCAGCACATCGAGGAAAGATAATTTGTTATTATGTTCCTTTTCCATCGTGAACTGTATAGATAGACGGATACAGTTCACGTGGTTTAGTAATGTTTGAAACTTCTTCCTGGTGAGGCCAGAGTATAAATGTATCATTTACATATCGTAGTCACACTGTTTGCATTAGTGGTGTTGATCCTAACGCCATTTTCTCACTGAAGGAACGCACTTGTACCCCAATTGATAATCGAATGGAGATGTTGACTTTCTGTGTAGAAACCACATATTTCGCGATGGGATCTGATATATACCGGCAGGAAGAAGGTCTGGCTAGGCAATCACCATTGTCTCCAGTACTTGGCAATGTATACATGAAATACCTTTAGCAACATTTTATTTTCCTCTAAGATACATCACCTCTAAACAAATTCAATAGTTACTATATTTATGTCTATTTACCAAATTCTTTTCGTTCAAGATCTGTCAAAACAGTAAATCTTTGAATTCTAAGTGATATCAAACTTAATAATTTACATTCTATTTACTATTTTGTTTGTGTAACCCATTTTCGTAATAAAGGACAATATAACCATCGTCACATCCATTATTAATGATTACATTTAGTATCGTGTTCTCCTACATCTGTTGGATTATGAAGGGTCCTGTATTTCTGAATATGGGTAAGTTAGCTAGTATAAATTGTGGCCGAGGTCGGTTTAAGAACGTAAGTGCAGGTTAGTATGACCCGGTATTTTGTTGAATGATTCATGCTAAAAATCATAATAAAGTGACAAAGATTTGGGGTCAAGGGGGGTCAGACACAGAGCGAGAGTGAATGGGCTGGTCTGATTGGATGACAAAACAAAAGGCCTGTGACATCACTTGTTGTTGTCGAGTTGAGTCCGCCATGGGAGTTCGAAGCGAGAAGATGTCCAGACGATCAGTCCACAATGGTACTCGAAGCGTGTGGATGTCTAAAATAATGGTCTGAAACGTTAACTTTGGGTTTCAAAATGAGACGAGAATCAGCGGCTCCATTTATCCCCCATCCCATCTAGTCAGAAGAATAGTTAGGTCGGAAAACCAAAGAAATAAACAACTGGAAAGAGGCGACTCTCTTCCAGGCGTTATCGGGAAAGATCAATAAAGTACTTTCCATAGCCATCCCAACATGTCTTCTTAGTTCCTTCTTTGTCGTGTCAAAGAGTTTGATTCCCAGAGAACAGATGCACCACGCCAGACGATCAGGAGGTATGCAAGACGAAGAAAAAGGTAAGAGGATCTAAAAGGGATCTTGAGAAAGACGCTAGACGACAACGAGGATTACGGCCAGGCGAAGAAATGGAGAACGAAAAAAATTATCAGGTAAATTATGAACTGTTGTCTTAAAAAAGAGTTTTGAGAAATACACGTACACATACGGTTAAAACAAGAGTAAAAATAAGTAGCATGAAGTTTAGGTCATCGTGTGATCGATGGTCTGCATTGTTAGAGACACGCACACACGCATAAATTGTCACCTTGATTCCCCGTTAAAAAAGAACCCAAACTCCCGTCTTCCCACGCGGTAAAGAGGGAGAATAATCTTATAAGAGAGTGACTGACAGTTTAAAGGCTTAAAAATGCTTTTAAGTGTAAAAACGCTTCGAACCAGCTTTCGATTTCGAGAAGCGTTTAAAACACTTTTCGTAGCGATATATGTTAATCGACAACGCTACATATCCTTATTATTATTATTATTATTATTATTATTATTATTATTATTATTATTATTATTATTATTATTATGTACTCACAAGGAGTTCTCAAGCATGCAGTAATCAGTGATTGCTCACTGATAATCTCCAGTGGGCTTCCCTGGAGTCTGAGTGACAACAAGTGTCCCCAGATTCTAGTGCTCTCCACCTCTTTCGATAACTACGGCAAAGGAATTTGCGTTATCACAACAGACGCTTACCATCGATTTCTCGTTGGTAACGACCATTGGCGTTCTCTGGGATTGGATGGTAATAAGCCTCCCCAATGTCCCAATGCTCTCTGCACTCTTTCAGCGGAGATCTGGTTAGTGCTATCCCTCCTCGGTCTTTCGTTTCTCCTTAACCCTTCACGGTTGTTTTGTGTGGTATCATCCCGGGCTATTGCCATCACTTTTTAGGGGGGGGGGGGTAGTTTATGAATTTTTTTGCAGTTTCTGTTCCTTGAGTTTTTGCGGTGCTTTTTATGTGATTTTTCTTCCTATTGCACCTTACATGTGATTTATTAGTCTTCGTAGCTTATGCGGAAAGGTTTCCGCATTCAAGGATTTTCTTTAAGATGTCAGCTGTTTTTATCATTGCCGTCTGCTGTATGGTCCCAGTCTTCCCTTTGATTCCAATTTCTCCCAGTTTTTTTCAGGTTCTTCTGAACTGTTCCTCGTGCTCCTACGATTATTGGTATTATATTTACTTACTTCATACTCCATATGCCTTTCAATTCTCTGGTAAGTACCGGTTATTTGCTTCGTTTTTCTGTCTCCTTAGTCTTCACCCTGTGGTCAGCTGGGACGGCAAAATTTACGATTTGGCAGGATTTTTTTCTTGTTGACTATTATGATATCCGGTCTCCTTGCTTGTATAAGTTTTTCTGTTTGTACCTCCCCAGAGGATTTTGTGTTTTTCGTTTTCGACTAATGTCTCTGGTTTATGTTTGTACCATTTGTTCGAGTGTTTGACATGCATTTGTTTGCATAGCTCCTAGTGTACTGCTTGCCCCACGCAGTCATGCTTATTTTTGTATTCTTTTAGGGCCAGTTTTTTAGCATTCAGTTATTATGTGATTTACTATTTCGTCTCTTTGTCAGCACAATCTGCATTTACTCTTTTCCTGGGTTTTACCTATTTTAACTTTTATGTAGTTGGTCCTAATTGCATTATTTTGTGCAGCCGTCAGTAGGGATTCCGTTTCTCTGTGCAGGTGTCCTTTTCTCAGCCATGCCCAACTATTTTCGTGCGTCTCTTCTCTTGACATTCTTATGAAACGCCCATGTAGTTGTTTTCCCCACTTTTCTTTTCCTGTATGTGTCCGGTATCGGTGCTTTCAACGTTTTTCGTTGAGACGGTGTCTCTTGCTGCGGTGATCTGCCTTTCTGTGTTCTAGTTTATGTATTTCTCCAGCTCTTTTTTAGTGTCATCCACCCAGTCTTCTATACTTACCAGTCCTCTTCCCCCTTCGTTTCTCATCACGTAGAGTCTGTCTGTATCGTCTTTTGGGTGTAGTGCCTTTTGGCATTGTCATTAATTGTTTAATCCTCTGGTCAAGTTGCCAGAGTTCTTCTTTGGTCCAGCCTATGAATGGTCCAGAGTATCTTATTCGTGCTACTGTCCAAGTGTTTATTCATTTTACTACATTGATGCTATATGATTTCGTGTCTAGAAGTTTTCTTGTTCTTTCGTAAATATTATTTTTTAATCTTCTCTATTATTCCTGTAGATTTGATGGTGTCTGCTCCCAGAACTCCAAGATATCTGTAGCTCTCCTGTTCGCCTAGCGCCCTCATCTGCTCTTGGTTGGGTAGTTCCATGCCTTCAGTCGTCTCCGGCTTTCCTTTTTTAATCTCTAGCAGTGCACACTTTTCCATTCCGAATTACATTTGAATGTCCTGGCTGAAGATTGTGGTCGTATTCATCAGCTTTTACAGTTCCTTTTTGCTTTTTGAAAATAGTTTCAGGTCGTCCATGTACATGAGATGTTTTATTCTTTGTTCTCTGCCTGTGTACTTGTATCTGACATCATATTACCTGAGTATGTAGTTGAGTTTCATCATGGCTATGATAAACATTAGTGGTGATAGGGAGTCTCCTTGGAAAATGCCTCTTTATATCTTTATCTCAGTCAGATGTTGTCTTCCGGCTGTCAGTTTCTGTCTCCATGTTTCCATTGCTTTCTTAATAAGATTAATTATCCTGTCAGGTATTTTGTATATTTTAAAACATTCAATTACATACGTCATACCGACAAAACTGCTCTGCAAATATCAGCCGACAGAAGGCAGGTTGTTTTGGAATTCATAGGTCGGTGTCAGATTAATCAAGTTGAAAGGTGCATAAGTTGGGGTTTAAAGATCAAATCAACTTTCGCATGGGGTTTGCAAACTGAGATACACTGGTGATTGTTTCGTCTGTCTCTTTCTTTTTCATTTATATTGTATCTATTTATCTCTCTTTCTCTTTATTTCGCTCATTTTCTTTATCTCTCTCTCTCTCTCTCTCTCTCTCTCTCTCTCTTTCTCTCGTTTATCATAGCGGGGGAGATTTGAACTGTTTGGTTTTGAATCCGCATACGACGGGTGTCGCTCGCCCAACTCAGCCGACTCGACGTTCGAGTTGTAATTCTTCGATAAAAATAAATAATTATATTTTTGATATGTAAAAATGTGTTGTCGCTCCTTTATACAGCGTTCAATTGCAGAACACGGACACCATCCATATAATTAATTCTCAGGAGAGAATTAATGAAGCCAGAATTAATGACGCCGCCGAAGACCCGTCAATCCAGACGATGGACCAATCAATTTCGTGTAAGGAGAATGTAACGATCGTTGAGTTCGAAGAGCTGGTGTAGTGCCGTGTCCAAGACGGAACAGCCTTTTCAGAGCGTCGCCACGGAGCACACACACCAAGTTACTCTCTCCGGGAACAGTCAGTTCACATGGTCACCTGCTGTAATGTGGGCGTGGATACTTACTGGAGAGTAGGCACCTGGCGTAAAGTGGGAGTCTGCTGTAGAGTATGTGACTGCTGGAAAATAGTTTACCACGATATAACAATTATATGTTAGCCATAATGTCGAAATATTGATCGGTTTGTCTAGTCTATAGTATGTAAACATTTACTGATTATTTGATGCCGGAACTATTCGTTTCATACGATTAATTGACAAGGTGTTATTTTACAGATATGCTGGGAATAATCAATTACAAGTCTTATTACTGTGTATGTACGTAACTAAGCACAATAGATCCGATTCGATTTTAAGTTCGATTATCTGATTTTATAGTCAGTAGTAATATTCATTTGGCTACTGAAGGAACGTCGTCAAAATATACAATGGAAAAATTAAGTAGAAGCTTTCTAATGTATCTTTTCTTTGTTTGAGATTTACGAAGGAAATAATTATCTTTTTTCTTCCAACACGAAATTATCTGTCAGTTTTTATAACGGAGTTGTAGATATAATCTTGCCGTTTTATAATGAGCCTGTAATAAGTTTGTATAGGAAAAAATATAATGGGTTTTATGCACATTTCTTTCGGATGAATCGTGTAAAATCAGTTAAAAATAAATCATTTGTTTTCAGTTCAACATTGGGTTTGTCTAAAAATAATTTGTTAAAATTAATCGACGAAAGGTGTATTAAATATGTTATAGAAACGGGTGTATTAATAAATAAAAAAATTGTTAAACGTGTATGTTGAATTGAATAACAATCCTATTCTGTCGGATCAATTATGGTATTTACGCATTGTTTGGAAAGGTATGAGCCCGCAATTTCGCCATCTCATGGTTCTCGACTGTGCTTCTATCTCTGATCTCCCTTTAAAACATTTACAAGAAAATCCCATCAAGCTAAAAAGCACTTTCCTTTCTACCTCTGTGTAACTGAAAACGAAACGGAACTTCCATGAACAGAGTTTCTTTCAAATAACTTTCCATCCGTGGAACACGTTCCTGCAGGGCTGCTTTCTAGCTTACTATAATTTGATAGTCAGAGTTGGAGACATGTTGAGTTTTTTTTACGTGGGTAAAAAAACTTACCCCAAAAAGGGGAACTCTGGATTGGGACAAAAATAAAAATTGACTCAGTTTCATTCGCTTGACGAGATGCAACACATAAACTACATTTTCATCCATGTCCAAACGCCGTACAATGTTAATAAATACTTGTCGAGCCGTCCGACACATATTTTTCAATCCTCTCATAATACTTTTCATCGTATAACTGACAATTTCATTAATCCTTAATCTCGAGTGGCCTTTCTCCTTGGTAAGGGGCGAAAAAACATAAAATGACATATATTCAATATAATGTTTTTTTATTATAATCCTATTCATCGCACAGGAATAAATATATGCGTGTACGCACACGTGTGTTCGTGTGCACATATATATATATATATATATATATATATATGTATGTATGTGTGTGCGTGTGTGTGCGTGTGTGTGTGTGTGTGTGTGCGCACGAACACACGTGTGCGTACACGCATATATTTGTCTATATAGTTATGATTGGGCTTGATATTTTATTTGATTTCGTCTAAAGAGTTTACATTTTTCCGATTGTATCGATTTTGAGGCACGCCATTGTTTACAAGTGCAGTTGTTTAAATGTAAAGTCCATTTGGGGAAATTAAATGAGCACTTCATGATGCCATTAAAGTCGTCAGTAAAAGACAGTTTCCCAGGAAAAAGCGGTTAATTTCGTTTTAGCGTGTATCTAATGAAAACAGCATTGGCGCTTTTTCAAGATTCTTTGTCCCCTTTAATAATGGCCTGCAATTCATAAGATCACTATCACTCTATTTATTGGTGCATCTGTCAGTGAAAAAAAAAACGAAGGAAGATGCATATCGTTGTCTTCTAGATCTTATTCACTTGCCGTCCTGCATTGGCGTTGTTTTTGCCGGCGTAATCAGTCTCTCTTGATTTTGTGTTACGTGTTTCTCTAGTCCTTTATTTGCGTCGTATAGGCAATCTTCAGTATTCATAGATTAGATTCAGTACATTAGATCCATTGCTATTTTCGTTTATCGTAAATTCGGTTCTCTCGATTTCTCCAAATACTTTCTTACACCTGAGGCTATTCTATATCTCTACACATCTACTATAACACAATGTATGGAGTACTGTTGTCATATTTGAGCTGGTGAATCTCTGTCCCATTTAAGGGTTCTTGATAAGATGCAGAAACGTATCTGTAATTTTATTGGCTACACCCTTTCTTTTTTCTCTGCACGCTCTCTTTCTCTCTCTCTCTCTCTCTCTCTCTCTATATATATATATATATATATATATATATATATATATATATCACCCACACACACGACCGTGATATTGCTAGTATCTGTCTTTTCGATAAATACTATTATGGTATGTGTTCTTACGAATTGCCTGATCGATTCCCTGCTTTCTTTGTTTCAGCTTGTTTGACTCGTTTGTATAGTTGTCTCCATCAATTCGCTATTTTGATACCTCATCGTAATACAGCTTCCTATTCCAGTAGCTTCTTTTCAAGAACTGCAGGCTTGTAGAACTCTTTTCCTGCTGACTGTTTTCTTCCTACCTATAGCCATGGTCTTTTCAAGACTAAGGCCAATAGGCATCTTCTGTCTTTGCGATAATCATCTTTCGTTATTGTTAGCTCCTTACATCAAGTGGCTTCATGTCTTTCTAGAGCTATTCCCATATAAAGAAAATTACCACCCATCTTTCTCCCTTTTTACTTTTTACTTAGAAGTAGTCAGTACTTTTTTATCCATTTTATAATGGGTTGTTATTATTTACTCACAAGTTTTCAGACAAGTTATTACCAGTGATTGCTTACTGGCAATAACAAGTGGTGTGCTTTGAATTCTGAGTGAGAAAAAAATCTCCCTGGATTTCTAGCACTCTCCAGTTATTTCAAGAAATGCTGCAAATCATGTTCCGCTATTGCAGCAGTTGCTTATCATTGATTTCTTGCAGGCAACGACTATTGATACTTTCTTGGATTAGAGTTGCAATAAGCCTCTCCAGTGGTTCTAGTATTTTCCCACCCTTGTAATGGAGGTCCAATTATGTATCTCCCTTTTAGATCTTTCTATTCTCCTTGATCTTTCAGCATTATTGTCTGTGGTGTGTATCATTTTATTGGATTTCTAGCAGTTTCGGTTGTCTTGTGCTCGTGCCATGTTTTTTTTAAAATATATTTTAGGTTCTATCTCTATTTTATCTTACCTATTACTGGTCGGTTTTCATTTCAATGTCGGTTAGTTTCTGCATTCGACCATTTTTCCTAATATTTCAACTGTTTACATCATTGCTATGCGTTGTATAGTGTCAACTCTTACCTTTGAATCCAATTTTCTTTTCCAGTTTATTTTTCGGAACTGTTCCTAGTACTTCTACAATTATTGCTATTATCATGATGTTCTACATGTTGCTTTCAGTTCTCTGGTAGCTTCCATGCATGTGCTTCTTTTTTCTGCACCCTAGATCTTCAGTCTGTGAACTTCTGGAACGAAGAAATCTTTAGAATTTGAGTGACAATAAACCGCCCCAAGGTTGCAGTACTCCGTCCTCTAATTTAGTGAATAACACTGCCACTCGATGCTGTTGGATAAAAATAGAAAAGTTTATAAAAGCTCGTGTGACATCTTTCTTTTCAAATTTCGTAAGTCACGTTACTTTCTGAACACACTTCTCCCACGGACTCTTACTGTTCCACACAGTCTCTTTCTCTCTCTTTCTCTCTCTCTTTCTCTCTCTCTCTCCTATCCATGCGCAAACTTTTGCAACTTCTTCAATGTAAGAAAATGAAAGAAAATGCAAAGGTATTAATCAGCTAGTTGTAGTGTTGTTTTGCGAACTATTACTAATAAGAATGTAAGAAAGTATTTCTTACTGAATTTAGTCACTGGTAACTAGAAGAGAATGAATATTGGAGTAACTTACCATATCTAGACTGGGGTCATACTGAATCGGTATATGTAAGATTTGTAAGTGTATCATTGGTGGTTTCTGAGTTTTAGTTAAAAACTCAGAGAGACATGCAGATATACGACTCCCTTTTAATAATAGATAAGAAGTAATGTAAAATTGGTGTTCATCTAATAAAACCTTTACTAATTCAATGAAGTAAATGTTTATAATTTTATTGAAATTTAAAGTTTAAAAAACATACTTGCAATAGCTAAAGAATGGATACGATTGTGTATCTGTGTGTAAATACTTTTAGACGTATGTGCGTTTCTTTGGATGACTGTATGTCAGCGCAGTCTTCGTATATCCTGCGCACACAATGCTATTTGATGAAGAGCGAAAACGTTAGTAAAGAAAAGACGCGACTATTTTAAGAGAGCCATGCTGTTTTTTTTCATTTTCCCGTGAGACACCTGCTGTGTCATCGATTGCCATCGAGATGCTGATTGGCTGTCGCAAGGCCGCAGCGAAATGGCGTCATTTGATCAATCCACCTCTTCAAGACGTTCACCTTTGTTGCTGAAGAGTAAAAAGATCTATGCCCGATGAAAGCGCGACTCCTTCGCTAAAGAGCGGTCTCCACGGCACCGATCATACTCAAGATCTTGATCGAATGGATCTGCCGCGTGGAACAACTGCCACGAAGAGATCGGTGACAGATGGCCGAAGTGCCTATCATTTACAATCGGCAAAGAAAGAAAAGAAACAACAAATAATAATAATAATAATAATAATAATAATAATAATAATAATAATAATAATAATAATACAACATTTACAATCGGCAAAGAAAGAAAAGAAACAAATAATAATGATAATAATAATAACAACAACAACAATAATAATAATAATAATAATAATAATATAATAATAATAACAACAACAATAATAATAATAATAATAATAATAATATTAATAATAATAATAACAACAACAACAACAACAATAATAATAATAATAATAATAATAATAATAATAATAATAATAATAATAATAATAATAATAATAATGTTCAGTGCAATAACAAACCCACATAAAACGGTAACAATATCGAACCACGGGTAATTTCAAATAAAATGGCACTGGGGTAAAACATAACGAGAACGAGAAGTCTAGCTGTAGCATGGTAATAAAAAGCACAATATATACATAGAGATAGAATAAGATGATACTCCAAAGATATAAAAAAATATCTTTAATCAGTTGACCTTCAAGATAAAAACAAAGCTCAATATAGTGTATAGAGCAATAATATTAATGGATTGAATGACATAATAAAATTAGAAATTAATCGGATTTTATTAAAGTAAAAAAAGGAGTGATACTGCGTCCTTAAGTGATGTATTAACCTATCTGCGTCCTTAACTCATCTTAACTTTATCTATTGCAGTTGATCCTGAAAGGAAAACTTCTAATTTCGTTGATGTCACTCTTAACCTTAATGACGGATCATATAGCCTTTTCCATAAACCTAACTTAACTCTTTTCTACATGCACAGATTATCAAACCACCCGAAGGCAGTCATTAACGCAATAGTCCCTTCGGTCTCAAATAGAATCTCTAGGCTCTCTGCTTTTTTAACCAGAATGCTCAGTTTTACAACAATGCCCTCCTTTACTCGGGATATTCTAATAAAATAACATATAGGCTAAACCGACATCAGTCCAGTAAGGTTAATTACACATAATATGATACAAAGCAATAACAACCGCAGGAAAAGTAATAGTAATAACGGTAACCAACAAAGGAATTCCATCAAATCTGATGAGACTGAACAACAGCTTAAGTATTCGTGCTTTACCCCACGCAAACGCCTTAGTAGAAAAATCAACATCTGGTTTAATCCCGCCATTTTAACAATAATGTTAAAACAAATATCCCCGGGGAATTTTTTCCAATTCTAGAAAACTCATTTAAAATTCCGCATAAATATAGTTCTATCCTCAATAAAAATTCTATCAAAATTTCGTATTCTACTATGCCAAACATTGCCCAAATAAGTATAGCAGCCAATAATAAGAAAATTAGATCTATCCAATCTGATGAGACCCCACTTATACTTGCAATTGCCAGCGCTCTCGTAAATTCCACTAAATAACAACTGCATACACACTGGCGTGGTATATGCTTGCACGGTAACTGAATTAAACAATCCAACAACAAACCCTGGAGCTCCCAGTAATGATAGCTCGAACGAATCTTCACACCTATGCCCTATAACCAATACCAAACCAAATAACTCTTGCATCCTTCCATCACAGCAACATGTTGATAATTCATCCACTATAGTCTTTAACACTAATGATAACCCTAATATGCAGTCGTTTTATGGACCTAACATAGATGAGCAACCCAGTTTAGACAATAATAATATAGTACCTCCAAACACACCCGATGATGGGAATAGCAGCAGCTTGAGTAGAATGGCTAATCTTAAGATATACACTTATATAAGGGCTTCGGCCAATTTAATCAAAAATCGCATTTCTACCCATTTTTACTCTTTTAATAGTGATGTCAGTAATAATAAGACATGTTTGACTTGCCTAGTTAACCATTGTTTTTATCGGATCTTACTGCGTATTTCTCTATATACGCCAGACCAGGAAGTTATGGTTTGCAACATCCCTACTATCAGTTCCTAAGAACCCTTCATTGGGCATTATAATATTTAACACCGAGTGAGTCTTCTGAACTTTTTGTATCATTTTGCTTTTTCTATGTTTTTTTATGGTTTTGTTATTAATCTACATACACCCTGAACACACGCTTCATTGTCGTCTACTACATCGATAGCAAGCAAATGTCTTGCCTGGATAACCTTTTCGTTTTTTTTGACTACCATTCACCACTTGGATTGTTTTTTAATCGACTTATTTGACATTTTTCTTGAAATTGTTTTAAACTTTCTGCCTTGGATGAACTGTAACAGTTTAACAAAACAATGTGTGTTTGGCCAATATATTTGATGTTTTATATATTTTTTATATATTTTCAAAGCTTAATTTTTATTATTCGCAGTAATGTCATTGCGGCAATTTCTTTGAAAACTCATGAGTTAAAGACGCAGTATCACTCCTTGTTTTTGAACTTTAATAAAATCTAGTTTATTTTCTCATTTTACTGTTTTATTCAATCCATTAATATATATATGTATATATATATATATATATATATATATATATGCGCTATCTTTTGAAAATGCTTCAATAAAACAGACAAAAAATTAAACGACAAAGAAAGTAATCATCAAATGTCGCGACTCGTATTAATTATAAATTACCGTATCCTAGGGTGTTTTTTATAAAAAGGCCTGTAGTGTGTTTTTTTGTCTAAGTCGTCTCTTCACTTCTCTGATTATATTGAACAATACTGATTTCTTTGTATATATATATATATATATATATATATATATATATATATATATATATATATATATATATATATATCAATTTACGTCACAAACATTATTTAATAAAGATTGCATTCATTATTATTTTCAATAAGTTTCAAAATAGTTTCATGTCCTGAATTTTCGATATTCCTAAAAATTTATTTCACAAGCCTTGTAGTTTCAATTTTGAAGTTAAACATCCACAGAACTAACTGCTTAATCTTATTCTACACGCTGTCATCGCATATGACTCTTGGACTAGAAGGATAATAAAACACCTCAATTACAAATGAAAAATTAGTAATTAGTTTTGAAACTAGAATTTGTCAAAATTATAGGTATTTCTTGAAAGAACGAATATTATGCAATACTGTAGAGGCATGCAATTCTTTCTAGCATCGACATTATTGAACACAATGTTGTCTTAGAACAAGATAATGGTTCAAAGAACAGCTGAAACTGTGTACAAATTATCTAAAATTAAATGAGATTTCCTG
>OY744521.1:80599681-80834681 GCA_963556195.1 Sepiola atlantica
GGTATTTACAAAGTTAAATTCCTCCTAAAATTCTAGTTCAGCCAGGGTTTTTTACCCCGCCTAATAAATCGGTATCGTCCGGACCTTTCCCGACCTTGTGTCACATCTTACCTTGTGGGAGGTAGATAAATAAATCCTCCTAAAATTCCAAGCTAATTTCTGGTAGCCAACTGGTAAGTCTCTTGACTGCGAATCAGTGGCGATTTTTGATCGGAGTTCGCACCCGCCGACCGTCGCAAATTAGCTTCCTTCACTGAAGATTGCGTAAGCATGAAACATCGATGTCTGTAGGTAATAAATAATTAATATTTATTCATAAATATATATATATATATATATATACGCAATAGTTTTGTCTATAGTAAGCGATTAAATAAAGAAGATAACGTTTAAAACTTAATTCGAATTTCATTGTGAAGGAAGACACTGTACATAAACATTTCCTATTTAAATTTTAACTTAATTAGTGTTGCGACCCTGTAAAAGGGGCCGGTAGAAAAACACAAACTCAGAGTTTAGAGAATACAATTATATTGAAAAAGTATAATACTAAATAGGGAAAAGGTGGCTTTACGTCAGTCTTGACTGCCAGTATAGACTATTGTGAATCCAGGTATTTAATTCCTTCCTACCACAGGAATATGTGGCTCAAGGCTGAAAGGGGAGGGAGAGTCACACTAGACCCCTAACGAAGGAGCACCCTGGCTTATAAAAAGTTGGCTGGGCAGCCTGTCGGAATTCCTCGGTCAGGGCGCCTCAGGCAGTAAGCAATAAACTTACACCACCCCAAAGAGGGGACCTCCTAGAACTACTCAGTACTAATACCTAATCCCGACAGATAAAAGGCCACCGAAATGTTTCAGTTCCTGCAGGACTGATTGTCGAGAACGTATCCGCGACTGGTATTTACCAGTCCGAAGTCTCTCTGGGATATCGCACAGGCTTGTGTGAGCCCAACTATGAGCAGCCGGTGGTCCCAATATTTATGGTGAGTAAAAGAGTTCAAATAGTCCTTTATAGGTAAGGCACCATGACAATTAGTATGATATCGCTAGATGCCGAGAACAGATACTACACTTTGATTTTAGCCAAAAAGCCAAGGAACGATAAAAAATAATGTTTTTATGACTAGGTATTTTTAAATGAATGAAAAAACTAATTCAATCGGAAATATTTTATTATTATTTAATGGAGGTGTTTAGTATAGACTGTTCTTCCAGGAATTATCTCATCTTTTTAAGGGGGTATTAGAATCCTCCTGAGTAGTACACTCCTGTTTGGGATAGTATCTCTTTTGTGGTCATGAGTCCATCTTGCCAAGGACTACCTTCTTCTTTTAGGGGGTGGCATCTGTTCTGTTGTGATGATACTATACTAGCGGGCATTAACTTCCTCTTTTATAGTTGGGATCTTTTTAGGTATTAGCTCCTCATACACTAGGGGGAAGTAATGTAGTATATGTTTTGTTGTCATGATACAATCCTATCGGGTATTACTTCTTCCTGCGGGAGGTTCTGTAGTATATTTTCATTCGTCCTGACACCCTTTCTCTCAGACATTTCCTCCTTGTCTTTAGTGAAGGGACAGTATAATATATGTTCGTTCCCCATGATATTATTTTTGGAGGTGGATAGGTAGTGGAGTATCTGTTACGTTGTATTGATATCATCCTCCCAAGCATTAACTACTTTTTTCATGGGGGTAGTGTACGTTCGTCATAATATCATCATCCCAGTCATTACCTCCACCTTTCGCGATCGGTGTAGTATGTTGGTTTACTATGATACATCCTCCCAGGTTAGCATTACCCCCCACCCACATTTACGCATTGGAGAGTTGTAAGTATAACTGACACATATACGTAATCTAAAGATATGTACAGACATACGATACATCTGCATATTTGCACAAACATTTCTTACCGCGTATACATTCACACGCACAGACAGAACGTATACTCAAAAACATAAGCGTTGACAAAATTACAAGCAAGCCCAGACTAAATATACATACACAATACTATTGTCTAGACATGGTTAAAATTAACGTCAGTAAACACAACCATATCACCGTGTATAAAATATTTACATACACAGTTAACAGGGAAGGACAAATTGTAATAGACGTACTCATTTTATAGGTTATGCTACTTCTGAACTAACAAAACCTACATACATTAATCTGGATGATATAATTACAAAAACAGAAGAAATGTATATTTCTTATTTCAAATTGTACTATTTTTAAAACCTCTATTTACTCAATGAGAATTTTCTATCTATTGTAGTTAACTGGTGTCTAAAAAAATAATTTCTACTCAGACCAGTTAATTAGAAAGTTCAACCGGTAATTACTTAACTTAATAATTTAATACTTATGATTAAGCCAATAAAAATAATTTGTTTATCCCAAATTGTACAGTTTTCTAAATCATCTATTTACCCAATTAAAATTATATATCTACTGTAGTACACTGGTGTTTCATAAATTAATTTATATTTAAATCAGCCAATTAGAAAGTTTAACCAGTAATTACTAAACCTATTAATTTAATACTTGTTATTAAGTCAAACTAATAAAAACAGAGAAATGGTTGTCACAGTTCATGTTGTCAATAATTAGAGACCCACGATACAACAATCGGTAAAACAATATTCTGTTAAACAATATTGTAAATATCATAAACAGGGGGAATCGCTAGAAAAGCTCATACTATAAACTATTACAGACTGGATATATCAATTACATGCATAGATATATCAATTACGTGCATAGATATATCAATTACATGCATAGATATATCAATTCAATTACATGCATAGATATATCAATTCAATTACATGCATAGATATATTAATTACATGCATAGATATATCAATTTTAATACATAGATATATCAATTACATGCATAGATATATCAATTACATGCATCAATATATCAATTACATGCATAGATATATCAATTACATGCATAGATATATCAATTACATGGATAGATATATCAATTACATGCATAGATATATCAATTTAATACATAGATATATCAATTACATGCATAGATATATCAATTACATGCATCAATATATCAATTATAGGCATAGATATATCAATTACATGCATAGATATATCAATTACATGCATAGATATATCAATAACATGCATAGATATATCAATTTAATACATAGATATATCAATTACATGCATAGATATATGTATTACATGCATAGATATATCAATTACATGAATAGATATATCAATTACATGCATAGATATATCAATTTAATACATAGATATATTAATTAAATGCATAGATATATCGATTACATACGCAGATATATCACATACATGCATAGATATATCGATTAAATGCATAGACATATCAATTACATACACATATATCAATTTAATACATATATATATATCAATTACATGCATATATATATATATATATATATATATATATATATATATAAATTACATGCATAGATATATCAATTACATGCTGATATATATCAATTGCATGCATAGATATATCAATTAAATGCATAGATCTATGAATTAAATGTATAGATATATCAATTTCATGCATAGATATATCAATTACATGAAGATCAATCCACACAAACATAACACAAGTAATTTATAAATTATAAATTCATCCTTATTATCGTCATATATTATCATATCACGGGCCTTCTATTTAGTTTTTTATTTGTTTAACAATTAGATATAATTTTGATCCATTGACTTACTATATTTTACAACCATGACATCATTTACTTTGGGTTTCATATATAATGTTATCTATTAATTATTTATCCTAATACTCAGTTAATTAATCAAGGTTATATTTGTTTTATACTTAGAACGTTTTAACCATTAAATATTAAGTTTATTATGTTTTCGTTATGGAATGTTATTGGAAATTCACTAGGATGTTACTATATTTATGTAGATTGAACTGTACGAAGTGTCAGCCGCTAATACCTATTTCATCTCTTTGATTCAGTAGTTTATCTTTACCAGGGAATGAAATAATGGATAGTTTTCCATAAAGGAAACAGGCAGGGTTTTGTAGTGTAGGGTTTGAAGCTTTGTACAAGACGCTCATTTCAGTATAGGTCTCCTTTCTTATCAAGATTACTTAAAAGATAATTTATGTTTTCTATACCTAGCCTTAACATCAGTGTTTGTTCCGCCTATGTCGAATTTTGTTCAGACTTGGATTATCATCTAAAAACACTGTTCCTTAATACACTATGCTCTCTGTAAAACATTTTTCTTTTATCGGACACTTACTCTTATCTCTACAATTACATTCATTATTGCTGTTATTAATATGGTGTGTATTGTTCATTGTATTATTATTATACTTATTATTATTATTAGTAGTAGTAGTAGTAGTAGTAGTAGTAGTAGTAGTAGTAGTAGTAGTAGTAATAGTAGTAGTAGTTTAAGACCTGCCTATTATGGATCTTAAGTATTTTGTACAGCTATGGCTTAGTTGCAAAGCATTTTTATTGAATATTTTATGTAGAGGGTTATTTGCAGGAAATGCCGATTTAAAAGATTAAGTAATATATGTCCCATTTTTATTTAACAATCAAATTAAACGAGGGTATACAAATCATTTTCCGGTATCTATTTTTTTCTAATGGTCTTATTATTTACGTCATTATAGTCAATTTTAGTATTAACATAACCACTGTACTGTAAAGCGTTGTTATATGTAAAACTATTGTTATTAAAAATTTCTTCAGTACATAAAGTATCGCTAATGCTATAGCTAACCGATATAAGAATATATTAAATTTGCGTGCTCATTTGCATATGTGAGATGTCGCTACTATAAGACGCACAAAAAAAACGTGATTTGGGGAGATTCGTTGGGAGGTGAACGCGAACGGAAGAAGAATAAGAATAAGAAGAAGAAGAAGAAGAAGAAGAAGAAGAAGAAGAAGAAGAAGAAGAAGAAGAAGAAGAAGAAGAAGAAGAAAAGAAAAAAAAAAAAAGTGGCGCATTTATTTTTGTGAAATGTTGCATTGACTCGTCCATAGTTTATATAAAATAAAAAGTCCTACATAATCAGACATTTCAGCAGAATCTAGTAAGCGCATCGCCACATCAAATGAATCAGTAGAATCTTTTTTCATACATTGGTCATTATTACACATTAGAACTGTCCTATGGCACTTATAGATAACATCTATTTACTTGCTGATAATATCCGGAAGTAGTTTAGCAAAGTCCAAGACCATGTGGAATAATTCCTTTGTAATTGAAGGGTGCTAATTCATTATATCGAATAGAATGAAAGCACCAAAGTCATTTTCTTTGTTTTCATTAAACCAATTAATGGTTAATCCATTGGTTTAAATGTAGCGTTTTCTTTAATAATCATGTTAGTATTTTCTAGAATGATTTTACTGATTTTTACAATTTCAGGTATGGTTGTGTTGATTAATCTGGCAGTAAGCCTATTTAAGAAATCCGGTGTGTGGTCCTTCAAAGATATATACGTATCCTTATGTTTCTATCGCTAATATTACTTTACCTGTTATTGTTTTACTATCTACGTTGATTTCATCGATAATATTCAAGTTCCTTGTTTTTTGTTAGATTTCGTTGACTAATTTGTTATAACATGTTTTCTGCATCTCATGTAAGTTTCTTGTTTTGTTCGCTTTAATTGTCCGAATGTCTAATGTTTTTCCACATATTTATTATTTTGTTAGAAATTCTTTGGGGTTTCTGTGGAATCCTAAACTATATATTATGTTGAATAGTTCTCGAACTCCTTCATTAGAAAAACACTGGAAGTTGTTATAAAGCTCTTAAAATCGTATGTTTCCTTAAAACTACCGTTATCCTTGCCACGAAGAATATGATGAGCCTTCTATCTCATTTTTCTGACGGCGATATTTTGCTAGTCTGAATTTCTATAACTATAATTTCGTTTGGACAATGTATTGTTGAAGCAGACAGCCCCGAATGATGCACGCGTAGTACAGAAACACAAATTAATTAGTGTAGGCTTATTTAATGTTTTTATACATTTTATGGCGTCACAGAATTAAATCGCACTACCATAACCATTTTAAAATTATGCCACTAATTTCATACGTGATGTTATTAATTGTAGGTTGTTGTAGTTTTATGTAGATAGATCCCAGTATTTTGTAATTCTGTGATGTCACTCCGACGTTGCTGAATTTAAAATGTAAATGTCTTTCCTGGAACAATGCGAAAACGTTCTCTATGCTTTTCTCTGCTGTCTTTTTAAAAATTCTCCTCTTTCTCCAGCCTTTTTGTTCATTTGCTTTAGGCACCTGTGGATGATTCGACGAGGAATCGAAAACGTTCGTGATACCTATGGGACATTTATTATTTTTCTTATTTTAATAAAAAAAAGATTAATAGAAAACTTGAAAAAAAAAAGGTATAATTAAACAGACGAATTTTGTTTTTTTAACAATGTTTGCATAAATGAGAAAATGCTACTAAAATACAGTATATATATATATATATATTTACATTCCCGAAACAGTTTTTAATGGTAAACAACTGATGATCCCTTAAATAATGTTAGAAGCAAACTAATATAATAACTGAAAAAGTTAAATTGACTTACATGAGTGATTTTCCACTTAACGACTTGGGACGTAAGTTTTTTTTGTTTTTTTTTTTAATATAGTTTTAATATAGTTTTAATGGTTGAGAAACTTTCAATATATATATATATATATATATATATATATATATATATATATATATATATATATATAATTGCGTCTCATATTTATTTTGCTGCCTTTCATTCTAAATATTTTAGGAAGCAATTCTAGAAGCCATTCAATTCCTGCCATTTATTTGCAGACATCTCACGGGTCTCAGCTGCAGCCTGGTAAACAGAGTCGCGAAGGCGAATGGAGTCAATTTGAAAACCGGACACTAATTCCGCTCGCAATGCATGTCGCTGGAACCATTTGCCACTTAATCGATAAGTCCTTAAAAGAACCGAAAAACGAGGGGGTTTACGATTCTACATTCAACCAAATTGCCTCTCTAATTTCGACACCTGAGCCACCCTGGTCACATAAAAAGCGATGAACACTCAATATCTCGCATTTAGAAATGTGAGAATCGGATTAATTTGTTAAATTGCGGAATATTCTACCGACCAAAAATAAAAGTTGGAGCTAAGAAAGCTTTGATTTTGGCAGACTTCGTAGTTTGATTGGTCGATCGCGTTCAAGTTTTAAATAGCATATGTTTTAATACTAATGAATCGCTACTTCGCAGGGTCCAACACCACTCGAATATAAGTATTAATGAGATTGGATGATGAAAAATGTTAAGGGAGGATTAGGAACGATCAGGTTGATTTACCGAATTTTTCTTGCTGTTAATCTTTGACATGAGGGAACCAGAGATTTAAGCTCAGTCGAGCGCATATTATGTAAATACCGTTAAGGTAGAGAAAGACTACCAACGTAATTTCTGTGATAAATAGGCTGTAGGGGAAGTATAAGATCATCCCCCACTACATTGCGAAGTCAATTGTGTATGTCGAGGCGAGAAAGAATGTTCTGAGTCGCACATCCAATAATGTGGCAGCTGTACTCCATCTTAGGACTATTTGACTATGGATAGAGTATTGCATTAGGAAGCAGGTACATTCTTGAGCGATAAAATGGATGCAGCATTTTCCAGCAACCTTAGAATCAAATTTGATGTAAGTCTTCCATTTCAGGTCTGGAGTAAAAGTGCATCTCAGGAACTTACAAACCAAAGGGCTTCATAAAACAGATGTACAAGGGAGATCCAGGCGTTGATGGTGAAAGAAGGGAAGCTTGGTTTTAGAGGTGTCGACAGTAAAAAGCCACGTTTTCCCTCTTAAACCACGTGCTCTAGATAGAAAGAGAGGAGACTAGATCGATCTTGTTGAATGAAACGGAAAAGAAGTGAAAATAAATAGTCTTTAAGAGGGTAGATTTGTCTCTCTGTCGGCTTGTTCAGTATTATTTACATTAGTTACATCAACGGATTGTTGTCTTCATCTTGGTTTTTGTAATGTTCACAACGTTTCGGCCTTCTTCGGCTCCATTTCTGTCATCGATCTATAAATACATCAATTATAGAAATGGATACAAGATGAGAACTAATAATTAAAATATGAAAGGTATTTTGTATATACTAATGAATCACCATGAACTAAGGCCAAAAGCAACTCGAGGATAAGAGTTAATGTGATTGTAAGTAAGATGATCAACAATACTATGAGAATTGGAAACAGCAAGTGGAAAGAGGACGGCCTGATAAGTAATTGTTGACATTGGACTTGAAGATGACTATGTTGTAGTAAGCAGAGAAGCAGTCCCGTGGTATTATGTTCAAAAGATGGGAAGTTCTTAGAAAGAAACTTTGTTCATGGAAGTTCTATTTGTTTTTAAGTACACAGAGGAAGAAAGAAAAATTATGCGCAGTAGTGGTTAGTAGACGAGTTTTTTCTGTGAATGTTTAACACGGTTCACCAGAGATTTTAGCTAATTCGAGCACCTAGCATGAAAATCCCGATACAGCAGAGAAAGACTAGCAACGTCGCTTCTGTTAGGAAGAGACTGTAGAGAAGAGAAAAGATCACCCACTAAATGCCGAAGTAGATGTTGTACTCTGTCAAAGGAAGGAGAGTGCTCTGGGTGGCACCTTTTCAGGTGTGGCATAAGTACCTTACCTTAGGACGTATCTGACTTTTATATATGTAGAGGATTACGCCAAGAGTCAGATTCTTTCTGGAACGTAGATCGATCATCTCTGAATTATAAATAAATGTCTGTACTTCCTCGATGTCGCCGGGAGTCTTTTTACTTTCATTGTTGTGTCACTTCTTTTTTTGTTGTTACTCTGTGGTGTTTGTACAAATGTTCTTTTCATAGAAATATTAAAGTTTAATTAATTATTACTATATCGTTTTGTCATTACATAAATTATTAATTGTTTATAAAACTATAATTACTTCTTATAATCTGTACTTTTGTTAAGTTAATGTTGTTTTAATCTCTATTACAACAATTACTGGATGTGAAATTCTTCCGAAACTTTCAAACGTTTAATATATGAGAATAATCTGAGATTTTAAAGACATTAATAACTTAATATTCTGCATCTTTAATGCTTCCAAATGCCTTCAACATTTCGAACTATAAACAAAAGATTAAAATAGCTGACATTTTTATGAAGACACTGAAATGCATTCTGGTAGATTTAATTGTGTAAGTAAATCATTATCAGATAGTTTCTTTTGTTTTTTTTCTTTTTAGTACTTTACAGCATTACATTTTAATATCAATAAATAATAGATTAATCTAAAATAAACTAAAATAATGATGTATAAGTCACGTAGAATCGAAAAACAGACACACACACACGGATACCAAAGCAGTGGCTAACATATTTTTAATACAGATATTATCGTAATAGTAACAACTTGGTAATACAATACTTAAGCATAAAAGATGCAATTAATCATAATAACTACAATCTATTATATAAATCTAAGAAAATCACCTGTGATTGTTTCACTGGACAAATAGCCTTGTTAATAAAAACGTTGGTTAAACGATATTCTCAGGTGAATTCTACTAAGAAGTTATATGTTCAATCGTTGTGAAAGAACTCTGAGGAAGAAATGAAGACAAAAAGTCAATCTGGGCGGTTATTATGTTGCATTCACTAAATTAATATACCAAAAAGTCGTTCATCGATATTATTTATTTATCTTCTATGGATTCCAGTCCCGAAGACAAATATTCCACGAGTTTCAAAATTGAATTTGAAAAACAAAAACAAAAGCAAAAAACAAAAATACAAATACAAATCTTCTTTTTCTTTTTCTTCTTACTTGTATTTCTATTTTTGTTTTTTGCTTTTGTTTTTGTTTTTGTTTCTATTCATTTTCAATTTTTATTTTATTTTAAATTTCTGTCACCTTCATAAAGCTGTGTGTGATTTTGAACTTATCTTAAACAGGCATAATGTTATTTCAAGACCTGACGAGCGTGAGCGCCTCATATCGCTCTCGTGAAACAAAATCAATTTTGTAGTCAAAATGAAATATATTATCATTTATATATATATATATATATATATATATATATATATATATATATATATATATATATATATATATAGTGTTTGTTATTGTTTATTATCTATGTACGTATACGTTTCGTCCTTAAAAGTCGGGACTCATCAGCATAGAGATATGACTATTCACTACCGGTCATGCGATTCGAAACTCCGGATTACGAGTATTTTGCAACTTAAATCCCGACGCCTAAATCACTCGGCTAACGTTAAACAGCGAATAAACGGTGATAATTTTAACACTTTATGCGGCGGCTTGACGTCATAAGAGCGTTCTACTTTTAATGAAAAGAACGATGCATTTAAAGCTAGCGACGTCATGATGTGTTAATACTACACTTACAGTGCTCTTCTAGACGGGTGTTTCTATGAGCTACAAATAATAAATATTTGTTATTGTTTATTATCTATGTACGTATACGTTTCGTCCTTAATAATCGGGACTCCTCAGCATAGAGATATGACATATATATATATATATATATATATATATATATATATATATATATATATATATATATATATAAATATAGTAGAAGAATACCCGTCCCATTGATGGCATCTTCATATGTATATGATGAAATATATATCATATATAAAATATATATGATGACATATATATATATATATATATATATATATATATATATATATATATATATATATATGTGTGTGTGTGTGTGTGTGTGTATGAATTATGTAGCTAAAGTAAAGCTCAATGGTTAACCCTTAAACTTATTAGAGCTAATATATTATAACTAAATAAAGTCCAAATTTATAATATATTCATTATTTTTCAATGATCTTAATATTCTTTATTTCAAGAAATTGACCACCAAAAATATTTGTTTTTGCGTACATATTTTCCGAAAATTTAATTTTATTATTATCCACAGCAGGATAGAAGATTGATAATTATATGATAATTATATGATAATTATCTTCATCAAAACAATATTTTATTCATCAATACGAAATAATACATAATTGAATTGTTCAATAATTATAAACACAAAATAAACAAAACAAAGTCGGGGCATATTATTTTTCTACTATGACAGACCAAATAAGTGGAGACAATAATGTTCAAAAAAGTTCAAAGATATTATTTTTCCACTATGACAGACCAAATAAGTGGAGACAATAATGTTCAAAAAAGTTCAAAGATATTATTTTTCCACTATGACAGACCAAATAAGTGGAGACAATAATGTTCAAAAAAGTTCAAAGATATTATTTTTCCACTATGATAGACCAAATAAGTGGAGACAATTATGTTCAAAAAAGTTCAAAGATATTATTTTTCCACTATGATAGACCAAATAAGTGGAGACAATAATGTTCAAAAAAGTTCAAAGATATTATTTTATCATTTAATAATGACAGACCAAATAAGTGGAGACAATAATATTCAAAAGAGTTCAAAGATATTATTTTTTCAAGGGTTGATTCAATTTGTTTTTAATATGGGCCAAGGCAAGCTATATATTATTAATAAAAACACATATGAATCCAGAAATAGTAGCAGCAACTGATTAACTGCTCTGTAATATTATTACTTATCACAAGAGGTCCTACACATAAGGCTGTTGGAAAATGCCGACAACAACATATACACTCATAGAAGGTCTCCTGATCAGAGAAGATAAATACCGAACTATCCTTGTTGGTACTAGTAACCGAATTACACTTTTATAACGAGTAGAAT
This sequence comes from Sepiola atlantica, assembly GCA_963556195.1. Lineage (NCBI taxonomy): Eukaryota > Metazoa > Mollusca > Cephalopoda > Sepiida > Sepiolidae > Sepiola > Sepiola atlantica. Next base: position 80,611,536 of record OY744521.1, read on the forward strand.
GAGGAATACAGACGGACTAGAGTAGGTAAACCTGTCAGTTTGATACTTAGTACATGAAAAAAATCACCACACCATCCCCTAAAAATATTACCAAACCTGTATATGAGAACATATCATCTTAGCGTGTAATTTTGTAACAGATTAAAGTAAACTGATTAATTTTATAGATACAAAGCTCAAATTGGTATCATTTATTCCGTTATCACTTTAGATAGATTTATATATATATATATATATATATATATATATATATATATATATATATATATATATATATATATATATATTATAATATAAAATGAGGTAATAAAATAAGGTGTCAATCAAATTTTATTAGAATTCAAAGTTCAAGCAAAGTATTCTTAAGTCTTAAGTCTTAAGTATTCTTATGATTTATTTATCACTAGCGGGGCTACCCGGCGTTCCTCGGGGTCATAAAAACATATATTTGAAGAAAGATCGTGTGTGTAGCATCTTTATATTCAAACTTCTATGTCCGCCCCCTCTCTCTATAGCCGCGTCTTCATCTGCTACCTTTCTCTTCCCTGGTCGCCCCATTTCGCCGCTACTTTCTAATTTTGCCTTTTGCAAAAGCTGTTTCTTCCCCACCATTTCTCCTATTGCCCAGGGTAATAGTATGACATATTTCTATAAAAAGTAACACCTCTATCTGCGCCTTCTATATAGGTACTTATCTCCACCCCGGTGTTCATACTATATACGTATCTATCATCACCCCGGTGCGCATACTATATACGTACCTATCGCCGCCCCGGTGCAGATACTATTTAAGTACCTATCGCTGCCCCGTTGCGAATGCTAAATAGTACCTATCGTTGCTCCGGTGTGAATGCTAAATACATACCTATTGCGCCCCGGTGTGCATGCTACATGAGTACCTATCGCTGCCCTAGTGCGAATACTAAAGACATACCAATTGCGCCTCGGTGTGCATGCTACATAAGTACCTATCGCTGCCCTAGTGCGAATAATTAATATGTACATATTGCCGCTTTGGTGTGAATGCTAAATACGTACCTATCGCCGGCCCAGTGCGAATGCTAAATACGTACCTATAGCCGCCCTGGTGCGAATGCTAAATACGTACCTATAGCCGCCCCGGTGCGAATGCTAAATACGTACCTATCACCACCACGGTGCGAATGCGAAATACATACCTTTCGCCGCCCCGGTGCGCGTGCTATATATGTACTGATCGCCGCCGCAGAGCGCATGCTATGTACGTACTTATTGCTGCCCATGTGTACATGCTATATACGTAGCTATCGCCACCCCTGAATTCTGAATACGTACCTATCGCCGCCCTGGTGTAGAAGCTAAATACGTACATATCGCCGCCCCGGTGCGAATGCTAAATACATACCTATCGCTGCCCTGGTGTGAATGCTAAATACATACCTATCGCCGCCCCGGTGTGAATGCTAAATACGTACCTATCGCCGCCCCAGTGTGAATGTTAAATATGTACCTTTCGCCGCCCGGTGTGAATTTTAAATATGTACCTTTCGCCGCCCCTGTGCGCGTGCTATATACGTACCTATCGCCGCCCCGGTGCGCGTGCTATATATGAACCGATCGCTGCCTCAGTGCGCATGCTAAATACATACCTATCACTGCCCCGGTGTGCATACTATATACGTACTTATTACCGCCCATGTGCACATGCTATATAAGTACCTATCACCTCCGCTGAATGCTAAATAAGTACCTACGCCGCCCCGGTGTGGAAGCTAAATACGTACATATCGCTGCCCCTAAATTTGGGCAGACCCCTAAAAAATTTGGCCTGACCCCTAAAATTTTCCCCGTCCGCTAAATCTCTCCAGCCCCTAATTTTTCACTCTCCCCCAACCATGAGAAATATTTTGACTTCAAAACAAAAAAAAACAAAAAAATTTGGCCTGACCCCTAAAAAGTTCCGCCTGACCCCTAAAATTTTCCCCGACCCCTAAATCTCTCTAGCCCCATAATTTTTCACTCTCCCCCAACCATGAGAAATATTTTGACTTCAAAACAAAAAAAACAAAAAGATTTGGCCTGAACCATAAAAAGTTCGTCCTGACCCCTAAAATTTTCCCCGACCCCTGAATCTCTCCAGCCCCCTAATTTTTCACTCTCCCCCAACCATGAGAAATATTTTGAGTTCAAAACCAAAAAAAAAGAAAAAATTTGGCCTGACCCCTAAAAAGTTCGTCCTGACCCCTAAAATTTTCCCCGACCCCCTAATCTCTCCAGTCACTTAATTTTTCACTCTCCCCCAACCCTGAGAAATATTTTGACTTCAAAACAAAAAAAAACAAAAAAATTTGGCCTGACCCCTAAAAAGTTCGTCCTGACCCCTAAAATTTTCCCCGACCCCTAAATCTCTCCAGCCCCCTAATTTTTCACTCTCCCCCAACCCTGAGAAATATTTTGAGTTGAAAATTAAAATAAAGAAAAAAAATTGGCGTGACCCCTAAAAAGTTCGTCCTGACCCCTAAAATTTTCCCCGACCCCTCAATCTCTCCAGCCCCCTAATTGTTCACTCTCCCCCAACCCTGAGAAATATTTTGAGTTAAAAACCAAAAAAAACAAAAAAATTTGGCCTGACCCCTAAAAAGTTCGTCTTGACCCCTAAAATTTTCCCCGACCCCTCAATCTCTCCAGCCCCCTTATTGTTCACTCTCCCCCAACCCTGAGAAATATTTTGAGTTCAAAACCAAAAAAAAGAAAAAATTTGGCCTGACCCCTAAAAAGTTCGTCCTGACCCCTAAAATTTTCCCCGACCCCCTAATCTCTCCAGCCACTTTATTTTTCACTCTCCCCCAACCATGAGAAATATTTGACTTTAAAACAAAAAAAACAAAAAAATTTGGCCTGACCCCTAAAAAGTTCCGCCTGACCCCTAAAATTTTCCCCGACCCCTAAATCTCTCCAGCCCCCTAATTTTTCACTCTCCCCCAACCCTGAGAAATATTTTCAGTTCAAAACCAAAAAAAAACAAAAAAATTTGGCCTGACCCCTAAAAAGTTCGTCCTGACCCCTAAAATTTTCCCCGACCCCTAAATCTCTCCAGCCTTCTAATTTTTCACTCTCCCCCAACCATGAGATATATTTTGACTTCAAAACAAAAAAAAACAAAAAAATTTGGCCTGACCCCTAAAAAGTTCCGCCTGACCCCTAAAATTTTCCCGACCCCCTAATCTCTCCAGCATCCCCCCCAACTTTTTTTGTCAGTGTCCATCAACCCTGAGAAATATTTTAAGTTCAAAAAAAAAAAAAAAAAAAAAATTTGCCCTGACCCTAAAAAGTTCGTCCTGACCCCTAAAATTTTCCCCGACCCCTAAATCTCTCCAGCCCCCTAATTTTTCACTCTCCCTCAACCCTGAGAAATATTTTCAGTTCAAAACCAAAAAAAAGAAAAAAATTTGGCCTGACCCCTAAAAAGTTCGTCCTGACCCCTAAAATTTTCCCGACCCCTAAATCTCTCCAGCCCCCTAATTTTTCACTCTCCCCCAACCATGAGATATATTTTGACTTCTAAACAAAAAAAAAACAAAAAAATTTGGCCTGACCCCTAAAAAGTTCGTCCTGACCCCTAAAATTTTCCCCGACCCCCTAATCCCTCCAGGCCCCCCCCCAACTTTTTTTTTCAGTGTCCCACAACCCTGAGAATTATTTTAAGTTCAAAAAAAGGAAAAAAAAAAAATTTGGCCGGACACCTAAAAAATTTGGCTTGACCCCTAAAATTTTCGCCGACCCCCTAATCTCTTTATTATAGATACAAATAAATGCACATTGGTCTTTATTATAGATGCAAATAAATGCACATTGGTCTTTATTATAGATACAAAAAAATGCACATTGGTCTTTATTATAGATGCAAATAAATGCACATTGGTCTTTATTATAGATACAAATAAATGCACATTGGCCTTTATTATAGATGCAAATAAATGCACATTGGTCTTTATTATAGATACAAATAAATGCACATTGGTCTTTATTATAGACGCAAATAAATGCACATTGGCCTTTATTATAGATACAAATAAATGCACATTGGTCTTTATTATAGATACAAATAAATGCACATTGGTCTTTATTATAGATTTGCTTAATATCCCCCCCCCAAGAAAAAATTTGTCCTGAGGCGCTCACACCGGCGAATGCTGACACTCTCTCCTCGCAACAGATACTACACTATCTCCACCCTCTCAAAAAGGTGTGAGCGTCGGAGAATGCCGACCCTCCCCCTCCCAAAATTTGGCCTGAGGCGCCCATCCAGCGAATACCGAAACCCCCTCCCCCAAATTTGGCCTGAGGCGCTCACACCGGCGAATGCCGTCACCCCCCCCCCCTCCCCCCAATTTGGCATAAAAGGAGGAGGTAATGCCTATTATGATAACGGAAGGGAGTGGGAGGAATATTAGCGTCTATTAAAAGGTTGTAGTGTCAGTGAATTTATGCCCGCCACTTTGCATTATTTTTCAAATTATCTGCCACTCTCTGACGTCATGATGACCTGATATAACCGGACACAATTTAGAGCAAGACCGGGTACATCCGGCAAGGGATTATGGGACAGGTGCGGATGTGATTGAGCAACCCTTGTTTCACTACACACTCTTAACGTAGGATTCCTATGTTGTTATTGATGCAACCGGACAGAAGTTATTGGATGATCTGATACAACCGGACACAATTTAGGGCAAGACCGGGTACATCCGGCAAGGGATTATGGGATGTTTACAGTGATTCTGCATTTTTATCGGATTAGTACATAAATACATTAGATTATTTCGAATTTACTACATATTAACGTTGAAATTTCGTATAAAATACGAAAAAACTGCTACCTTTTGTCGGAAAGTGGTCCGGTTGACTGTCAGCGAGTGAATCGATTTTCGCGATTTTTAGATATTTTACATCCGGGATTTGTGCGGTCCTGTAGATGTAAACTTTTTGACATGTCGTCGGGTAGTTTTTGAGGAGATACTGGACATACAAACAAACAAACAGACAAACATACAGACAACTGCCCTTTATATAGGAGATAGAGTGGTTATGACCCAACGGGTCACTGTAAACGTGTACTTGTTTAATTCTTCTTTTTTTCTTTTTGTATACATACATAGAGTGGTTATGACTCAACGGGTATCTGTAAACGTGTACTTGTTAAATTCTTCTTTTTTCTTTTTTATACATATATAGAGTGGTTATGACTCAACGGGTCAGTGTAAACGTGTACTTGTTAAATTTTTCTTTTTTTCTTTTTTTATACATATATAGAGTGGTTATGACTCAACGGGTCACTGTAAACGTGTACTTGTTAAATTCTTCTTTTTTCTTTTTTTATACATATATAGAGTGGTTATGACTCAACGGATCACTGTAAACGTGTACTTGTTAAATTCTTCTTTTTTCTTTTTTCATACATATATAGAGTGGTTATGACTCAACGGGTCAGTGTAAACGTGTACTTGTTAAATTCTTCTTTTTCTTTTTTATACATATATAGAGTGGTTATGACTCAACGAGTCACTGTAAACTTGTTCTTGTTAAATTCTTCATTTTTTCTTTTTTTTATACATATATAGAGTGGCTATGACTCAACGGGTCAGTGTAAACGTGTACTTGTTAAATTCTTTTTTCTTTTTTATACATATATAGAGTGGTTATGACTCAACGGGGCACTGTAAACGTGTTCTTGTTATATTCTTTTTTTCTTTTTTTATACATATATAGAGTGGTTATGACTCAACGGGTCATTGTAAACGTGTACTTGTTAAATTCTTCTTTTTTCTTTTTTATACATATATAGAGTGGTTATCACTCAACGGGTCACTGTAAACGTGTACTTGTTAAATTATTCTTTTTTCTTTTTTTATACATATATAGTGTGGTTATGACTCAACGGATCACTGTAAACGTGTACTTGTTAAATTCTTCTTTTTTTCTTTTTTTATACATATATAGAGTGGTTATGACTCAACGGGTCATTGTAAACGTGTACTTGTTAAATTCTTCTTTTTTCTTTTTTCATACATATATAGAGTGGTTATGACTCAACGGGTCAGTGTAAACGTGTCTTTGTTAAATTCTTCTTTTTTCTTTTTTTATACATATATAGAGTGGTTATGACTCAACGGGTCACTGTAAACGTGTACTTGTTGAATTATTCTTTTTTCTTTTTTTATACATATATAGAGTGGTTATGACTCAACGGGTCACTGTAAACGTGTACTTGTTAAATTCTTCTTTTTTCTTTTTTATACATATATAGAGTGGTTATGACTCAACGGGTCACTGTAAACGTGTACTTGTTAAATTCTTTTTTTTTCTTTTTTATACATATATAGAGTGGTTATGACTCAACGGGTCACTGTAAACGTGTTCTTGTTAAATTCTTCATTTTTTCTTTTTTATATACATATATAGAGTGGTTATGACTCAACGGGTCAGTGTAAACGTTTACTTGTTAAATTCTTCTTTTTTCTTTTTTCATACATATATAGAGTGGTTATGACTCAACGGGGCACTGTAAACGTGTTCTTGTTAAATTCTTCTTTCTTTTTTTATACATATATAGAGTGGTTATGACTCAACGGGTCATTGTAAACGTGTACTTGTTAAATTCTTCTTTTTTCTTTTTTTATACATATATAGAGTGGTTATGACTCAACGGGTCACTGTAAACGTGTACTTGTTAAATTATTCTTTTTTCTTTTTTTATACACATATATAGTGGTTATGACTCAACGGGTCACTGTAAACGTGTACTTGTTGAATTTTTCTTTTTTCTTTTTTTATACATATATAGAGTGGTTATGACTCAACGGGTCACTGTAAATGTGTACTTGTTAAATTCTTTTTTTTTTTATATATACATATATAGAGTGGTTTTGACTCAACGGGTCAGTGTAAACGTGTACTTGTTAAATTCTTCTTTTTTTCTTTTTTTATACATATATAGAGTGGTTATGACTCAACGGGTCATTGTTAACGTGTACTTGTTAAATTCTTCTTTTTTCTTTTTTCATACATATATAGAGTGGTTATGACTCAACGGGTCACTGTAAACGTGTACTTGTTAAATTTTTCTTTTTTTCTTTTTTTATACATATATAGAGTGGTTATGACTCAACGGGTCACTGTAAACGTGTACTTGTTGAATTATTCTTTTTTTCTTTTTTTATACATATATAGAGTGGTTATGACTCAACGGGTCACTGTAAACGTGTACTTGTTAAATTCTTCATTTTTTCTTTTTTATATACATATATAGAGTGGTTATGACTCAACGGGTCACTGTAAACGTGTACTTGTTAAATTCTTCTTTTTTCTTTTTTATACATATATAGAGTGGTTATGACTCAACGGGTCACTGTAAACGTGTTCTTGTTAAATTCTTCATTTTTTCTTTTTTATATACATATATAGAGTGGTTATGACTCAACGGGTCAGTGTAAACGTGTACTTGTTAAATTCTTCTTTTTTCTTTTTTATACATATATAGAGTGGTAATGACTCAACGGGGCACTGTAAACGTGTTCTTGTTAAATTCTTTTTTTCTTTATTTATACATATATAGAGTGGTTATGACTCAACGGGTCATTGTAAACGTGTTCTTGTTAAATTCTTTTTTTCTTTTTTTATACATATATAGAGTGGTTATGACTCAACGGGTCATTGTAAACGTGTACTTGTTAAATTCTTCTTTTTTCTTTTTTTATACATATATAGAGTGGTTATGACTCAACGGGTCACTGTAAACGTGTACTTGTTAAATTCTTTTTCCTTTTTTTATACCTATATAGAGTGGTTATGACTCAACGGGTCACTGTAAACGTGTACTTGTTAAATTCTTCTTTTTTCTTTTTAATACATATATAGAGTTGTTATGACTCAACGGGTCACTGTAAACGTGTTGTTAAATTCTTCATTTGTGCTTTTTTATATACATATATAGAGTGGTTTTGACTCAACGGGTCAGTGTAAACGTGTACTTGTTAAATTCTTCTTTTTTTCTTTTTTTATACATATAAAGAGTGGTTATGACTCAACGGGTCATTGTAAACGTGTACTTGTTAAATTCTTCTTTTTTCTTTTTTCATACATATATAGAGTGGTTATGACTCAACGGGTCACTGTAAACGTGTACTTGTTAAATTCTTTTTTCTTTTTTTATACATATATAGAGTGGTTATGACTCAACGGGTCACTGTAAACGTGTACTTGTTGAATTATTCTTTTTTCTTTTTTTATACATATATAGAGTGGTTATGACTCAACGGGTCACTGTAAACGTGTACTTGTTGAATTATTCTTTTTTCTTTTTTTATACATATATAGAGTGGTTATGACTCAACGGGTCACTGTAAACGTGTACTTGTTAAATTCTTCTTTTTTCTTTTTTATACATATATAGAGTGGTTATGACTCAACGGGTCACTGTAAACGTGTTCTTGTTAAATTCTTTATTTTTTTCTTTTTTATATACATATATAGAGTGGTTATGACTCAACGGGTCACTGTAAACGTGTACTTGTTAAATTCTTCTTTTTTCTTTTTTTATACATATATAGAGTGGTTATGACTCAACGGGGCACTGTAAACGTTTTCTTGTTAAATTCTTTTTTTTTTTTTTTATACATATATAGAGTGGTTATGACTCAACGGGTCATTGTAAACGTGTACTTGTTAAATTCTTCTTTTTTCTTTTTTTATACATATATAGAGTGGTTATGACTCAACGGGTCACTGTAAACGTGTACTTGTTAAATTCTTCTTTTTTCTTTTTTTATACATATATAGAGTGGTTATGACTCAACGGGTCACTGTAAACGTGTACTTGTTGAATTATTCTTTTTTCTTTTTTTATACATATATAAGTGGTTATGACTCAACGGGTCACTGTAAACGTGTACTTGTTAAATTCTTCTTTTTTTCTTTTTTTATACATATATAGAGTGGTTATGACTCAACGGGTCACTGTAAACGTGTACTTGTTAAATTCGTCTTTTTTTTTTATACATATATAGAGTGGTAATGACTCAACGGGTCACTGTAAACGTGTTCTTGTTAAATTCTTCATTTTTTCTTTTTTTATACATATATAGAGTGGTTATGACTCAACGGGTCAGTGTAAACGTGTACTTGTTAAATTCTTCTTTTTTTCTTTTTTTATACATATATAGAGTGGTTATGACTCAACGGGTCATTGTAAACGTGTACTTGTTAAATTCTTCTTTTTTCTTTTTTTATACATATATAGAGTGGTTATGACACAACGGGTCACTGTAAACGTGTACTTGTTAAATTCTTTTTTCTTTTTTTATACATATATAGAGTGGTTATGACTCAACGGGTCATTGTAAACGTGTACTTTTTAAATTATTCTTTTTCCTTTTTTTGTACATATATAGAGTGGTTATGATTCAACGGGTCACTGTAAACGTGTATATAAAAATATGTTGAAGTAAAATAAGTTTTGAAGAGAAAAAAATTTAAAAACCTATAACGATGACGTCATATACCTATTACTGTGACGTCACGTGCACAAGAATAAGTTGGTTGAAAACAAAATTATTATTACATAATTACATTGGCTGATTTCCAAATTACTACTGAATAACATTAGAAAAGTATGAAAAAACCAGACCCGCTGCCGAAGACTGGCCCCGTTGACCCCCAGGAACATTTTTTTTGTTGTAATTTTGAGATATTATGATCCCAGGTGTTGTACGGTGCTGAAGATATACACTTTTTGACATGTCGCCGCTTAGTTTTTGAGGAGAAGCTTCACATACATACATACATACATACATACATACAGACAAGTGCCCTTTATAGCGGAGACTAGCGGGGCTACCCGGCGTTGCTCGGGGTCATAAAATCATAATTGAAGAAAAATTGCGTGTGTAACATCTTTATATTAAAACTTCTATTTCTCTCCTTCTCTCTCTATAGCTGTCTCTTTATCTTTCTACTTTTCTCTACCCTGGTCGCTACTTTTACATTTTGCCTTTTGCGAAAGCTGTTTCTTCCCCACCATTTCATCCTACGTTTCACAGGGCAATAGTATGACTTATTTCTATAAAAAGTACCACCACTGTCTGCGCCTTCTATATAGGTACTTATAACCGCCCCGGTGTTCATACTATATATTTTGAATCCCCTCATGATATCCTTCATCATTTTAACTCCCCTCGCTGTATTCATCATTTTCGATCTCCTCATACTATTAATCATTTTCAATCCCCTCATAATATTCTTCATCATTTTCAATCTCCTCATACTATTAATCATTTTCAATCCCCTCATAATATTCTTCATCATTTTCAATCCTCTCGTAATATTCCTCATCATTTTCAATCCGCTCATGATATTCTTAATAATTTTCAATCCTCTCATGATATTCTTCATTTTTTCAATCCTCTCATGATATTCTTCATTATTTTCAATCCCCTCATGATATTCTTCATCATTTTCGATCCCCTCATGATATTCTTCTCATTTTCAATCCCCTCATGATATTATTCATCATTTTCAATCCTCTCATGGTATTCTTCATCATTTCCAATCGTGTCAGTCTATTCTTCATAATTTTCAATCCTCTCATGACATTCTTCATCATTTTCAATCCTCTCATGACATTCTTCATCATTTTCAATCCCCTCATGATAGATTTCATCATTTTCAATTCCCTCATGATAGTCTTCATTATTTTCAATCCTCTCATGATAGTTTTAATCATTTTCAATCCTCTCATGATAGTCTTCATCATTTTCAATCCTCTCATGATAGTTTTCATCATTTTTAATCCTCTCATGATAGTCTTCATAATTTTTAATCCTCTCATGAGTCTTCATCATTTTTAATCCTCTCATGATAGTCTTCATCATTTTCAAACCTCTCATGATAGTCTTTATCATTTTCAATCCTCTCATGATATTCTTCATCATTTTCAATCCCCTCATGATATTATTCATCATTTAAAATCCCCTCATGGTATTCTTCATCATTTCCAATCCTGTCAGTCTATTCTTCATCATTTTCAATCCTCTCATGACATTCTTCATCATTTTCAATCCTCTCATGACATTCTTCATCATTTTCAATCCCCTTATGATAGTCTTCATAATTTTCAATCCCCTCATGATAGTCTTCATCATTTTCAATCCCCTCATGATAGTGTACATCATTTTCAATCCCCTCATTATAGTCTTAATCATTTTCAATCCCTTCATGATAGTCTTCATCATTTTCAATCCTCTCATGATAGTCTTCATCATTTTAAATCCTCTCATGATAGTCTTCATCATTTTTAATCCTCTCATGATAGTCTTTATCATAGCTCTATCTAGGATATTGAGCACTTTTCTCCCGGACAACGCTGAGTACTTTGAAAATCAAGGAGGCTTCATGAGCACTACTGAAATCACCTAGGTATCCTCTCTCCTTCTGATCTGCGAAATAGTCCAAAGGGGAACAAAGATGGCGTTAAAATATTTTCCAAACCTATCACTACAGTAGCTCTATCTAGGACATTGAGCACTTTTCTCCCGGACAACGCAGAGTACTTTAATAATAAAGGAAGCCTCCTGAGGACTACTGAAATCACTTAGGTATCCTCTCTCCTACTGATCTGCGAAAAAGTCCAAAGGGGAACGAATATGGCGTTAAAATATTATCCAAACCTATCACTACAGTAGCTCTATCTAAGATATTGAGCACTTTTCTCCCGGACAACGCCGAGTATTTCAAAATCAAAGAGGCCTCCTGAGCACTACTGAAATAACTCTTATCGATTCCCCATCCTTTTCAGCGTAGATGTTGTTAAAATATTTTCCAAACCTATCACTACAGTAGCTCTATCTAGGACATTGAGCACTTTTTTCCCGGACAACGCCGAGTACTTTGAACATCAAGGAGGCCTCCTGGGGACTACAGAAATCACTTAGGTATCCTCCCTCCTTTTCATCTGCAAAATTGTCCAAAGGGGAACGAAGATGGCGTTAAAATATGTTCTAAACCTATCACTACAGTAGCTCTATCTAGGATATTGAGCACTTTTCTCCCGGACAATGCCGAGTACTTTGAAAATCGAGGAGGCTTCATGAGCACTCTTGAAATCCCTTAGGTATCCTCTCTCCTTCTGATCTGCGAAATAGTCCAAAGGGGAACGAAGATGGTGTTAAAATATTTTCCAAACCTATCACTACAGTAGCTCTATCTAGGACATTGAGCACTTTTCTCCCGGACAACGCCGAGTACTTTGATAATCAAGGAGGCCTCCTGGGGACTACTGAAATCACTTAGGTATCCTCTCTCCTTCTGATCTGCGAAATAGTCCAAAGGGGAACGAAGATGGCGTTAAAATATTTTCCAAACCTATCACTAGAGTAGCTCTATCTAGGACATTGAGCACTTTTTTCCCAGACAACGCCGAGTACTTTGAAAATGAAAGAGGCCTCCTGAGCACTACTGAAATAACTCTTATCGATTACCCCATCCTTTTCAGCGTAGATGCTGTTAAAATATTATCCAAACCTATCACTACAGTAGCTCTATCTAAGACATTGAGCACTTTTTTCCCGGACAACGCCGAGTACTTTAAAAATCAAGGAGGCCTCCTGGGGACTACTGAAATCACTTAGGTATCCTCCCTCCTTTTCATCTGCAAAATTGTCCAAAGGGGAACGAAGATGGCGTTAAAATATGTTCTAAACCTATCACTACAGTAGCTCTATCTAGGATATTGAGCACTTTTCTCCCGGACAACGCCGAGTACTTCGAAAATCGAGGAGGCTTCATGAGCACTCCTGAAATCCTTTAGGTATCCTCTCTCCTTCTGATCTGCGAAATAGTCCAAAGGGGAACGAAGATGGCGTTAAAATATTTTCCAAACCTATCAATACAGTAGCTCTATCTAGGACATTGAGCACTTTTCTCCCGGACAACGCCGAGTACTTTGATAATCAAGGAGGCCTCCTGGGGACTACTGAAATCACTTAGGTATCCTCTCTCCTTCTGATCTGCGAAATAGTCCAAAGGGGAACGAAGATGGCGTTAAAATATTTTCCAAACCTATCACTAGAGTAGCTCTATCTAGGACATTGAGCACTTTTTTCCCAGACAACGCCGAGTACTTTGAAAATGAAAGAGGCCTCCTGAGCACTACTGAAATAACTCTTATCGATTACCCCATCCTTTTCAGCGTAGATGCTGTTAAAATATTATCCAAACCTATCACTACAGTAGCTCTATCTAAGACATTGAGCACTTTTTTCCCGGACAACGCCGAGTACTTTAAAAATCAAGGAGGCCTCCTGGGGACTACTGAAATCACTTAGGTATCCTCCCTCCTTTTCATCTGCAAAATTGTCCAAAGGGGAACGAAGATGGCGTTAAAATATGTTCTAAACCTATCACTACAGTAGCTCTATCTAGGATATTGAGCACTTTTCTCCCGGACAACGCCGAGTACTTCGAAAATCGAGGAGGCTTCATGAGCACTCCTGAAATCCTTTAGGTATCCTCTCTCCTTCTGATCTGCGAAATAGTCCAAAGGGGAACGAAGATGGCGTTAAAATATTTTCCAAACCTATCAATACAGTAGCTTTATCTAGGTGATTGAGCACTTTTCTCCCGGACAACGCCGAGTACTATGATAATCAAGGAGGCCTCCTGGGGACTACTGAAATCACTTAGGTATCCTCTCTCTTTCTGATCTGCGAAATAGTCCAAAGGGGAACGAAGATGGCGTTAAAATATTTTCTAAACCTATCACTACAGTAGCTCTATCTAGGATATTGAGCACTTTTCTCCCGGACAACGCCGAGTACTTTGAAAATCGAGGAGGCTTCATGAGCACTCTTGAAATCCCTTAGGTATCCTCTCTCCTTCTGATCTGCGAAATAGTCCAAAGGGGAACGAAGATGGTGTTAAAATATTTTCCAAACCTTTCACTACAGTAGCTCTATCTAGGACATTGAGCACTTTTCTCCCGGACAACGCCGAGTACTTTGATAATCAAGGAGGCTTCCTGGGGACTACTGAAATCACTTAGGTATCCTCTCTCCTTCTGATCTGCGAAATAGTCCAAAGGGGAACGAAGATGGCGTTAAAATATTTTCCAAACCTATCACTACAGTAGCTCTATCTAGGACATTGAGCACTTTTTTCCCGGACAACGCCGAGTGCTTTGAAAATCAAAGAGGCCTCCTGGGGACTACTGAAATCACTTAGGTATCCTCCCTCCTTTTCATCTGCAAAATTGTCAAAAAGGGAACGAAGATGGCGTTAAAATATGTTCTAAACCTATCACTACAGTAGCTCTAGCTAGGATATTGAGCACTTTTCTCCCGGACAACGCCGAGTACTTTGAAAATCAAGGAGGCTTCCTGGGGACTACTGAAATCACTTAGGTATCCTCTCTCCTTCTAATCTGCGAAATAGTGCAAAGGGGAACGAAGATGGTGTTAAAATATTTTCCAAACCTATCACTACAGTAGCTCTATCTAGGACATTGAGCACTTTTCTCCTGGACAACGCCGAGTACTTTGATAATTAAGGAGGCCTCCTGGGGACTACTGAAATCACTTAGGTATCCTCTCTCCTTCTGATCTGCGAAATAGTCCAAAGGGGAACGAAGATGGCGTTAAAATATTTTCCAAACCTATCACTACAGTAGCTCTATCTAGGACATTGAGCACTTTTATCCCGGACAACGCCGAGTACTTTGATAATCAAGGAGGCCTCCTGGGGACTACTGAAATCAGTTAGGTATCCTCCCTCCTTTTCATCTGCAAAATTGTCCAAAGGGGAACGAAGATGGCGTTAAAATATTTTCCAAAACCTATCACTACAGTAGCTCTATCTAGGATATTGAGCACTTTTCTCCCGGACAACGCCGAGTATTTCAAAATCAAAGAGGCCTCCTGAGCACTACTGAAATAACTCTTATCGATTACCCCATCCTATTCAGCGTAGATGCTGTTAAAATATTATCCAAACCTATCAATACAGTAGCTCTATCTAGGACATTGAGCACTTTTTTCCCGGACAACGCCGAGTACTTTAAAAATCAAGGAGGCCTCCTGGGGACTACTGAAATCACTTAGGTATCCTCCCTCCTTTTCATCTGCAAAATTGTCCAAAGGGGAACGAAGATGGCGTTAAAATATGTTCTAAACCTATCACTACAGTAGCTCTATCTAGGATATTGAGCACTTTTCTCCCGGACAACGCCGAGTACTTTGAAAATCGAGGAGGCTTCATGAGCACTCTTGAAATCCCTTAGGTATCCTCTCTCGTTCTGATCTGCGAAATAGTCCAAAGGGGAACGAAGATGGTGTTAAAATATTTTCCAAACCTATCACTACAGTAGCTCTATCTAGGACATTGAGCACTTTTCTCCCGGACAACGCCGAGTACTTTGATAATCAAAGAGGCTTCCTGGGGACTACTGAAATCACTTAGGTATCCTCTCTCCTTCTGATCTGCGAAATAGTCCAAAGGGGAACGAAGATGGCGTTAAAATATTTTCCAAACCTATCACTACAGTAGCTCTATCTAGGACATTGAGCACTTTTTTCCCGGACAACGCCGAGTGCTTTGAAAATCAAAGAGGCCTCCTGGGGACTACTGAAATCACTTAGGTATCCTCCCTCCTTTTCATCTGCAAAATTGTCCAAAAGGGAACGAAGATGGCGTTAAAATATGTTCTAAACCTATCACTACAGTAGCTCTATCTAGGATATTGAGCACTTTTCTCCCGGACAACGCCGAGTACTTTGAAAATCGGGGAAGCTTCATGAGCACTCTTGAAATCCCTTAGGTATCCTCTCTCATTCTGATCTGCGAAATAGTCCAAAGGGGAACGAAGATGGCGTTAAAATATTTTCCAAACCTACTAATACAGTAGCTCTATCTAGGACATTGAGCACTTTTCTCCCGGACAACGCCGAGTACTTTGAAAATCAAAGAGGTCTCCTGGGGACTACTGAAATCAGTAAGGTATCCTCCCTCCTTTTCATCTGCAAAATTGTCCAAAGGAAAACGAAGATGGCGTTAAAATATTTTCCAACCCTATCACTACAGTAGCTCTAGCTAGGATATTGAGCACTTTTCTCCCGGACAACGCCGAGTACTTTAAAAATCAAGGAGGCCTCCTGGGGACTACTGAAATCACTTAGGTATCCTCCCTCCTTTTCATCTGCAAAATTGTCCAAAGGGGAACGAAGATGGCGTTAAAATATGTTCTAAACCTATCACTACAGTAGCTCTATCTAGGATATTGAGCACTTTTCTCCCGGACAACGCCGAGTACTTTGAAAATCGAGGAGGCTTCATGAGCACTCCTGAAATCTTTTAGGTATCCTCTCTCCTTCTGATCTGCGAAATAGTCCAAAGGGGAACGAAGATGGCGTTAAAATATTTTCCAAACCTATCAATACAGTAGCTTTATCTAGGTGATTGAGCACTTTTCTCCCGGACAACGCCGAGTACTATGATAATCAAGGAGGCCTCCTGGGGACTACTGAAATCACTTAGGTATCCTCTCTCCTTCTGATCTGCGAAATAGTCCAAAGGGGAACGAAGATGGCGTTAAAATATTTTCTAAACCTATCACTACAGTAGCTCTATCTAGGATATTGAGCACTTTTCTCCCGGACAACGCCGAGTACTTTGAAAATCGAGGAGGCTTCATGAGCACTCTTGAAATCCCTTAGGTATCCTCTCTCCTTCTGATCTGCGAAATAGTCCAAAGGGGAACGAAGATGGTGTTAAAATATTTTCCAAACCTTTCACTACAGTAGCTCTATCTAGGACATTGAGCACTTTTCTCCCGGACAACGCCGAGTACTTTGATAATCAAGGATGCTTCCTGGGGACTACTGAAATCACTTAGGTATCCTCTCTCCTTCTGATCTGCGAAATAGTCCAAAGGGGAACGAAGATGGCGTTAAAATATTTTCCAAACCTATCACTACAGTAGCTCTATCTAGGACATTGAGCACTTTTTTCCCGGACAACGCCGAGTACTTTGAAAATCAAAGAGGTCTCCAGGGGACTACTGAAATCAGTAAGGTATCCTCCCTCCTTTTCATCTGCAAAATTGTCCAAAGGAAAACGAAGATGGCGTTAAAATATTTTCCAACCCTATCACTACAGTAGCTCTAGCTAGGATATTGAGCACTTTTCTCCCGGACAACGCCGAGTACTTTGAAAATCAAGGAGGTCTCCTGGGGACTACTGAAATCAGTAAGGTATCCTCCCTCCTTTTCATCTGCAAAATTGTCCAAAGGAAAACGAAGATGGCGTTAAAATATTTTCCAAACCTACTAATACAGTAGCTCTATCTAGGACATTGAGCACTTTTCTCCCGGACAACGCCGAGTACTTTGAAAATCAAAGAGGTCTCCTGGGGACTACTGAAATCAGTAAGGTATCCTCCCTCCTTTTCATCTGCAAAATTGTCCAAAGGAAAACGAAGATGGCGTTAAAATATTTTCCAACCCTATCACTACAGTAGCTCTAGCTAGGATATTGAGCACTTTTCTCCCGGACAACGCCGAGTACTTTGAAAATCAAGGAGGCTTCCTGGGGACTACTGAAATCACTTAGGTATCCTCTCTCCTTCTAATCTGCGAAATAGTGCAAAGGGGAACGAAGATGGTGTTAAAATATTTTCCAAACCTATCACTACAGTAGCTCTATCTAGGACATTGAGCACTTTTCTCCCGGACAACGCCGAGTACTTTGATAATTAAGGAGGCCTCCTGGGGACTACTGAAATCACTTAGGTATCCTCTCTCCTTCTGATCTGCGAAATAGTCCAAAGGGGAACGAAGATGGCGTTAAAATATTTTCCAAACCTATCACTACAGTAGCTCTATCTAGGACATTGAGCACTTTTATCCCGGACAACGCCGAGTACTTTGATAATCAAGGAGGCCTCCTGGGGACTACTGAAATCAGTTAGGTATCCTCCCTCCTTTTCATCTGCAAAATTGTCCAAAGGGGAACGAAGATGGCGTTAAAATATTTTCCAAAACCTATCACTACAGTAGCTCTATCTAGGATATTGAGCACTTTTCTCCCGGACAACGCCGAGTATTTCAAAATCAAAGAGGCCTCCTGAGCACTACTGAAATAACTCTTATCGATTACCCCATCCTATTCAGCGTAGATGCTGTTAAAATATTATCCAAACCTATCAATACAGTAGCTCTATCTAGGACATTGAGCACTTTTTTCCCGGACAACGCCGAGTACTTTAAAAATCAAGGAGGCCTCCTGGGGACTACTGAAATCACTTAGGTATCCTCCCTCCTTTTCATCTGCAAAATTGTCCAAAGGGGAACGAAGATGGCGTTAAAATATGTTCTAAACCTATCACTACAGTAGCTCTATCTAGGATATTGAGCACTTTTCTCCCGGACAACGCCGAGTACTTTGAAAATCGAGGAGGCTTCATGAGCACTCCTGAAATCTTTTAGGTATCCTCTCTCCTTCTGATCTGCGAAATAGTCCAAAGGGGAACGAAGATGGCGTTAAAATATTTTCCAAACCTATCAATACAGTAGCTTTATCTAGGTGATTGAGCACTTTTCTCCCGGACAACGCCGAGTACTATGATAATCAAGGAGGCCTCCTGGGGACTACTGAAATCACTTAGGTATCCTCTCTCCTTCTGATCTGCGAAATAGTCCAAAGGGGAACGAAGATGGCGTTAAAATATTTTCTAAACCTATCACTACAGTAGCTCTATCTAGGATATTGAGCACTTTTCTCCCGGACAACGCCGAGTACTTTGAAAATCGAGGAGGCTTCATGAGCACTCTTGAAATCCCTTAGGTATCCTCTCTCCTTCTGATCTGCGAAATAGTCCAACGGGGAACGAAGATGGCGTTAAAATATTTTCCAAACCTATCACTACAGTAGCTCTATCTAGGACATTGAGCACTTTTTTCCCGGACAACGCCGAGTGCTTTGAAAATCAAAGAGGCCTCCTGGGGACTACTGAAATCACTTAGGTATCCTCCCTCCTTTTCATCTGCAAAATTGTCCAAAAGGGAACGAAGATGGCGTTAAAATATGTTCTAAACCTATCACTACAGTAGCTCTATCTAGGATATTGAGCACTTTTCTCCCGGACAACGCCGAGTACTTTGAAAATCGGGGAAGCTTCATGAGCACTCTTGAAATCCCTTAGGTATCCTCTCTCCTTCTGATCTGCGAAATAGTCCAAAGGGGAACGAAGATGGCGTTAAAATATTTTCCAAACCTACTAATACAGTAGCTCTATCTAGGACATTGAGCACTTTTCTCCCGGACAACGCCGAGTACTTTGAAAATCAAAGAGGTCTCCTGGGGACTACTGAAATCAGTAAGGTATCCTCCCTCCTTTTCATCTGCAAAATTGTCCAAAGGAAAACGAAGATGGCGTTAAAATATTTTCCAACCCTATCACTACAGTAGCTCTAGCTAGGATATTGAGCACTTTTCTCCCGGACAACGCCGAGTACTTTGAAAATCAAGGAGGCCTCCTGGGGACTACTGAAATCACTTAGGTATCCTCTCTCCTTCTAATCTGCGAAATAGTGCAAAGGGGAACGAAGATGGTGTTAAAATATTTTCCAAACCTATCACTACAGTAGCTCTATCTAGGACATTGAGCACTTTTCTCCCGGACAACACCGAGTACTTTGATAATTAAGGAGGCCTCCTGGGGACTACTGAAATCACTTAGGTATCCTCTCTCCTTCTGATCTGCGAAATTGTCCAAAGGGGAACGAAGATGGCGTTAAAATATTTTCCAAACCTATCACTACAGTAGCTCTATCTAGGACATTGAGCACTTTTATCCCGGACAACGCCGAGTACTTTGATAATCAAGGAGGCCTCCTGGGGACTACTGAAATCAGTTAGGTATCCTCCCTCCTTTTCATCTGCAAAATTGTCCAAAGGGGAACGAAGATGGCGTTAAAATATTTTCCAAAACCTATCACTACAGTAGCTCTATCTAGGATATTGAGCACTTTTCTCCCGGACAACGCCGAGTATTTCAAAATCAAAGAGGCCTCCTGAGCACTACTGAAATAACTCTTATCGATTACCCCATCCTTTTCAGCGTAGATGCTGTTAAAATATTATCCAAACCTATCAATACAGTAGCTCTATCTAGGACATTGAGCACTATTTTCCCGGACAACGTCGAGTACTTTGAAAATCAAAGAGGCCTCCTGAGGACTACTGAAATCAGTTAGGTATCCTCCCTCCTTTTAATCTGCAAAATTGTCCAAAGGGGAACGAAGATGGCGTTAAAATATTTTCCAAAACCTATCACTACAGTAGCTCAATCTAGGATATTGAGCACTTTTCTCCCGGACAACGCCGAGTATTTCAAACTCAAAGAGGCCTCCTGAGCACTACTGAAATAACTCTTATCGATAACCCCATCCTTTTCAGCGTAGATGCTGTTAAAATATTATCCAAACCTATCAATACAGTAGCTCTATCTAGGACATTGAGCACTATTTTCCCGGACAACGTCGAGTACTTTGAAAATCAAAGAGGCCTCCTGAGGACTACTGAAATCAGTTAGGTATCCTCCCTCCTTTTAATCTGCAAAATTGTCCAAAGGGGAACGAAGATGGCGTTAAAATATTATCCAAACTTATCACTACAGTAGCTCTATCTAGGATATTGAGCACTTTTCTCCCGGACAACGCCGAGTACTTTGAAAATCAAGGAGGCCTCATGGGGACTACTGAAATCACTTAGGTATCCTCTCTCCTTCTGATCTGCGAAATAGTCCAAAGGGGAACGAAGATGGCGTTAAAATATTTTCCAAACCTATCACTACAGTAGCTCTATCTAGGAGATTGAGCACTTTTCTCCCGGACAACGCCGAGTACTTTGAAAATCAAGGAGGCCTCATGAGCACTCCTGAAATCCCTTAGGTATCCTCTCTCCTTCTGATCTGCGAAATAGTCCAAAGGTGTACGAAGATGGCATTAAAATATTTTCCAAACCTATCACTACAGTAGCTCTATCTAGGACATTGAGCACTTTTCTCCCGGACAACGCCGAGTACTTTGATAATCAAGGAGGCCTCCTGGGGACTACTGAAATAACCTAGGTATCATCTCTCCTTTTCATCTGCAAAATAGTCCAAAGGGGAACGAAGATGGCGTTAAAATATTTTCCAAACATATCACTACAGTAGCTCTATCTAGGATATTGAGCACTTTTCTCCCGGACAACGCCGAGTATTTCAAAATCAAAGAGGTCTCCTGAGCACTACTGAAATAACTCTTATCGATTACCACATTCATTTTCAGCGTAGATGCTGTTAAAATATTATCCAAACCTATCAATACAGTAGCTCTATCTAGGACATTGAGCACTTTTTTCCCGGACAACGCCGAGTACTTTGATAATCAAGGAGACCTCCTGGGGACTACGGAAATCACTTAGTTATCCTTTCCTCTTGGTGATCTGCGAAATAGTCCAAAGGGCAACGAAGATGGCGTTAAAATATTTTCCAAACCTATCACTACAGTAGCTCTATCTAGGATATTGAGCACTTTTCTCCCGGACAACGCACTGTACTTTGAAAATCGAGGAGGCTTCATGAGCACTCCTGAAATCCCTTAGGTATCCTCTCTCCTTCTGATCTGCGAAATAGTCCAAAGGGGAACGAAGATGGCGTTAAAATATTTTCCAAACCTATCACTACAGTAGCTCTATCTAGGACATTGAGCACTTTTTTCCCGGACAACGCCGAGTACTTTGAAAATGAAAGAGGCCTCCTGGGGACTACTGAAATCAGTTAGGTATCCTCCCTCCTTTTCATCTGCAAAATTGTCCAAAGGGGAACGAAGATGGCGTTAAAATATTTTCCAAAACCTATCACTACAGTAGCTCTATCTAGGATATTGAGCACTTTTCTCCCGGACAACGCTGAGTATTTCAAAATCAAAGAGGCCTCCTGAGCACTACTGAAATAACTCTTATCGATTACCCCATCCTTTTCAGCGTAGATGCTGTTAAAATATTATCTAAACCTATCAATACAGTAGCTCTATCTAGGACATTGAGCACTATTTTCCCGGACAACGTTGAGTACTTTGAAAATCAAAGAGGCCTCCTGGGGACTACTGAAATCATTTAGGTATCCTCCCTCATTTTAATGTGCAAAATTGTCCAAAAGGGAACGAAGATGGCGTTAAAATATTATCCAAACTTATCACTACAGTAGCTCTATCTAGGATATTGAGCACTTTTCTCCCGGACAACGCCGAGTACTTTGAAAATCAAGGAGGCCTCATGGGGACTACTAAAATCCCTTAGGTATCCTCTCTCATTCTGATCTGCGAAATAGTCCAAAGGGGAACGAAGATGGCGTTAAAATATTTTCCAAACCTATCACTACAGTAGCTCTATCTAGGATATTGAGCACTTTTCTCCCGGACAACGCCGAGTACTTTGAAAATCAAGGAGGCCTCCTGGGAACTACGGAAATCACTTAGGTATCCTCTCTCCTTCTGATCTGCGAAATAGTCCAAAGGGGAACGAAGATGGCGTTAAAATATTTTCCAAACCTATCACTACAGTAGCTCTATCTAGGATATTGAGCACTTTTCTCCCGGACAACGCCAAGTACTTTGAAAATGGAGGAGGCTTCATGAGCACTCCTGAAATCTCTTAGGTATCCTCTCTCCTTCTGATCTGCGAAATAGTCCAAAGGGGAACGAAGATGGCGTTAAAATATTTTCCAAACCTATCACTACAGTAGCTCTATCTAGGATATTGAGCACTTTTCTCCCGGACAACGCCGAGTACTTTGAAAATCGAAGAGGCTTCATGAGCTCTCCTGAAATCCCTTAGGTATCCTCTCTCCTTCTGATCTGCGAAATAGTCCAAAGGGGAACGAAGATGGCGTTAAAATATTTTCCAAACCTATCACTACAGTAGCTTTATCTAGTATATTGAGCACTTTTCTCCCGGACAACGCCGAGTATTTCAAAATCAAAGAGGCCTCCTGAGCACTACTGAAATAACTCTTATCGATTACCCCATCCTTTTCAGCGTAGATGCTGTTAAAATATTATCCAAACCTATCACTACAGTAGCTCTATCTAGGACATTGAGCACTTTTTTCCCGGACAACGCCGAGTACTTTGAAAATCGAGGAGGCTTCATGAGCACTCCTGAAATCCCTTAGGTATCCTCTCTCCTTCTGATCTGCGAAATAGTCCAAAGGGGTACGAAGATGGCATTAAAATATTTTCCAAACCTATCACTACAGTAGCTCTATCTAGGACATTGAGCACTTTTCTCCCGGACAACGCCAAGTACTTTGATAATCAAGGAGGCTTCCTGGGGACTACTGAAATAACCTAGGTATCATCTCTCCTTTTCATCTGCAAAATAGTCCAAAGGGGAACGAAGATGGCGTTAAAATATTTTCCAAACATATCACTACTGTAGCTCTATCTAGGATATTGAGCACTTTTCTCCCGGACAACGCCGAGTATTTCAAAATCAAAGAGATCTCCTGAGCACTACTGAAATAACTCTTATCGATTACCACATTCATTTTCAGCGTAGATGCTGTTAAAATATTATCCAAACCTATCAATACAGTAGCTCTATCTAGGACATTGAGCACTTTTTTCCCGGACAACGCCGAGTACTTTGATAATCAAGGAGACCTCCTGGGGACTACGGAAATCACTTAGTTATCCTTTCCTCTTTGTGATCTGCGAAATAGTCCAAAGGGGAACGAAGATGGCGTTAAAATATTTTCCAAACCTATCACTACAGTAGCTCTATCTAGGATATTGAGCACTTTTCTCCCGGACAACGCCGAGTACTTTGAAAATCGAGGAGGCTTCATGAGCACTTCTGAAATCCCTTAGGTATCCTCTCTCCTTCTGATCTGCGAAATAGTCCAAAGGGGAACGAAGATGGCATTAAAATATTTTCCAAACCTATCACTACAGTAGCTCTATCTAGGACATTGAGCACTTTTATCCCGGACAACGCCGAGTACTTTGATAATCAAGGAGGCCTCCTGGGGACTACTGAAATCACTTAGGTATCCTCTCTCCTTCTGATCTGCTAAATAGTCGAAAGGGGAACGAAGATGGCGTTAAAATATTTTCCAAACCTATCACTACAGTAGCTCTATCTAGGATATTGAGCACTTTTCTCCCGGACAACGCCGAGTATTTCAAAATGAAAGAGGCCTCCTGAGCACTACTGAAATTACTCTTATCGATTACCCCATCCTTTTCAGCGTAGATGCTGTTAAAATATTATCCAAACCTATCACTACAGTAGCTCTATCTAGGACATTGAGCACTTTTCTCCCGGACAACGCCGAGTACTTTGAAAATCGAGGAGGCTTCATGAGCACTCCTGAAATCCCTTAGGTATCCTCTCTCCTTCTGATCTGCCAAATAGTCCTGAGGCGCTGATACCGGCGAATGCCGACATTCCCCCTCCCCAGATTTCGCCTGAGGCGCTCATACCGACGAATGCCGACATTCCCCCTCCCCGGATTTCGCCTGAGGCGCTCACACTTCAACACTGCTCAAAAAAGGAGTAGATAATAGATGGGATGAGGGCATCATGACAACGGAACCGATACGACCCTACCTCAACACTTCTCAAAAAAGGAGAAGATAATGCATGGGATTAGGGCATCATGACAACGGAACCGATACGAACCTACCTCAACACTTCTCAAAAAAGGAGGAGATAATGCATGGGATGAGTCCATCATGACAACGGAACCGATACGACCCTACCTTAACACTTCTCAAAAAATGAGGAGATAATGCATGGGATGAGGGCATCATGACAACGGAACCGATACGACCCTACCTCAACACTTCTCAAAAAAGGAGGAGATAATGCATGGGATGAGTGCATCATGACAACGGAACCGATACGACCCTACCTCAACACTTCTCAAAAAAGGAGGAGATAATGCATGGGATGAGGACATCATGACAACGGACCCGATACGACCCTACCTCAACACTTCTCAAAAAAGGAGGAGATAATGCATGGGAATAGTGCATCATGACAACGGAACCGATACTACCCTACCTCTACACTTCTCAAAAAAGGAGGAGATAATGCATGGGATGAGGGCATCATGACAACGGAACCGATACGACCCTACCTCAACACTTCTCAAAAAAGGAGGAGATAATGCATGGGATGAGGGCATCATGACAACGGAACCGATACGACCCTTCCTCAACACTTCTCAAAAAACGAAGAGGTAATTCATGGGATGAGCACAGCATGACAACTGAACCGATACTATTCTACATCCACACTTCTCAAAAAAGGAGGAGGTAATGCATGGGATCAGTGCATCATGACAACGGAACCGATACTACCCTACCTCAACACTTCTAAAAAAAGGAGGAGGTAATGCTCACACCGGCGAATACCGTAACCCCCCCCCCCAATTTGGCCTGAAAAGAAGGAGGTAATTCCTATTATGATAACAGAACGGCCACAGGGAGGGAGGGGGGATATTAGCATCTATTAATAATTAAGAATGAAAGTGTGAGAGGAAAAAATGACAGAAAGGAAAACTGCCACTCTCTGACGTCATGATGACCTGATATAACCGGACACAATTTAGGTCAAGACCGGGTACATCCGGCAAGGGATTATGGGACAAGTGCGGATGTGATTGAGCAACCCTTGTTTCACTACACACTCTTAACGTAGGATTCCTATGTTGTTATTGATGCATCCGGACAGAAGTTATTGGATGATCTGATACAACCGGACACAATTTAGGGCAAGACCGGGTACATCCGGCAAGGGATTATGGGATGTTTACAGTGAGTCTGCATTTTTATCGGATTAGTACATAAATACATTAGATTATTTCGAATTTAGTACATATTAACGTGTAAAAAGTCGTGTAAAATACGAAAAAACTGCTACCTTTTGTCGGAAAGTGGTCCGGTTGACTGTCAGCGAGTGAATCGTTATTTGCGATTTTGAGATATTATGATCCCAGGATATGTACGGTGCTGAAGATATAAACTTTTTGACATGTCGTCGGGTAGTTTTTGAGGAGAAGCTTCACATACAGACATACATACATACATACATACATACATACATACATATAGACAAGTGCCCTTTATATAAGAGACTAGCGGGGCTACCCGGCGTTGCTCGGGGTCATAAAACATATAATTGAGGAGAAATCGCGTGTGTAACATCTTTATATTCAAACTTGTATTGCCCCCCCCTCCTCTATAGCCGTCTATTTGTCTTTCTACCTTTCTCTTCCCTGGTCGCCCCATTTCACCGCTACTACTAATTTTGCCTTTTGGGAAGGCTGCTTCTTCCCCACCATTTCTCCTACGTTGCCCAGGGCAATAGTATGACATATTTATATAAAAAGTGCAACCTCTATCTGCGCTTTCTATATAGGTACTTATCTCCGCTCCGGTATTCATACTATATACCTATGTATCGCCACCGTGGTTCGCAGACTATATACGTACCTATCGTCGCCCCAGTGCGCATACTATATACGTACCTATTGCCGCCCCGATGCATATACATATTATAAGTACCCATTGCTGCCCCGTTATGCATGCTATATACGTACCTATCGCTGCCCCGGTGTGAATGCTACATAAGTACCTATTGCTGCCCCGGTGCAATGCTACATATGTTCCTATCGCAGCTCCAGTGCGAATGCGAAATACGTACCAATCACCAGCCCAGTGCAGATACTATACCGCAGAAGCCTTGTGGTACTATACCGCAGAAGCTCCCCACCCCTGGTTGCTATACAGCGGAAGCCTCGTGATTCTATACCGCAGAAGCACCCCCCTGGCTGCCATACCGCAGAAGAAACCCCCTGGGTTCCATACCGCAGAAGCACCCCCCCTGGGTGCATACCACAGAAGCCTCAGGTTCCTATACTGCAAAAACACCCCCCAGGTGCCATATAACAGAAGCACCCCTCCCCCCGTTGCTATACCGAAGAAGAACCCCCCAGTTGCTAGACTGCAGAAGCCTCGTGGTCCTATACCGCAGAAGAACCCCCACCTGTTGCTATACCGTAGAAGCCTTGTGGTCCTATACCGCAGAAGCATCCCACCCTTGGTTGCTATACCGCAGAAGCTTCAGGTTCCTATACTGCAGAAGCACCCCCCGAGTGCAATACCATAGAGGCACCCCTATACCGCAGACGCACCCCCTGAGGGCCATACCGCAGAAGCCCCAGGCTCCTATACCGCAGAAGCACTCCCCCCCCCCCCCCCGGTTGCTATACCGCAGAAACCTCAAGTTTCTATATTGCAGAACCACCCTCCGGTTGCTATACCACAGAAGTACTCCCCAGTTGCTATATTGCAGAAGCAGCCCCCCCCCCCGTTTCTATACAGCAGAAGCACACGCTAGGATATTGAGATGGCGTTAAAATAATTTCCAAACCTATCACTACAGTAGCTCTATCTAGGATATTGAGGACTTTTCTCCTGGACAACGCCGGCTACTTTGAAAATGAAGGAGGCTTCATGAGCACTAATTACATCACTCTTATTGATTCCCCCATCCTTTTCAGCATAGATGCTGTCAAAATATTATCCAAACCTATCCCTACAGTAGCTCTATCTAGGATATTGAGCACTTTTATCCCAGACAATGCCGAGTACGTTGAAAGTAAAGGAGACCTCCTAAGCACTACTGAAATCACTTAGGTATCCCTCCTTTTCATCTGCAAAATAGTCCAAAGGGGAACGAAGATGGCATTAAAATATTTTCCAAACCTATCACTACTGTAGCTCAATCTAGGATATTGAGCACTTTTCTCCCACACAATTAACGTTGAAAAAATGGATATGTATCATGGATATGTATCATGTATCATGTATATGTATCATGTATATGTATCATGTATCATGTATATGTATCATGTATATGTATCATGTATATATATCGTGTATCATGTATATGTATCATGTATATGTAGCATGTATATGTATCATGTGTATGTATCATGTATACGTATCATGGATATGTATCATCTATAGGTATATATATATCATGTATCGTGGATATGTATATGTATTATGTATCATGGATATGTATCATGTATCATGGATATGTATCATGTATCATAGATATGTATCATGTATCATGGACATGTATCATGCATATGTATCATGTATCATGTATATGTATTATGGATATGTATCATGTATATGTATATGTATATGTATCATGTGTATGTATCACGTATATGTATATGTATCATGCATATGTATCATGGATATGTATATGTATCATGTGTCATGGACATATATCATGGATATGTATCATGTATCATGGATATGTATCATGGATATGTGTCTTGGATATGTATCATGGATATGTATCATGTATCATGGATATGTATAATGTATCACGGATATGTATCATGTATCATGGATATGTATCATGGATATGTATCATGTATCATGGATATGTATCATGGATATGTATCATGTATATGTGTTATGTATCATAGATATGAATCATGTATCATGTATATGTATCATGTATATGTATATGCATCATGGGTATGTATATGTATCATGGGTATGTATCATGGATATATATCATGGATGTGTATCATCTATCCTTGATATGTATCATGTATATGTATCATAAATATGTATCATGTATATGTATCATGGGTATGTATCATGTATCATGGGTATGTATCATGTATCATTGATATGTATATGTATCATGGATATGTATCATGTATATGTATCATGTATCATACATATGTATCATGAATCATGTATCATAGATATGTGTTATGCATCATAGATATGTATCATGTATCATGGATATGTATCATGGATGTGTATATGTATCATGTATCATTGATATGTATCATGTATCATATATATGTATCATGTATATATATCATCGATATGTATCATGTACCACGGATATGTATCATGGATATGTATCATTTGTCATTGATATTTATTATGGATATGTATCATGTATCATGTATATGTATCATGTATCGTAGGTATGTATCATGTACCATGAATATGTATCATGGATATGTATCCTGGATATCTATCATGGATATGTATCATGATATGTATCATGGATATGTATAACGTATAATGGATATGTATAATGTATCATGGATATGTATCATGGATATGTGTCATGTATCATGGATATGTATCTTGTATAAAGGATACGTATCATGTATCATGGATACGTATCATGTATCCTGGATATGTATCATGGATATGTATCATGTATCATGTATATGTATCATGGATATGTATCATGTATCATTTGTCATAGTTATGTATCATGTATCATGTATCATAGATATGTAGTATTATCATAGATATGTATCATGTATATGTATCATGTATCATGGATATTCTTCATCATTTTCAATCCCCACATGATGATCTTCATCATTTTCAATCCTCTCATGATGTTCTTCATTATTTTCAATCCCCTCATGGTATTCTACATCATTTTCAATCCCTTCATGATGTTATTCATCATTTTCAATCCCCTCATGATATTCTTCATCATTTTCAATCCCCTCATGGTATTCTTCATAATTTTTAATCCTCTCATGATATTCTTCATCATTTTCAATCCCCTCATGGTATTCTTCATCATTTTGAATCCCCTCATAATATTCTTCATCATTTTCAATCCCCTCATAATATTCTTCATCATTTTTAATCCCCTCATAATATTCTTCATAATTTTCAATCCCCTCATGATGTTCTTCATCATTTTCAATCCGCTCATGATGTTCTTGATCATTTTCAATCCTCTCATGATATTCTTCATCATTTTCAATCCCTTCATGATGTTCTTCATCATTTTCAATCCCCCATGATATTCTTCATCATTTTCAATCCCCTCATGATATTCTTCGTCATTTTCAATCCCCCATGATATTCTTCATCATTTTCAATCCTCTCATGGTATTCTTCATCAATTTCAATCCTCGGATGGTATTCTTAATCATTTTCAATCCTCTCATAATATTCTTCATCATTTTCAATCCTCTCATGACATTCTTCATCATTTTCAATCCTCTCATGCTATTCTTCATCATTTTCAATCCTCTCATAGTATTCTTCATCATTTTCAATCCTCTCATGATATTCTTCATCATTTTCAATCCTCTCATGATGTTCTTCATCATTTTCAATACCCTCATTGTATTCTTCAGCATTTTCAATCCTCTCATGATATTCTACATCATTTTTAATCCTCTCATGGTATTTTTCATCATTTTCAATCCTCTTATGGTATTCTTCATCATTTTCAATCCTCTCATTGTATTCTTCATCATTTTCAAACCCCTCATGATGATCTTCATCATTTTCAATCCTCTCATGATGTTCTTCGTTATTTTCAATCCCCACATGATGATCTTCATCATTTTCAATCCTCTCATGATGTTCTTCATTATTTTCAATCCCCTCATGGTATTCTACATCATTTTCAATCCCTTCATGATGTTATTCATCATTTTCAATCACCTCATGGTATTCTACATCATTTTCAATCCCGTCATGATGTTATTCATCATTTTCAATCCCCTCATGATATTCTTCATCATTTTCAATCCCCTCATGGTATTCTTCATAATTTTCAATCCTCTCATGATATTCTTCATCATTTTCAATCCCCTCATGGTATTCTTCATCATTTTGAATCCCCTCATAATATTCTTCATCATTTTCAATCCCCTTATAATATTCTTCATCATTTTTAATCCCCTCATAATATTCTTCATCATTTTCAATCCCCTCATGATGTTCTTCATCATTTTCAATCCGCTCATGATGTTCTTGATCATTTTCAATCCTCTCATGATATTCTTCATCATTTTCAATCCCTTCATGATGTTCTTCATCATTTTCAATCCCCCATGATATTCTTCATCATTTTCAATCCCCTCATGATATTCTTCGTCATTTTCAATCCCCCATGATATTCTTCATAATTTTCAATCCTCTCATGGTATTCTTCATCATTTTCAATCCTCGGATGGTATTCTTAATCATTTTCAATGCTCTCATAATATTCTTCATCATTTTCAATCCTCTCATGACATTCTTCATCATTTTCAATGCTCTCATGCTATTCTTCATCATTTTCAATCCTCTCATGGTATTCTTCATCATTTTCAATCCTCTCATGATATTCTTCATCATTTTCAATCCTCTCATGATGTTCTTCATCATTTTCAATACCCTCATTGTATTCTTCAGCATTTTCAATCCTCTCATGATATTCTACATCATTTTTAATCCTCTCGTGGTATTCTTCATCATTTTCAATCCTCTCATGGTATTCTTCATCATTTTCAATCCTCTCATTGTATTCTTCATCATTTTCAAACCCCTAATGATATTCTTTATCAATTTCAATCCTCTCATGATGTTCTTAATCATTTTCAATCCCCACATGATATTCTTCATCATGTTCAATCCTCTCATGATATTCTTCATCATTTTCAATCCTCTCATGATATTCTTCATGATTTTTAATCTCCTCATGAAATTCTTTTTCTATATTCAATCCTCTCATGGTATTCTTCATAATTTTCAATCCTCTCATGGTATTCTTTATCATTTTCAATCCTCTCATGATGTTCTTAATCATTTTACATCCTCTCATGATGTTCTTAATCATTTTCAATCCTCTCATGATATTCTTCATCATTTTAAATCCTCTCATGATATTCTCCATCATTTTCAATCCCATCATGATATTCTTCATCAGTTTCAATCCCCTCATGATATTCTTCATCATTTTCAATCCTTTCATGATATTCTTCATCAGTTTACATCCTCGCATGGTATTCTTCATAATTTTTAATCCTCTCATGACATTCTTCATCATTTTAAATCTTCTCATGATATTCTTCATCATGTTCAATCCTCTCATGATATTATTCATCATTTTTAATCCTCTCATCGTAGTCTTCATCATTTTTAATCCTCTCATCGTAGTCTTCATCATTTTCAATCCTCTCATGATATTCGTCATCATTTTCAATCCCATCATGGTATTCTTCATAATTTTCAATCGCATCATGGTATTCTTCATAATTTTCAATCCCCTCATAATATTCTTTATCATTTTCAATCCTCTTATGATATTCTTCATCATTTTCAATCCTCTCATTATATTATTCATTATTTTCAATCCTCTCATGGTATTCTTCATCATTTTCAATCCTCTCATGGTATTCTTCATCATTTCTAATCTCCTCATGGTATTTTTCATCATTTTCAAGACTCTCATTGTATTCTTCATCATTTTCAATCCTCTCATGATATTCTTCATCATTTTCAATCTTCTCATAATATTCTTTATCATTTTCAATCCTCTCATAATGTTCTTCATCATTTTCAATCCCCTCATGGTATTCTTCAGCAGTTTCAATCCTCTCATGATATTCTTCATCATTTTCAATCCTCTCATGGTATTCTTCATCATTTTCTATCCTCTCATGATATTCTTCATCATTTTCAATCCTCTCATTGTATTCTTCATAATTTTCAATCCTCTCATGATATTCTTCATCATTTTCAATCCTCTCATGATATTCTTCATCATTTTCAATCCCCTCATGGTATTCTTCATCATTTTCAATCCTTTCATGATATTCTTCATCATTTTCAATCCCCTCATGGTATTCTTCAGCATTTTCAATCCTCTCATAATATACTACATCATATTCAATCCTCTCATGTTATTCTTCAGCATTTTCAATCCTCTCATAATGTTCTTAATCATTTCTAATCCTCTCATGGTGGTCTTCATCCTTTTCTAATCCTCTCATGATGTTCTTCATCGTTGTCAACTCTCTCATGATATTCTTCATCAATGATGAAGAACAAAATGAGGGGATTGAAAAATCCCCTCATTTTGTTCTTCATCATTTTCAATCCTCTCATGATATTATTCATCATGTTCAATCCTCTCATGATATTCTTCATCATTTTCAATCACTTCACGATATTCTTCATCATTTACAATCCCCTCATTATATTATTAATCATTTTCAATCCTCACATGGTATTGTTCATCATTTTCAATCCTCTCACGGCATTCTTCATTATTTTCAATCCCATCATGATATTCTTCATCATTTTCAATCCCCAAATACAAGGAGGCCTTTAGAGCTATACTAAAATAACTCTCGCTTATTCCCTCCTTTTTATCAGGGCAATAGTCCGAAGAAAAATGCAAGAAAAACAATAATAACGTGACGATTGCATAAAATAATATCCGAACCTATCACTATGACGTCATGTACCTATCTATGTGACGTAATGTGCACAAGATAACTTTAAAAATCGTGATCACATTAAACGAAAAAAGGGCTATTTGACCCCTAAAAAATGAATCTTTTTTTTTAATTTTTCGATATTATTTTCTCGAGGTTATGCCGGTTAAAATAATACTTAATTCGGAGGTGTTTGTTTTGTATTTTACAAACCTTAGCGTTACATACATATCACAGATTTTTGCCTTATATATATTGAGACTAGCGGGGCTACCCGGCGTTGCTCGGGGTCATAAAAACATATATTTGAAGAAAGATCGTGTGTGTAACATCTTTATATTCAAACTTCTATGTCCGCCCCCTCTCTCTATAGCCGTCTCTTTATCTGCTACCTTTCTCTTTCCTGGTCGCCCCATTTCGCCGCTACTTTCTAATTTTGCCTTTTGCAAAAGCTGTTTCTTCCCCACCATTTCTCCTATTGCCCAGGGTAATAGTATGACATATTTCTATAAAAAGTAACACCTCTATCTGCGCCTTCTATATAGGTACTTATCTCCACCCCGGTGTTCATACTATATACGTATCTATCATCACCCCGGTGCGCATACTATATACGTACCTATCGCCGCCCCAGTGCACATACTATATACGTACCTATCGCCGCCCCGGTGCAGATACTATTTAAGTACCTATCGCCGCCCCGTTGCGAATGCTAAATAGTACCTATCGTTGCCCCGGTGTGAATGCTAAATACATACCTATTGCGCCCCGGTGTGCATGCTACATAAGTACCTATCGCTGCCCTAGTGCGAATACTAAAGACATGCCAATTGCGCTCCGGTGTGCATGCTACATAAGTACCTATCACTGCCCTAGTGCGAATAATTAATATGTACGTATTGCCGCTTTGGTGTGAATGCTAAATATGTACCTATCGCCGGCCCAGTGCGAATGCTAAATACGTACCTATAGCCGCCCTGGTGCGAATGCTAAATACGTACCTATAGCCGCCCCAGTGCGAATGCTAAATACGTACCTATCACCACTACGGTGCGAATGCGAAATACATACCTTTCGCCGCCCCGGTACGCATGCAATATATGTACTGATCGCCGCCGCAGAGCGCATGCTATGTACGTACTTATTGCTGCCCGTGTGTACATGCTATATACGCAGCTATCGCCACCCCTGAATTCTGAATACGTACCTATCGCCGCCCTGGTGTGGAAGCTAAATACGTACATATCGCCGCCCCGGTGCGAATGCTAAATACATACCTATCGCCGCCCCGGTGTGAATTCAAAATACGTACCTATTGCCGCCCCGGTGTGAATTCTAAATACGTACCTATCGCCGCCCCGGTGCAGAAGCTAAATACGTACATATCGCTGCCCCGGTGCGAATGCTAAATTTATACTTATCGCTGCCCCGGTGTGAATGCTAAATACGTACCTATCGCCGCCCCGGTGTGAATTTTAAATATGTACCTTTCGCCGCCCGGTGTGAATTTTAAATATGTACCTTTCGCCGCCCCTGTGCGCGTGCTATATACGTACCTATCGCCGCCCCGGTGCGCGTGCTATATATGACCCGATCGCTTCCTCAGTGCGTATGCTAAATACATACCTATCACTGCCCCGGTGTGCATACTATATACGTACTTATTACCGCCCATGTGCACATGCTATATAAGTACCTATCACCACTGCTGAATGCTAAATAAGTACCTATCGCCGCCCCGGTGTGGAAGCTAAATACAGACATATCGCCGCCCCTAAATTTGGGCAGACCCTAAAAAATTTGGCCTGACCCCTAAAATTTTCCCCGTCCCCTAAATCTCTCCAGCCTCTAATTTTTCACTCTCCCCCAACCATGAGAAATATTTTGACTTCAAAACAAAAAAAAACAAAAAAATTTGGCCTGACCCCTAAAAAGTTCGTCCTGACCCCTAAAATTTTCCCCGACCCCTAAATCTCTCCGGCCCCCTAATTTTTCACTCTCCCCCAACCCTGAGAAATATTTTGACTTCAAAACAAAAAAAAACAAAAAAAAACAAAAAAATTTGGCCTGACCCCTAAAAAGTTCGTCCTGACCCCTAAAATTTTCCTCGACCCCTAAATCTCTCCAGCCCCCTAATTTTTCACTCTCCCCCAACCCTGAGAAATATTTTGACTTCAAAACAAAAAAAAGAAAAAAAAAGAAAAAATTTGGCCTGACCCCTAAAAAGTTCGTCCTGACCCCTAAAATTTTCCCCGACCCCTAAATCTCTCCAGCCCCCTAATTTTTCACTCTCCCCCAACCATGAGATATATTTTGACTTCAAAACAAAAGAATTTGGCCTGACCCCTAAAAAGTTCGTCCTGACCCCTAAAATTTTCCCCGACCCCTAAATCTCTCCAGCCCCCTAATTTTTCACTCTCCTCCAACCATGAAAAATATTTTGACTTCAAAACAAAAAAAACAAAAAAATTTGGCCTGACCCCTAAAAAGTTCGTCCTGACCCCTAAAATTTTCCCCGACCCCTAAATCTCTCCAGCCCCCTAATTTTTCACTCTCTTACAACCATTAGATATATTTTGACTTCAAAACAAAAAAAAACAAAAAAATTTGGCCTGACCCCTAAAAAGTTCGTCCTGACCCCTTAAATTTTCCCCGACCCCTAAATCTCTCCAGCCCCCTAATTTTTCACTCTCTTACAACCATGAGATATATTTTGACTTCAATACAAAAAAAAACAAAAAAATTTGGCCTGACCCCTAAAAAGTTCGTCCTGACCCCTAAAATTTTCCCCGACCCCTAAATCTCTCCAGCCCCCTAATTTTTCACTCTCCCCCAACCATGAGATATATTTTGACTTCAAAACAAAAAAAAACAAAAAAAAAGAAAAAAATTTGGCCTGACCCCTAAAAAGTTCGTCCTGACCCCTAAAATTTTCCCCGACCCCTAAATCTCTCCAGCCCCCTAATTTTTCACTCTCCCCCAACCATGAGATATATTTTGACTTCAAAACAAAAATAAACAAAAAAATTTGGCTTGACCCCTAAAAAGTTCGTCCTGACCCCTAAAATTTTCCCCGACCCCTAAATCTCTCCAGCCC
The DNA here is from genome assembly GCA_963556195.1 of Sepiola atlantica. Lineage (NCBI taxonomy): Eukaryota > Metazoa > Mollusca > Cephalopoda > Sepiida > Sepiolidae > Sepiola > Sepiola atlantica. The sequence continues at coordinate 80,648,000 of OY744521.1, forward strand.
CCTAATTTTTCACTCTCCTCCAACCATGAAAAATATTTTGACTTCAAAACAAAAAAAAACAAAAAAATTTGGCCTGACCCCTAAAAAGTTCGTCCTGACCCCTAAAATTTTCCCTGACCCCTAAATCTCTCCAGCCCCCTAATTTTTCACTCTCCCCCAACCCTGAGAAATATTTTGACTTCAAAACAAAACAAAAAGCAAAAAAAACAAAAGAATTTGGCCTGACCCCTAAAAAGTTCGTCTTGACCCCTAAAATTTTCCCCGACCCCTAAATCTCTCCAGCCCCCTAATTTTTCACTCTCTTACAACCATTAGATATATTTTGACTTCAAAACAAAAAAAAACAAAAAAATTTGGCCTGACCCCTAAAAAGTTCGTCCTGACCCCTAAAATTTTCCCCGACCCCTAAATCTCTCCAGCCCCCTAATTTTTCACTCTCCCCCAACCCTGAGATATATTTTGACTTCAAAACAAAAAAAAACAAAAAAAAGAAAAAAATTTGGCCTGACCCCTAAAAAGTTCGTCCTGACCCCTAAAATTTTCCCCGACCCCTAAATCTCTCCAGCCCCCTAATTTTTCACTCTCTCCCAACCATGAGATATATTTTGACATCAAAACAAAAAAAAACAAAAAAATTTGGCCTGACCCCTAAAAAGTTCGTCCTGACCCCTAAAATTTTCCCCGACCCCTAAATCTCTCCAGCCCCCTAATTTTTCACTCTCCCCCAACCCTGAGAAATATTTTGACTTCAAAACAAAAAAAAACAAAAAAAAACAAAAAAATTTTGCCTAACCCCTAAAAAGTTCGTCTTGACCCCTAAAATTTTCCCCGACCCCTAAATCTCTCCAGCCCCCTAATTTTTCACTCTCTTACAACCATTAGATATATTTTGACTTCAAAACAAAAAAAAAAAAAAAAAAAAAAAAAATTTGGCCTGACCCCTAAAAAGTTCGTCCTGACCCCTAAAATTTTCCCCGACCCCTAAATCTCTCCAGCCCCCTAATTGTTCACTCTCCCCCAACCATGAGATATATTTTGACTTCAAAACAAAAAAAAAACAAAAAAATTTGGCCGGACCCCTAAAAAATTTGGCCTGACCCCTAAAATTTTCCCCTACCCCCTAATCTCTCCAGCCCCCCCCCCCCAACTTTTTTTTTCAGTGTCCCACAACCCTGAGAATTATTTTAAGTTCAAAAAAAGAAGAAAAAAAAATTTGACCGGAACCCTAAAAAATTTGGCATGACCCCTAAAAATAATCTCTTTATTATAGATACAAATAAATGCACATTGGCCTTTATTATAGATGCAAATAAATGCACATTGGTCTTTATTATAGATACAAATAAATGCACATTGGTCTTTATTATAGATGCAAATAAATGCACATTGGCCTTTATTATAGATACAAATAAATGCACATTGGTCTTTATTATAGATACAAATAAATGCACATTGGTCTTTATTATAGATACAAATAAATGCACATTGGTCTTTATTATAGATTTGCTTAATACCCCCTCCCCCCCAAGAAAAAGTTTGGCCTGAGGCGCTCACACCGGCGAATGCCGTCACCCCCCCCCCCCCCCCCAATTTGGCATGAAAGGAGGAGGTAATGCCTATCATGATAACGGAAGGGAGTGAGAGGAATATTAGCGTCTATTAAAAGGTTGTAGTGTGAGTGAATTTATTCCCGCCACTTTGCATTATTTTTCAAATTATCTGCCACTCTCTGACGTCATGATGACCTGATATAACCGGACACAATTTAGGGCAAGACCGGGTACATCCGGCAAGGGATTATGGGACAGGTGCGGATGTGATTGAGCAACCCTTGTTTCACTACACACTCTTAACGTAGGATTCCTATGTTGTTATTGATGCAACCGGACAGAAGTTATTGGATGATCTGATACAACCGGACACAATTTAGGGCAAGACCGGGTACATCCGGCAAGGGATTATGGGATGTTTGCAATGACTCTGCATTTTTATCGGATTAGTACATAAATACATTAGATTATTTCGAATTTACTACATATTAACGTTGAAATTTCGTGTAAAATACGAAAAAAACTGCTACCTTTTGTCGGAAAGTGGTCCGGTTGACTGTCAGCGAGTGAATCGATTTTCGCGATTTTTAGATATTTTACATCCGGGATTTGTGCGGTCCTGTAGATGTCAACTTTTTGACATGTCGTCGGGTAGTTTTTGAGGAGATACTGGACATACAAACAAACATACAAACAGACAACTGCCCTTTATATAAGAGATAGCGGGGCTACCCGGCGTTGCTCGGGGTCATAAAGACATAATTGAAGAAAAATCGTCTGTGTAACATCTTTATATTCAAACTTCTATTTCTCCCCCTCCTCTGTAGCCGTCTCTTCATCTTTCTACCTTTCTCTTCCCTGGTCGCCCCATTTCACCGCTACTTTCTAATTTTGCCTTTTGCGAAAGCTGATTCTTCCTCACCATTTCTCCTACGTTGCGCAGGGCAATAGTATGACATATTTCTATAAAAAGTACCACATCTATCTGCGCCTTCTATATAGGTACTTATGTCCGCCCTGGTGTTCATACTTTATACATATCTATCGCCACCCCGGTGCACATACAATATACGCACCTATCGCCGCCCCAGGCAGATACTATATAAGTACCTATTGCCGCCCCTATATGCATACTAAATAAGTACCTATCACCGCCCCAGTGCGAATGCTGCATACGTACCTATCGCCGCCCTGGTGCAAATGCTAAATACGTCACTATTGCTGGCCTGATGCAAATGCTAAATATGTTCCAATCGCCGCTCCGGTGTGCGTGCTAAATACGTACCTATCATCGCCCTGGTGTGCGTGCTATACACGTACTGATCGCCGCCCTGGAGCGCATGCTAAATATATACCTATAACCGCCCTGGTGCGCATTCTATATACATACTTACTGCCATTCCTGTTCACATGCTATATAGTACCTATCGCCACCTCTATGCACTACTATACACGTACCTATTGCCACCCTGGTTCACATACTATATATATACCTATCGCCGCCCCGGTGCGCATACTATATTCGTATCTATCGCCGCCCCGGTGTGCATACTATATATTTTCCTACGAAACATTTTAAGTTAAAAAAACACAAACTTTCGCCCGACCCCCTAAAAAGTTTGGCCCGACCCCTACAATTTCCTCGACCCCTTATATCACAAGCCGCACCCTCCAATTTTGTTTTAGAAATATTTTGAGTTCAAAACAAAAAAAATTTAAAAAACTAACTTGACCCCTAAAAAGTTCGGTCTGACCCCTAAAATTTTCCGTGACCCCTCAACCTCACCAGCACCCCACATCCTAATTTGTTTTTCACTCTCCCCAACCCTGAGAAATATTTTGAGTTCAAAACATAAAAAAATAAAACAATTTAGCCTGACCCTTAAAAGGTTCGGCCTGACCCTTAAAATTTTCCCCGACCCCTCAATCTCTCCAGCCCCCTAATTGTTCACTCTCCCCCAACCGTGAGAAATATTTTGACTTACAAATTCAAAAAAAAACACAAAATTCGGCCTGACCCCTAAAATTTTACCCCGACCCCTCATTCTCTCCAGCCCCCCATCCGAACTAATTTTTAACTCTCCCCCAACCATGAGAAATATTTTCAGTTCAAAACAAAAAAAAAAGAAAAAAATTGGCCTGACCCCTAAAAAGTTCGGCCTGACCCCTAAAATTTTCCCCGACCCCTCAATCTCTCAAGCCCCCTAATGTTTAACTCTCCCCCAACCCTGAGAAATATTTTGAGTTCAAAACAAAAAAAATTTGGCCTGACCCCATAAAAGTTCGGCGTGACCCCTAAAATTTTCCCCGACCCCTCAATCTCTCCAGCCCCCTAATTTTTCACTCTCCCCACACCCTGAGAAATATTTTGAGTTCAAAACAACAAAAAAAAGAAAAAAATCTGGCCCCACCCCTTAAAAGTTTGGCCTGACCCCTAAAATTTACCCCGACCCCTCAATCTCCCCATCCCAACTAATTTTTCACTCTCTCCCAACCCTGAGAAATATTTTCACTTCAAAACAAACAAAAAACAAAAAAATTTGACCTGACCCCTAAAAAGTTTGGCCTGACCCCTAAAATTTACCCCGACCACTCATTCTCTCCAGCCCCCCCATCCCAACGGATTTTTAACTCTAACCCAACCCTGAGAAATATTTTGACTTCAAAACAAAAAGAAAACAAAAAAATTTGGCCTGACCCCTAAAAAGTTCGGCCTGACCCCTAAAAAGTTAGACCGGACCCCTAAATTTTTCCCCGACCCCTCAATCTCTCCAGCTCCCTAATTTTTCACTCCCTCAACCCTGAGTAATATTTTCAGTTCAAAACAAAAAAAAAGAACAAAATTTGGCCTGACCCCTAAAAAGTCTGGCCTGACCCCTAAAATTTTCCCCGACCCCTTATTCTCCCCAGCCTCCCTATCCCAACTTATTTTTCACTCTTCTTCAACCCTGAGAAATATTTTGAGTTCAAAACAAAAAATATATATAGAGTGGTTCTGACTCAACGGGTCACTGTATACGTTCACTTGTTAAATTCTTCTGTTTTTATACATATATAGAGTGGTTATGACTCAACGGGTCATTGTAAACGTGTACTTGTTAAATTCTTCTTTTTTCTTTTTTTATACATATATAGAGTGGTTATGACTCAACGGGTCACTGTAAACGTGTACTTGTTAAATTCTTCTTTTTTCTTTTTTTATACATATATAGAGTGGTTATGACTCAACGGGTCACTGTAAACGTTTACTTGTTAAATTCTTCTTTTTTTCTTTTTTTATACATATATAGAGCGGTTATGACTCAACGGGTCACTATAAACGTGTTCTTGTTAAATTCCTCTTTTTTCTTTTTTCTATACATATATAGAGTTGTTATGACTCAACGGGTCACTGTAAACGTTTACTTATTAAATTCTTCTTTTTTTCTTTTTTTATACATATATAGAGTGGTTATGACTCAACGGGTCACTGTAAACGTGTACTTGTTAAATTCTTCTTTTTTCTTTTTTTATACATATATAGAGTTGTTATGACTCAACGGGTCAGTGTAAACGTGTACTTGTTAAATTCTTCTTTTTTCTTTTTTATACATATATAGAGTGGTTATGACTAAACGGGTCAGTGTAAACGTGTACTTGTTAAATTCTTCTTTTTTCTTTTTTATACATATATAGAGTAGTTATGACTCAACGGGGCACTGTAAACGTGTTCTTGTTAAATTCTTCTTTTTTCTTTTTTATACATATATAGAGTGGTTATGACTCAACGGGGCACTGTAAACGTGTTCTTGTTAAATTTTTTTTTCCTTTTTTATACATATATAGAGTGGTTATGACTCAACGGGTCAGTGTAAACGTGTACTTGTTAAATTCTTCTTTTTTCTTTTTTATACATATATAGAGTGGTTATGACTCAACGGGGCACTGTAAACGTGTACTTGTTAAATTCTTCTTTTTTCTTTTTTATACATATATATAGTGGTTATGCCTCAACGGGGCACTGTAAACGTGTTCTTGTTAAATTCTTCTTTTTTCTTTTTTATACATATATAGAGTGGTTATGACTCAACGGGGCACTGTAAACGTGTTCTCATAAAATTCTTTTTTCTTTTTTTATACATATATAGAGTGGTTATGACTAAACGGGTCAGTGAAAACGTGTACTTGTTAAATTCTTCTTTTTTCTTTTTTATACATATATAGAGTGGTTATGACTCAACGGGGCATTGTAAACGTGTACTTGTTAAATTCTTCTTTTTTCTTTTTTATACATATATAGAGTGGTTATGACTCAACGGGTCAGTGTAAACGTGTACTTGTTAAATTCTTTTTTCTTTTTTATACATATATAGAGTGGTTATGACTCAACGGGTCAGTGTAAACGTGTACTTGTTAAATTCTTCTTTTTTCTTTTTTATACATATATAGAGTGGTTATGACTCAACGGGTCAGTGTAAACGTGTACTTGTTAAATTCTTCTTTTTTCTTTTTTATACATATATAGAGTGGTTATGACTCAACGGGTCAGTGTAAACGTGTACTTGTTAAATTCTTTTTTCTTTTTTATACGTATATAGAGTTGTTATGACTCAACGGGTCAGTGTAAACGTGTACTTGTTAAATTCTTCTTTTTTCTTTTGTATACATATATAGAGTGGTTATGACTCAACGGGGCACTGTAAACGTGTACTTGTTAAATTCTTTTTTTTTTCTTTTTTATACATATATAGAGTGGTTATGACTCAACGGGGCACTGTAAACGTGTTCTTGTTAAATTCTTCTTTTTTCTGTTTTTATACATATATAGAGTGGTTATGACTCAACAGGTAACTGTAAACGTGTACTTGTTAAATTCTTTTTTTTTCTTTTTTTATACATATATAGAGTGGTTATGACTCAACGGGTCACTATATACATGTTCTTGTTAAATTCTTCTTTTTTTCTTTTTTCTATACATATATAGAGTGGTTATGACTCAACGGGTCACTGTAAACGTTTACTTGTTAAATTCTTCTTTTTTTATACATATATAGAGTGGTTATGACTCAACGGGTCATTGTAAACGTGTACTTGTTAAATTCTTCTTTTTTTCTTTTTTTATACATATATAGAGTGGTTATGACTCAACGGGTCACTGTAAATGTGTTCTAGTTAAATTCCTCTTTTTTCTTTTTTCTATACATATATAGAGTTGTTATGACTCAACGGGTCACTGTAAACGTTTACTTGTTAAATTTTTCTTTTTTTCTTTTTTTATACATATATAGAGTGGTTATGACTCAACGGGTCATTGTAAACGTGTACTTGTTAAATTCTTTTTTTTTCTTTTTTATACATATATAGAGTGGTTATGACTCAACGGGTCACTGTAAACGTGTACTTGTTAAATTCTTCTTTTTTCTTTTTTTATACATATATAGAGTGGTTATGACTCAACAGGTCACTGTAAACGTGTACTTGTTAAATTCTTTTTTTTTCTTTTTTTATACATATATAGAGGTGCTATGACTCAACGGGTCACTATAAACATGTTCTTGTTAAATTCTTCTTTTTTTCTTTTTTCTATACATATATAGAGTGGTTATGACTCAACGGGTCACTGTAAACGTTTACTTGTTAAATTCTTCTTTTTTTATACATATATAGAGTGGTTATGACTCAACGGGTCATTGTAAACGTGTACTTGTTAAATTCTTCTTTTTTCTTTATTTATACATATATAGAGTGCTTATGACTCAACGGGTCAGTGTAAACGTGTACTTGTTAAATTCTTTTTTTCTTTTTTATACATATATAGAGTGGTTATGACTCAACGGGTCAGTGTAAACGTGTACTTGTTAAATTCTTATTTTTTCTTTTTTATACATATATAGAGTGGTTATGACTCAACGGGGCACTGTAAACGTGTTCTTGTTAAATTCTTTTTTTCTTTTTTATACATATATAGAGTGGTTATGACTCAACGGGTCAGTGTAAACGTGTACTTGTTAAATTCTTTTTTCTTTTTTTATACATATATAGAGTGGTTATGACTCAACGGGTCAGTGTAAACGTGTACTTGTTAAATTCTTCTTTTTTCTTTTTTATACATATATAGAGTGGTTATGACTCAACGGGGCACTGTAAACGTGTTCTTGTTAAATTCTTCTTTTTTCTTTTTTATACATATATAGAGTGGTTATGACTCAACGGGTCAGTGTAAACGTGTACTTGTTAAATTCTTCTTTTTTTCTTTTTTATACATATATAGAGTGGTTATGACTCAACGGGTCAGTGTAAACGTGTACTTGTTAAATTCTTTTTTCTTTTTTATACATATATAGAGTGGTTATGACTCAACGGGGCACTGTAAACGTGTTCTTGTTAAATTCTTCTTTTTTCTTTTTTATACATATATAGAGTGGTTATGACTCAACGGGGCACTGTAGACGTGTTCTTATTAAATTCTTTTTTCTTTTTTTATACATATATAGAGTGGTTATGACTCAACGGGTCAGTGTAAACGTGTACTTGTTAAATTCTTCTTTTTTTCTTTTTTATACATATATAGAGTGGTTATGACTCAACGGGTCAGTGTAAACGTATACTTGTTAAATTCTTCTTTTTTCTTTTTTATACATATATAGAGTGGTTATGACTCAACGGGTCAGTGTAAACGTGTACTTGTTAAATTCTTCTTTTTTCTTTTTTATACATATATAGAGTGGTTATGACTCAACGGGGCACTGTAAACGTGTACTTGTTAAATTCTTCTTTTTTCTTTTTTATACATATATAGAGTGGTTATGACTCAACGGGTCAGTGTAAACGTGTTCTTGTTAAATTTTTTTTTTTCTTTTTTATACATATATAGAGTGGTTATGACTCAACGGGTCAGTGTAAACGTGTACTTGTTAAATTCTTCTTTTTTTCTTTTTATACATATATAGAGTGGTTATGACTCAACGGGTCAGTGTAAACGTGTACTTGTTAAATTCTTCTTTTTTTTTTTTTATACATATATAGAGTGGTTATGACTCAACGGGTCAGTGTAAACGTGTACTTGTTAAATTCTTCTTTTTTCTTTTTTATACATATATAGAGTGGTTATGACTCAACGGGTCAGTGTAAACGTGTACTTGTTAAATTCTTCTTTTTTCTTTTTTATACATATATAGAGTGGTTATGACTCAACGGGGCACTGTAAACGTGTACTTGTTAAATTCTTCTTTTTTCTTTTTTATACATATATAGAGTGGTTATGACTCAACGGGGCACTGTAAACGTGTTCTTGTTAAATTCTTCTTTTTTCTTTTTTATACATATATAGAGTGGTTATGACTCAACGGGGCACTGTAAACGTGTTCTCATAAAATTCTTTTTTCTTTTTTTATACATATATAGAGTGGTTATGACTAAACGGGTCAGTGTAAACGTGTACTTGTTAAATTCTTCTTTTTTCTTTTTTATACATATATAGAGTGGTTATGACTCAACGGGTCACTGTAAACGTGTACTTGTTAAATTCTTCTTTTTTCTTTTTTATACATATATAGAGTGGTTATGACTCAACGGGTCATTGTAAACGTGTACTTGTTAAATTCTTCTTTTTTCTTTTTTATACATATATAGAGTGGTTATGACTCAACGGGTCAGTGTAAACGTGTACTTGTTAAATTCTTCTTTTTTCTTTTTTATACATATATAGAGTGGTTATGACTCAACGGGTCAGTGTAAACGTGTACTTGTTAAATTCTTCTTTTTTCTTTTTTATACATATATAGAGTGGTTATGACTCAACGGGTCAGTGTAAACGTGTACTTGTTAAATTCTTTTTTCTTTTTTATACGTATATAGAGTTGTTATGACTCAACGGGTCAGTGTAAACGTGTACTTGTTAAATTCTTCTTTTTTCTTTTGTATACATATATAGAGTGGTTATGACTCAACGGGGCACTGTAAACGTGTACTTGTTAAATTCTTCTTTTTTTCTTTTTATACATATATAGAGTGGTTATGACTCAACGGGGCACTGTAAACGTGTTCTTGTTAAATTCTTCTTTTTTCTGTTTTTATACATATATAGAGTGGTTATGACTCAACAGGTAACTGTAAACGTGTACTTGTTAAATTCTTTTTTTTTCTTTTTTTATACATATATAGAGTGGTTATGACTCAACGGGTCACTATATACATGTTCTTGTTAAATTCTTCTTTTTTTCTTTTTTCTATACATATATAGAGTGGTTATGACTCAACGGGTCACTGTAAACGTTTACTTGTTAAATTCTTCTTTTTTTATACATATATAGAGTGGTTATGACTCAACGGGTCATTGTAAACGTGTACTTGTTAAGTTCTTTTTTTCTTTTTTTATACATATATAGAGTGGTTATGACTCAACGGGTCACTGTAAACGTGTTCTTGTTAAATTCCTCTTTTTTCTTTTTTCTATACATATATAGAGTTGTTATGACTCAACGGGTCACTGTAAACGTTTACTTGTTAAATTCTTCTTTTTTTCTTTTTTTTATACATATATAGAGTGGTTATGACTCAACGGGTCATTGTAAACGTGTACTTGTTAAATTCTTCTTTTTTCTTTTTTATACATATATAGAGTGGTTATGACTCAACGGGTCACTGTAAACGTGTACTTGTTAAATTCTTCTTTTTTCTTTTTTTATACATATATAGAGTGGTTATGACTCAACGGGTCACTGTAAACGTGTACTTGTTAAATTCTTCTTTTTTCTTTTTTTATACATATATAGAGTGGTTATGACTCAACAGGTCACTGTAAACGTGTACTTGTTAAATTCTTTTTTTTTCTTTTTTTATACATATATAGAGTGGTTATGACTCAACGGGTCACTATAAACATGTTCTTGTTAAATTCTTCTTTTTTTCTTTTTTCTATACATATATAGAGTGGTTATGACTCAACGGGTCACTGTAAACGTTTACTTGTTAAATTCTTCTTTTTTTATACATATATAGAGTGGTTATGACTCAACGGGTCATTGTAAACGTGTACTTGTTAAATTCTTCTTTTTTCTTTATTTATACATATATAGAGTGCTTATGACTCAACGGGTCAGTGTAAACGTGTACTTGTTAAATACTTCTTTTTTTCTTTTTTATACATATATAGAGTGGTTATGACTCAACGGGTCGGTGTAAACGTGTACTTGTTAAATTCTTCTTTTTTCTTTTTTATACATATATAGAGTGGTTATGACTCAACGGGTCACTGTAAACGTGTACTTGTTAAATTCTTCTTTTTTCTTTTTTATACATATATAGAGTGGTTATGACTCAACGGGGCACTGTAAACGTGTTCTTGTTAAATTCTTTTTTTCTTTTTTATACATATATAGAGTGGTTATGACTCAACGGGGCACTGTAAACGTGTTCTTGTTAAATTCTTTTTTCTTTTTTTATACATATATAGAGTGGTTATGACTCAACGGGTCAGTGTAAACGTGTACTTGTTAAATTCTTCTTTTTTCTTTTTTATACATATATAGAGTGGTTATGACTCAACGGGGCACTGTAAACGTGTTCTTGTTAAATTCTTCTTTTTTCTTTTTTATACATATATAGAGTGGTTATGACCTAACGGGGCACTGTAGACGTGTTCTTATTAAATTCTTTTTTCTTTTTTTATACATATATAGAGTGGTTATGACTCAACGGGTCAGTGTAAACGTGTACTTGTTAAATTCTTCTTTTTTTCTTTTTTATACATATATAGAGTGGTTATGACTCAACGGGTCAGTGTAAACGTATACTTGTTAAATTCTTTTTTCTTTTTTATACATATATAGAGTGGTTATGACTCAACGGGTCAGTGTAAACGTGTACTTGTTAAATTCTTCTTTTTTCTTTTTTATACATATATAGAGTGGTTATGACTCAACGGGGCACTGTAAACGTGTTCTTGTTAAATTCCTCTTTTTTCTTTTTTCTATACATATATAGAGTTGTTATGACTCAACGGGTCACTGTAAACGTTTACTTGTTAAATTCTTTCTTTTTTTCTTTTTTTTATACATATATAGAGTGGTTATGACTCAACGGGTCATTGTAAACGTGTACTTGTTAAATTCTTCTTTTTTCTTTTTTATACATATATAGAGTGGTTATGACTCAACGGGTCACTGTAAACGTGTACTTGTTAAATTCTTCTTTTTTCTTTTTTTATACATATATAGAGTGGTTATGACTCAACGGGTCACTGTAAACGTGTACTTGTTAAATGCTTCTTTTTTCTTTTTTTATACATATATAGAGTGGTTATGACTCAACAGGTCACTGTAAACGTGTACTTGTTAAATTCTTTTTTTTTCTTTTTTTATACATATATAGAGTGGTTATGACTGAACGGGTCACTATAAACATGTTCTTGTTAAATTCTTCTTTTTTTCTTTTTTCTATACATATATAGAGTGGTTATGACTCAACGGGTCACTGTAAACGTTTACTTGTTAAATTCTTCTTTTTTTATACATATATAGAGTGGTTATGACTCAACGGGTCATTGTAAACGTGTACTTGTTAAATTCTTCTTTTTTCTTTATTTATACATATATAGAGTGCTTATGACTCAACGGGTCAGTGTAAACGTGTACTTGTTAAATTCTTCTTTTTTTCTTTTTTATACATATATAGAGTGGTTATGACTCAACGGGTCAGTGTAAACGTGTACTTGTTAAATTCTTCTTTTTTCTTTTTTATACATATATAGAGTGGTTATGACTCAACGGGGCACTGTAAACGTGTTCTTGTTAAATTCTTTTTTTCTTTTTTATACATATATAGAGTGGTTATGACTCAACGGGGCACTGTAAACGTGTTCTTGTTAAATTCTTTTTTCTTTTTTTATACATATATAGAGTGGTTATGACTCAACGGGTCAGTGTAAACGTGTACTTGTTAAATTCTTCTTTTTTCTTTTTATACATATATAGAGTGGTTATGACTCAACGGGGCACTGTAAACGTGTTCTTGTTAAATTCTTCTTTTTTCTTTTTTATACATATATAGAGTGGTTATGACCTAACGGGGCACTGTAGACGTGTTCTTATTAAATTCTTTTTTCTTTTTTTATACATATATAGAGTGGTTATGACTCAACGGGTCAGTGTAAACGTGTACTTGTTAAATTCTTCTTTTTTTCTTTTTTATACATATATAGAGTGGTTATGACTCAACGGGTCAGTGTAAACGTATACTTGTTAAATTCTTTTTTCTTTTTTATACATATATAGAGTGGTTATGACTCAACGGGTCAGTGTAAACGTGTACTTGTTAAATTCTTCTTTTTTCTTTTTTATACATATATAGAGTGGTTATGACTCAACGGGGCACTGTAAACGTGTACTTGTTAAATTCTTCTTTTTTCTTTTTTATACATATATAGAGTGGTTATGACTCAACGGGTCAGTGTAAACGTGTTCTTGTTAAATTCTTCTTTTTTCTTTTTTATACATATATAGAGTGGTTATGACTCAACGGGTCAGTGTAAACGTGTACTTGTTAAATTCTTCTTTTTTTCTTTTTATACATATATAGAGTGGTTATGACTCAACGGTGCACTGTAAACGTGTACTTGTTAAATTCTTCTTTTTTCTTTTTTATACATATATAGAGTGGTTATGACTCAACGGGGTACTGTAAACGTGTACTTGTTAAATTCTTCTTTTTTCTTTTTTATACATATATAGAGTGGTTATGACTCAACGGGTCAGTGTAAACGTGTTCTTGTTAAATTCTTCTTTTTTCTTTTTTATACATATATAGAGTGGTTATGACTCAACGGGTCAGTGTAAACGTGTACTTGTTAAATTCTTCTTTTTTTCTTTTTATACATATATAGAGTGGTTATGACTCAACGGGTCAGTGTAAACGTGTACTTGTTAAATTCTTCTTTTTTCTTTTTTATACATATATAGAGTGGTTATGACTCAACGGGTCTGTGTAAACGTGTTCTTGTTAAATTCTTCTTTTTTCTTTTTTATACATATATAGAGTGGTTATGACTCAACGGGTCAGTGTAAACGTGTACTTGTTAAATTCTTCTTTTTTTCTTTGTATACATATATAGAGTGGTTATGACTCAACGGGTCAGTGTAAACGTGTACTTGTTAAATTCTTCTTTTTTCTTTTTTATACATATATAGAGTGGTTATGACTCAACGGGGTACTGTAAACGTGTACTTGTTAAATTCTTCTTTTTTCTTTTTTATACATATATAGAGTGGTTATGACTCAACGGGTCAGTGTAAACGTGTTCTTGTTAAATTCTTCTTTTTTCTTTTTATACATATATAGAGTGGTTATGACTCAACGGGTCAGTGTACACGTGTACTTGTTAAATTCTTCTTTTTTTCTTTTTATACATATATAGAGTGGTTATGACTCAACGGGTCAGTGTAAACGTGTACTTGTTAAATTCTTCTTTTTTCTTTTTTATACATATATAGAGTGGTTATGACTCAACGGGTCAGTGTAAACGTGTACTTGTTAAATTCTTAAATTCTTGAATTTCGTCAGGTCGCCGGGTACCCACACATACTTCGTACGGTCGCAGGGTACCCACACATACTTCGTGCGGTCGCAGGGTACCTATACATACACTGTGCGGTCGCAGGGTACCCACACATACTTCGTGCGGTCGCAGGGTACCCACACATACTTCGTGGGGTCGCAGGGTACCCACACATACTTCGTGGGGTCGCAGGGTACCCACACATACCCTACCTCTACACTGCTCAAAAAAAGAGGAGGTAATGCATGGGAATAGTGCATCATGACAACGGAACCGATACGACCCTACCTCAACACTTCTCAAAAAAGGAGGAGATAATACATGGGAATAGTGCATCATGACAACGGACCCGATACGACCCTACCTCAACACTTCTCAAAAAAGAAGGAGATAATGCATGGGAATAGTGCATCATGACAACGGAACCGATACGACCCTACCTCAACACTTCTAAAAAAAGGAGGAGATAAAGCATGGGATGAGGGCATCATGAAAACGGAACCGATACGACCCTACCTCAACATTTCTCAAAAAAGGAGGAGGTAATGCATGGGATCAGTGCATCATGACAAGGGATTATGGGACAGGTGCGGATGTGATTGAGCAACCCTTGTTTCACTACACACTCTTAACGTAGGATTCCTATGTTGTTATTGATGCATCCGGACAGAAGTTATTGGATGATCTGATACAACCGGACACAATTTAGGGCAAGACCGGGTACATCCGGCAAGGGATTATGGGATGTTTACGGTGACTCTGCATTTTTATCGGATTAGTACATAAATACATTGGATTATTTCGAATTTAGTACATATTAACGTGTAAAAAGTCGTGTAAAATACGAAAAAACTGCTACCTTTTGTCGGAAAGTGGTCCGGTTGACTGTCAGCGAGTGAATCGTTATTTGCGATTTTGAGATATTATGATCCCAGGATATGTACGGTGCTGAAGATATAAACTTTTTGACATGTCGCCGCTTAGTTTTTGAGGAGAAGCTTCACATACAGACATACATACATACATACATACATACATACATACATACATATAGACAAGTGCCCTTTATATAAGAGACTAGCGGGGCTACCCGGCGTTGCTCGGGGTCATAAAAACATAATTGAAGAAAAATCGCGTGTGTAACATCTTTATATTAAAACTTCTATTTCTCTCCCTCTCTCTCTATAGCTGTCTCTTTATTTTTCTACTTTTCTCTACCCGAGTCGCTACTTTTAAATTTTGCCTTTTGCGAAAGCTGTTTCTTCCCCACCATTTCATCCTACGTTTCACAGGGCAATAGTATGACTTATTTCTATAAAAAGTACCACCACTGTCTGCGCCTTCTATATAGGTACTTATAACCGCCCCGGTGTTCATACTATATATTTTGAATCCCCTCATGATATCCTTCATCATTTTAACTCCCCTCGTTGTATTCATCATTTTCGATCTCCTCATACTATTAATCATTTTCAATCCCCTCATAATATTCTTCATCATTTTCAATCTCCTAATACTATTAATCATTTTCAATCCCCTCATAATATTCTTCATCATTTTCAATCCTCTCGTAATATTCCTCATCATTTTAAATCCGCTCATGATATTCTTAATAATTTTCAATCCTCTCATGATATTCTTGATTTTTCCAATCCTCTCATGATATTCTTCATTATTTTCAATCCCCTCATGATATTCTTCATCATTTTCAATCCCCTCATGATATTCTTCATCATTTTCAATCCTCTCATGGTATATTTCATCATTTTCGATCCCCTCATGATATTCTTCTCATTTTCAATCCCCTCATGATATTATTAATCATTTTCAATCCTCTCATGGTATTCTTCATCATTTCCAATCCTGTCAGTCTATTCTTCATCATTTTCAATACTCTCATGACATTCTTCATCATTTTCAATCCTCTCATGACATTCTTCATCATTTTCAATCCCCTCATGACATTCTTCATCATTTTCAATTCGCTTATGATAGTCTTCATCATTTTCAATCCTCTCATGATAGTCTTCATCATTTTCAATCCTCTCATGATAGTCTTCATCATTATAAATCCTCTCATGATAGTCTTCATCATTATAAATCCTCTCATGATAGTTATCATCATTTTCAATCCTCTCATGATAGTCTTCATAATTTTCAAACATCTCATGATAGTCTTCATCATTTTCAATCCTCTCATGATATTCTTCATAATTTTCAATCGCCTCATTATATTGTTCATTATTTAAAATCCCCTCATGATAGTCTTCATCATTTTCAATCCTGTCATTATAGTCTTTATCATAGCTCTATCAAGGATATTGAGCACTTTTCTCCCGGACTACGCCGAGTACTTTGAAAATCGAGGAGGCCTCATGAGCACTACTGAAATCACTTAGGTATCCTCTTTCCTTCTGATCTGCGAAATAGTCCAAAGGGGAACGAAGATGGCGTTAAAATATTTTCCAAACCTATCACTACAGTAGCTCTATCTAGGACATTGAGCACTTTTCTCCCGGCCAATGCCGAGTACTTTGATAATCAAGGAGGCCTCCTGAAGGACTACTGAAATCACTTAGGTATCCTCTCTCCTTCTGATCTGCGAAATAGTCCAAAGGGGAACGAAGATGGCGTTAAAATATTTTCCAAACCTATAACTACAGTAGCTCTATCCAGGATATTGAGCACTTTTCTCCCGGACAACGCCGAGTACTTTAATAATGAAGCAGGCCTCCTGAGGACTACTGAAATCACTTAGGTATCCTCTCTCCTACTGATCTGCGAAATAGCTCAAAGGGGAACGAATATAGCGTTAAAATATTATCCAAACCTATCACTACAGTAGCTCTATCTAGGACATTGAGCACTTTTTTTCCCGGACAACGCCGAGTACTTTGAAAATCAAAGAGGCCTCCTGGGGACTACTGAAATCACTTAGGTATCCTCCCTCCTTTTCATCTGCAAAATTGTCCAAAGGGGAACGAAGATGGCGTTAAAATATTTTCTAAACCTATCACTACAGTAGCTCTATCTAGGATATTGAGCACTTTTCTCCCGGAAAACGCCAAGTACTTTGAACATCGAGGAGGCTTCATGAGCACTACTGAAATCACTTAGGTATCCTCTCTCCTACTGATTTGCGAAATAGTCCAAAGGGGAACCGAGATGGCATTAAAATATTTTCCAAACCTATCACTACATTAGCTCTATCTAAGGCATTGAGCACTTTTCTTCCGGACAACGCTGAGTACTTTGATAATCAAGGAGGCCTCCTGGGGACTACTGAAATCACTTAGGTATCCTCTCTCCTTCTGATCTGCGAAATAGTCCAAAGGGGAACGAATATAGCGTTAAAATATTATCCAAACCTATCACTACAGTAGCTCTATCTAGGATATTGAGCACTTTTCTCCCGGCCAACGCCGAGTATTTCAAAATCAAAGAGGCCTCCTGAGGACTACTGAAATCACTTATGTATCCTCACTCCTTTTCATCTGCAAAATTGTCCAAAGGGGAACGAAGATGGCGTTAAAATATTATCCAAACCTATCACTACAGTAGCTCTATCTAGGATATTGAGCACTTTTCTCCCGGCCAACGCCGAGTATTTCAAAATCAAAGAGGCCTCCTGAGCACTACTGAAATAACTCTTATCGATTCTCCTATCCTTTTCTGCGTAGATGCTGTTAAAATATTATCCAAACCTATCACTACAGTAGCTCTATCTAGGACATTGAGCACTTTTTTCCCGGACAACGCCGAGTACTTTGAAAATCAAAGAGGCCTCCTGGGGACTACTGAAATCACTTATGTATCCTTCCTCCTTTTCATCTGCAAAATTGTCCAAAGCGGAACGAAGATGGCGTTAAAATATTTTCTAAACCTATCACTACAGTAGCTCTATCTAGGATATTGAGCACTTTTCTCCCGGACAACGCCGAGTACTTTGAAAATCGAGGAGGCTTCATGAGCACTACTATAATCACTTAGGTATCCTCTCTCCTACTGATTTGATAAATAGTCCAAAGGGGAACGAAGATGGCGTTAAAATATTTTCCAAACCTATCACTACAGTGGCTCTATCTAAGGCATTGAGCCGTTTTCTCCCGGACAACGCTGAGTACTTTGATAATCAAGGAGGCCTCCTGGGGACTACTGAAATCACTTAGGTATCCTCTCTCCTTCTGATCTGCGAAATAGTCCAAAGGGGAACGAAGATGGCGTTAAAATATTTTCCAAACCTATCACTACAGTAGCTCTATCCAGGATATTGAGCACTTTTCTCCCGGACAACGCCAAGTACTTTAATAATAAAGCAGGCCTCCTGAGGACTACTGAAATCACTTAGGTATCCTCTCTCCAACTGATTTGCGAAATAGCTCAAAGGGGAACGAATATAGCATTAAAATATTATCCAAACCTATCACTACAGTAGCTCTATCTAGGATATTGAGCACTTTTTTCCCCAGACAACGCCGAGTACTTTGAAAATCAAAGAGGCCTCCTGGGGACTACTGAAATCACTTAGGTATCCTCCCTCCTTTTCATCTGCAAAATTGTCCAAAGGGGAACGAAGATGGCGTTAAAATATTTTCTAAACCTATCAATACAGTAGCTCTATCTAGGATATTGAGCACTTTTCCCGGATAACGCCGAGTACTTTGAAAATCGAGGAGGCTTCATGAGCATTACTGAAATCACTTAGGTATCCTCTCTCCTACTGATTTGCGAAATGGTCCAAAGGGGAACCGAGATGGCATTAAAATATTTTCCAAACCTATCACTACAGTAGCTCTATCTAAGGCATTGATCACTTTACTCCCGGACAACGCTGAGTACTTTGATAATCAAGGAGGCCTCCTGGGGACTACTGAAATCACTTAGGTATCCTCTCTCCTTCTGATCTGCGAAATAGTCCAAAGGGGAACGAATATAGCGTTAAAATATTATCCAAACCTATCACTACAGTAGCTCTATCTAGGATATTGAGAACTTTTCTCCCGGCCAACGCCGAGTATTTCAAAATCAAAGAACCTCCTGGGGACTACTGAAATCACTTATGTATCCTTCCTCCTTTTCATCTGCAAAATTGTCCAAAGGGGAACGAAGATGGCGTTAAAATATTTTCTAAACCTATCACTACAGTAGCTCTATCTAGGATATTGAGCACTTTTCTCCCGGACAACGCCAAGTACTTTGAAAATCGAGGAGGCTTCATGAGCACTACTGAAATCACTTAGGTATCCTCTCTCCTACTGATTTGCGAAATAGTCCAAAGGGGAACCGAGATGGCATTAAAATATTTTCCAAACCTATCACTACAGTAGCTCTATCTAAGGCATTGAGCACTTTTCTCCCGGACAACGCTGAGTACTTTGATAATCAAGGAGGCCTCCTGGGGACTACTTAAATCACTTAGGTATCCTCTCTCCTTCTGATCTGCGAAATAGTCCAAAGGGGAACGAAGATGGCGTTAAAATATTTTCCAAACCTATCACTACAGTAGCTCTATCTAGGATATTGAGCACTTTTATCCCGGACAACGCCTAGTATTTCAAAATCAAAGAGGCCTCCTGAGCACTACTGAAATAACTCTTATCGATTCCCCATCCTTTTCAACGTAGATGCTGTTAAAATATTATCCAAACCTATCACTACAGTAGCTCTATCTAGGACATTGAGCACTTTTTTTCCCGGACAACGCCGAGTACTTTGAAAATCAAAGAGGCCTCTTGGGGACTAATGAAATCACTTATGTATCCTTCCTCCTTTTCATCTGCAAAATTGTCCAGAGGGGAACGAAGATGGCGTTAAAATATTTTCTAAACCTATCACTACAGTAGCTCTATCTAGGATATTGAGCACTTTTCTCCCGGAAAACGCCAAGTACTTTGAACATCGAGGAGGCTTCATGAGCACTACTGAAATCACTTAGGTATCCTCTCTCCTACTGATTTGCGAAATAGTCCAAAGGGGAACCGAGATGGCATTAAAATATTTTCCAAACCTATCACTACAGTGGCTCTATCTAAGCTATTGAGCACTTTTCTCCCGGACAACGCTGAGTACTTTGATAATCAAGGAGGCCTCCTGGGGACTACTGAAATCACTTAGGTATCCTCTCTCCTTCTGATCAGCGAAATAGTCCAAAGGGGAACGAAGATGGCGTTAAAATATTTTCCAAACCTATCACTACAGGAGCTCTATCTAGGATATTGAGCACTTTTCTCCCGGACAACGCCGAGTATTTCAAAATCAAAGAGGCCTCCTGAGCACTACTGAAATAACTCTTATCGATTCCCCATCCTTTTCAGCGTAGATGCTGTTAAAATATTATCCAAACCTATCACTACAGTAGCTCTATCTAGGACATTGAGCACTTTTTTCCCGGACAACGCCCAGTACTTTGAAAATCAAGGAGGCCTCCTAGGAACTACTGAAATCATTAGGTATCCTCCCCTCTTTTCATCTGCTAAATTGTACAAAGGGGAACGAAGATGGCGTTAAAATATGTTTTAAACCTATCACTATAGTAGCTCTATCTAGGATATTGAGCACTTTTCTCCCGGACAACACCGAGTACTTTGAAAATCGAGGAGGCTTCATGAGCACTCCTGAAATCCCTTAGGTAGCTTCTCTCCTTCTGTTCTGCGAAATAGTCCAAAGGGGAACGAAGATGGCGTTAAAATATTTTCTAAACCTATAACTACAGTAGCTCTATCTAGGACATTGAGCACTTTTCTCCCGGACAACGCCGAGTACTTTGATAATCAAGGAGGCCTCCTGGGGACTACTGAAATCACTTAGGTATCCTCTCTCATTCTGATCTGCGAAATAGTCCAAAAGGGGACGAAGATGGCGTTAAAATATTTTCCAAACCTATCTCTACAGTAGCTCTATCTAGGATATTGAGCACTTTTCTCCCGGACAACGCCGAGTATTTCAAAATCAAAGAGGCCTCCTGAGCACTACTGAAATAACTCTTATCGATTCCCCCATCGTTTTCAGCGTAGATGTTGTTAAAATATTATCCAAACCTATCACTACAGTAGCTCTATCTAGGACATTGAGCACTTTTTTCCCGGACAACGCCGAGTACTTTGAAAATCAAAGAGGCCTCCTGGGGACTACTGAAATCACTTAGGTATCCTCCCTCTTTTTCATCTGCAAAATTGTCCAAAGGGGAATGAAGATTGCGTTAAAATATTTTCTAAACCTATCACTACAGTAGCTCTATCTAGGATATTGAGCACTTTTCTCCCGGACAACGCCGAGTACTTTGAAAATCGAGGAGGCTTCATGAGCACTACTGAAATCACTAAGGTATCCTCTCTCCTACTGATTTGCGAAATAGTCGAAAGGGGAACCGAGATGGCATTACAATATTTTCCAAACCTATCACTAGAGTAGCTCTATCTAAGGCATTGAGCACTTTTCTCCCGGACAACGCTGAGTACTTTGATAATCAAGGAGGCCTCCTGGGGACTACTGAAATCACTTAGGTATCCTCTCTCCTTCTGATCTGCGAAATAGTCCAAAGGGGAACGAAGATGGCGTTAAAATATTTTCCAAACCTATCACTACAGTAGCTCTATCTAAGATATTGAGCACTTTTATCCCGGACAACGCCGAGTATTTCAAAATCAAAGAGGCCTCCTGAGCACTACTGAAATAACTCTTATCGATTCCCCCATCGTTTTCAGCGTAGATGCTGTTAAAATATTATCCAAACCTATCATAACAGTAGCTCTATCTAGGACATTGAGCACTTTTTTCCCGGACAACGCCGAGTACTTTGAAAATCTAAGAGGCTTACTGGGGACAACTGAAATCATTTAGGTATCCTCCCCTCTTTTCAAAGAGGCCTCCTGAGCACTACTGAAATAACTCTTATCGATTCCCCATCCTTTTCAGCGTAGATGCTGTTAAAATATTATCCAAACCTATCACTACAGTAGCTCTATCTAGGTAATTGAGTACTTTTTTCCCGGACAACGCCGAGTACTTTGAAAATCAAAGAGGCCTCCTGGGGACTACTGAAATAACATAGGTATCCTCCCTCCTTTTCATCTGCAAAATTGTCTAAAGGGGAACGAAGATGGCGTTAAAATATGTTCTAAACCTATCACTACAGTAGCTCTATCTATGACATTGAGCACTTTTCTCCCGGACAACGCCGAGTACTTTGAAAATCGAGGAGGCTTCATGAGCACTCCTTAAATCCCTTAGGTATCTTCTCTCCTTCTGATCTGCAAAATAGTCCAAAGGGGAACGAAGATGGCGTTAAATTATTTTCCAAACCTATCACTACAGTAGCTCTATCTAGGATATTGTGCACTCTTATCCCGGACAACGCCGAGTATTTCAAAATCAAAGAGGCCTCCTGAGCACTACTGAAATAACTCTTATCGATTCCCTCATCCTTTTCAGCGTAGATGCTGTTAAAATATTATCCAAACCTATCACTACAGTAGCTCTATCTAGGACATTGAGCCATTTTTTCCCGGACAACGCCGAGTACTTTGAAAATCGAGGAAGCTTCATGAGCACTCCTGAACTCCCTTAGGTATCCTCTCTCCTTCTGATCTGCGAAATACTCCAAAGGGGAACGAAGATGGCGTTAAAATATGTTCTAAACCTATCACTACAGTAGCTCTATCTAGGATATTGAGCACTTTTCTCCCGGACAACGCCAAGTACTTTGAAAATCGAGGAAGCTTCATGAGCACTCCTGAACTCCCTTTGGTATCCTCTCTCCTTCTGATCTGCGAAATAGTCCAAAGGGGAACGAAGATGGCGTTAAAATATTTTCCAAACCTATCACTACAGTAGCTCTATCTAGAGTATTGAGCACTTTTCTCTCGTACAACGCCGAGTATTTCGAAATCAAAGAGGCCTTCTGAGCACTACTGAAATCACTCTTATCGATTCCACCATGTTTTTCAGCGTGGATGCTGTTAAAATATTATCCAAACCTATCACTACAGTAGCTCTATCTAGGTAATTGAGTACTTTTTTCCCGGACAACGCCGAGTATTTTGAAAATCAAAGAGGCCTCCTACGGACTACTGAAATAACATAGGTATCCTCCCTCCTTTTCATCTGCAAAATTGTCTAAACAAGGAACGAAGATGGCGTTAAAATATGTTCTAAACCTATCACTACAGTAGCTCCATCTAGGATATTAGGCACTTTTCTCCCGGACAACGCCGAGTACTTTGAAAATCGAGGAGGCTTCATGAGCACTCCTTAAATCCCTTAGGTATCCTCTCTCCTTCTGATCTGCGAAATAGTCCAAAGGGGAACGAAGATGGCGTTAAAATATTTTCCAAACCTATCACTACAGTAGCTCTATCTAGGATATTGAGCACTTTTATCCCGGACAACGCCGAGTATTTCAAAATCAAAGAGGCCTTCTGAGCACTACTGAAATAACTCTTATCGATTCCACCATGTTTTTCAGCGTGGATGCTGTTAAAATATTATCCAAACCTATCACTACAGTAGCTCTATCTAGGACATTGAGCACTTTTTTCCCGGACAACGCCGAGTATTTTGAAAATCAAAGAGGCCTCCTGGGGACTACTGAAATAACATAGGTATCTTTCCTCCTTTTCATCTGCAAAATTGTCCAAAGGGGAACGAAGATTGCGTTAAAATATGTTCTAAACCTATCACTACAGTAGCTCTATCTAGGATATTGAGCACTTTTCTCCCGGACAACGCCGAGTACTTTGAAAATCGAAGAAGGCTTCATGAGCACTCCTTAAATCCCTTAAGTATCCTCTCTCCTTCTGATCTGCAAAATAGTCCAAAGGGGAACGAAGATGGCGTTAAAATATTTTCCAAACCTATCACTACAGTAGCTCTATCTAGGATATTGAGCACTTTTCTCCCGGACAACGCCGAGTATTTCAAAATCAAAGAGGCCTCCTGAGCACTACTGAAATAACTCTTATCGATTCCCCCATCCTTTTCAGCGTAGATGCTGTTAAAATATTATCCAAACCTATCACTACAGTAGCTCTATCTAGGACATTGAGCCATTTTTTCCCGGACAACGCCGAGTACTTTGAAAATCGAGGAGGCTTCATGAGCACTCCTTAAATCCCTTAGGTATCCTCTCTCCTTCTGATCTGCGAAATAGTCTAAATGGGGAACGAAGATGGCGTTAAAATATTTTCCAAACCTATCACTACAGTAGCTCTATCTAGAACATTGAGCACGTTTCTCCCGGACAACGCCGAGTACTTTGAAAATCGAGGAGGCTTCATGAGCACTCCTGAAATCCCTTAGGTATCCTCTCTCCTTCTGATCTGCGAAATAGTCCAAAGGGGAACGAAGATGGCGTTAAAATATTTTCCAAACCTATCACTACAGTAGCTCTATCTAGGATATTGAGCACTTTTCTCCCGGACAACGCCGAGTATTTCAAAATCAAAGAAGCCTCCTGGGGACTACTGAAATCAGTTAGGTATCCTCCCTCCTTTTCATCTGCAAAATTGTCCAAAGGGGAACGAAGATGGCGTTAAAATATTTTCTAAACCTATCACTACAGTAGCTCTATCTAGTATATTGAGCACTTTTCTCCCGGACAACGCCGAGTACTGTTAAAATCGAGGAGGCTTTATGAGCACTCCTGAAATCCCTTAGGTATCCTCTCTCCTTCTGATCTGCGAAATAGTCCAAAAGAGGACGAAGATGGCGTTAAAATATTTTCCAAACCTATCACTACAGTAGCTCTATCTAGGACATTAAACACTTTTCTCCCGGACAACGCCGAGTACTTTGATAATCAAGGAGGCCTCCTGGGGACTACTGAAATCACTTAGGTATCCTCTCTCCTTCTGATCTGCGAAATAGTCCAAAGGGGAACGAAGATGGCGTTAAAATATTTTCCAAACATATCACTACAGTAGCTCTATCTAGGACATTGAGCACTTTTCTCCCGGACAACGCCGAGTACTTTGAAAATCAAAGAGGCCTTCTGGGGACTACTGAAATCAGTTAGGTATCCTCCCTCCTTTTCATCTGCAAAATTGTCCAAAGGGGAACGAAGATGGCGTTAAAATATTTTCTAAACCTATCACTACAGTAGCACTATCTAGGATATTGAGCACTTTTCTCCCGGACAACGCCGAGTACTTTGAAAATCGAGGAGGCTTTATGAGCACTCCTGAAATCTGTTAGGTATCCTCTCTACTTCTGATCCCGGAAATAGTCCAAAGGGGAACGAAGATGGCGTTAAAATATTTTCCAAACCTATCACTACAGTAGCTCTATCTAGGACATTGAGCACTTTTCTCCCGGACAACGCCGAGTACTTTGATAATCAAGGAGGCCTCATGGGGACTACTGAAATCACTTCGGTATCCTCTCTCCTTCTGATCTGCGAAATAGTCCAAAGGGGAACGAAGATGGCGTTAAAATATTTCCAAACCTATCACTACAGTAGCTCTATCTAGGATATTGAGCACTTTTCTTTTATGGCATCATGACAACGGAACCGATACGACCCTACCTCAATACTTCTCAAAAAAGGAGGAGATAATGCATGGGATTATTGCATCATGACAACGGAACCGATACGACCCTACCTCAACACTTCTCAAAAAAGGAGGAGATAATGCATGGGAATAGTGCATCATGACAACGGAACCGATACGACCCTACCTCAACACTTCTCAAAAAAGGAGGAGATAATGCATGGGATGAGGGCATCATGACAACGGAACCGATACGACCCTACCTCAACACTTCTCAAAAAAGGAGGAGGTAATTCATGGGATGAGCACATCATGACAACGGAACCGATACTATTCTACATCTACCCTTCTCAAAAAAGGAGGAGGTAATGCATGGGATCAGTGCATCTTGACAACGGAACCGATACTACCCTACCTCTACACTTCTCAAAAAAGGAGGAGGTAATGCTCACACCGGCGAATACCGTAACCCCCCCCCCCAATTTGGCCTGAAAGGAGGAGGTAATTCCTATCATGATAACAGAACGGCCACAGGGAGGGAGGGGGGAGGAATATTAGCGTCTATTAATAATTAAGAAAGAAAGTGTGAGAGGGAAAAATGACAGAAAGGAAAACTGCCACTCTCTGACGTCATGATGACCTGATATAACCGGACACAATTTAGGGCAAGACCGGGTACATCCGGCAAGGGATTATGGGATAGGTGCGGATGTGATTGAGCAACCCTTGTTTCACTACACACTCTTAACGTAGGATTCCTATGTTGTTATTGATGCATCCGGACAGAAGTTATTGGATGATCTGATAGAACCGGACACAATTTAGGGCAAGACCGGGTACATCCGGCAAGGGATTATGGGATGTTTACAATGACTCTGCTTTTTTATCGGATTAGTACATAAATACATTAGATTATTTCGAATTTAGTACATAATAACGTTGAAAAAGTCGTGGAAAATACGAAAAAACTGCTACCTTTTGTCGGAAAGTGGTCTGGTTGACTGTCAGCGAGTGAATCGTTTGTCGCGATTTTTAGATATTATGATTCCGGGATATGTACGGTGCTAAAGATATACACTTTTTGACATGTCGCCGCGTAGTTTTTGAGGAGAAGCTTCACATACAAACAGACATACATACAGACAACTGCCCTTTATATAAGAGACTAGCGGGGCTACCCGGCGTTGCTCGGGGTCATAAAAACATAATTGAAGAAAAATTGCGTGTGTAACATCTTTATATGAAAACTTCTATTTCTCTCCTTCTCTCTCTATAGCTGTCTCTTTATCTTTCTACTTTTCTCTACCCTGATCGCTACTTTTAAATTTTGCCTTTTGCGAAAGCTGTTTCTTCCCCACCATTTCATCCTACGTTTCACAGGGCAATAGTATGACTTATTTCTATAAAAAGTACCACCACTGTCTGCGCCTTCTATATAGGTACTTATAACCGCCCCGGTGTTCATACTATATATTTTGAATCCCCTCATGATATCCTTCATCATTTTAACTCCCCTAGTTGTATTCATCATTTTCGATCTCCTCATACTATTAATTATATTCAATCCCCTCATAATATTCTTCATCATTTTCAATCCTCCTAGAATATTCCTCATCATTTTCAATCCGCTCATGATATTCTTAATAATTTTCAATCCTCTCATGATATTCTTCATTTTTTCAATCTTCTAATGATATTCTTCATTATTTTCAATCCCCTCATGATATTCTTCATCATTTTCAATCCCCTCATGATATTCTTCATCATTTTCAATCCTCTCATGATATATTTCATCATTTTCGATCCCCTCATGATATTCTTCATCATTTTCAATCCCCTCATGATAGTCTTCATCATTTTGAATTCCCTCATGATAGTCTTCATTATTTTCAGTCCTCTCATGATAGTCTTCATCATTTTCAATCCTCTCATGTCAGTCTTCATCATTTTCAATCCTCTCATGATAGTTTTCATCATTTTTAATCCTCTCATGATAGTCTTCATCATTTTCAATCCTCTCATGATATTCTTCATCATTTTCAATCCCCTCATGATATTATTAATCATTTAAAATCCCCTCATGGTATTCTTCATCATTTCCAATCCTGTCAGTCTATTCTTCATCATTTTCAATCCTCTCATGACATTCTTCATCATTTTCAATCCTCTCATGACATTCTTCATCATTTTCAATCCCCTTATGATAGTCTTCATCATTTTCAATCCCCTCATGATAGTCTTCATCATTTTCAATCCCCTCATGATAGTCTTCATCATTTTCAATCCCCTCATGATAGTCTTCATCATTTTCAATCCTCTCATGATAGTCTTCATCATTTTCAATCCTCTCATGATAGTCTTCATCATTTTCAATCCTCTCATGATAGTCTTTATCATAGCTCTATCTAGGATATTGAGCACTTTTCTCCCGGACAACGCCGAGTACTTTGAAAATCAAGGAGGCCTCATAAGCACTACTGAAATCACTTAGGTATCCTCTCTCCTTCTGATCTGCGAAATAGTCCAAAGGGGAACAAAGATGGCGTTAAAATAGTTTCCAAACCTATCACTACAGTAGCTCTATCAAGGACATTGAGCACTTTTCTCCCGGACAACGCCGAGTACTTAAATAATAAAGGAAGCCTCCTGAGGACTACTGAAATCACTTAGGTATCCTCTCTCCTACTGATCTGCGAAATAGTCCAAAGGGGAACGAATATGGCGTTAAAATATTATCCAAACCTATCACTACAGTAGCTCTATATAGGACATTGAGCACTTTTTTTCCCGGACAACGCCGAGTACTTTGAAAATAAAGGAGGCCTCCTGGGGACTACTGAAATCACTTAGGTATCCTCCCTCCTTTTCATCTGCAAAATTGTCCAAAGGGGAACGAAGATGGCGTTAAAATATTTTCTAACCCTATCACTACAGTAGCTCTATCTAGGATATTTAGAACTTTTCTCCCGGACAACGCCGAGTACTTTGAAAATCGAGGAAGCTTCGTGAACACTACTGAAATCACTTAGGTAACCTTTCTCCTACTTATTTGCGAAATAGTCCAATAGGGAACGAAGATGGCGTTAAAATATTTTCCAAACCTATCACTACAGTAGCTCTATCTAGGATATTGAGCACTTTTCTCCCAGACAACGCCGAGTACTTTGATAATCCGGGAGGCCTCCTAGGGGACTACTGAAATCACTTAGGTATTCTCTCTCCTTCTGATCTGCGAAATAGTCCAAAGGAGAACGAAGATAGCATTAAAATATTTTCCAAACCTATCACTACAGTAGTTCTATCTAGGATATTGAGCACTTTTCTCCCGGAAAACGCCGAGTATTTCAAAATCAAAGAGGCCTCCTGAGCACTACTGAAATAACTCTTATCGATTCCCCATCCTTTTCAGCGTAGATGCTGTTAAAATATTATCCAAACCTATCACTACAGTAGCTCTATCTAGGACATTGAGCAATTTTTTCCCGGACAACGTCGGGTACTTCGAAAATCAAAGAGGCCTCCTGGGGACTACTGAAATTACTTAGGTATCCTCCCTCCTTTTCATCTGCAAAATTGTCCAAAGGGGAACGAAGATGGCGTTAAAATATGTTCTAAACCTATCACTACAGTAGCTCTATCTAGGATATTGAGCACTTTTCTCCCAGACAACGCCGAGTACTTTGAAAATCGAGGAGGCTTCATGAGCACTCCTGAAATCCCTTAGGTATCCTCTCTCCTTCTGATCTGCGAAATAGTCCAAAGGGGAACGAAGATGGCGTTAAAATATTTTCCAAACCTATCACTACAGTAGCTCTATCTAGGACATTGATCACTTTTCTCCCGGACAACGCCGAGTACTTTGAAAATCAAAGAGGCCTCCTGGGGACTACTGAAATCACTTAGGTATCCTCTCTCCTTTTCATCTGCAAAATTGTCCAAACGGGAACGAAGATGGCGTTAAAATATGTTCTAAACCTATCACTACAGTAGCTCTATCTAGGATATTGAGAACTTTTCTCTTAAACAACGCCGAGTACTTTGAAAATCGAGGAGGCTTCATGAGCACTCCTGAAATTCCTTAGGTATCCTCTCTCCTTCTGATCAGCGAAATAGTCCAAAGGGGAACGAAAATGGCGTTAAAATATTTTCCAAACCTTTCACTACAGTAGCTCTATCTAGGACATTGAGCACTTTTCTCCCGGACAACGCCGAGTACTTTGATAATCAAGGAGGCCTCCTGGGGACTACTGAAATCCCTTAGGTATCCTCTCTCCTTCTGATCTACGAAATAGTCCAAAGGGGAACGAAGATGGCGTTAAAATATTTTCCAAACATATCACTACAGTAGCTCTATCTAGGATATTGAGCACTTTTCTCCCGGACAACGCCGAGTATTTCAAAATCAAAGAGGCCTCCTGAGCACTACTGAAATAACTCTTATCGATCCCCTATCTTTTTCAGCGTAGATGCTGTTAAAATATTATCCAAACCTATCACTACAGTAGCTCTATCTAGGACATTGAGCACTTTTTTCCCGGACAACGCCGAGTACTTTGGAAATCAAAGAGGCCTCCTGGGGACTACTGAAATCAGTTAGGTATCCTCCCTCCTTTTCATCTGCAAAATTGTCCAAAGGGAAACGAAGATGGCGTTAAAATATTTTCTAAACCTATAACGACAGTAGCTCTATCTAGGATATTGAGCACTTTTCTCCCGGACAACGCCGAGTACTTTGAAAATCGAGGAGGCTTTATGAGAACTCCTGAAATCCCTTAGGTATCCTCTTTCCTTCTGATCTGCGAAATAGTCTAAAACAGGACGAAGATGGCGTTAAAATATTTTCCAAACCTATCACTACAGTAGCTCTATCTAGGACATTGAGCACTTTTCTCACGGACAACGCCGAGTACTTTGATAATCAAGGAGGCCTCCTGGGGACTACTGAAATCACTTAGGTATCCTCTCTCCTTCTGATCTGCGAAATAGTCCAAAGGGGAACGAAGATGGCGTTAAAATATTTTCCAAACCTATCACTACAGTAGCTCTATCTAGAACATTGAGCACTTTTCAGTGTAAACGTGTACTTGTTAAATTCTTAAATTCTTAAATTTCGTCAGGTCGCCGGGTACCCACACATACTTCGTACGGTCGCAGGGTACCCACACATACTTCGTGCGGTCGCAGGGTACCTATACATACACTGTGCGGTCGCAGGGTACCCACACATACTTCGTGCGGTCGCAGGGTACCCACACATACTTCGTGGGGTCGCAGGGTACCCACACATACTTCGTGGGGTCGCAGGGTACCCACACATACCCTACCTCTACACTGCTCAAAAAAAGAGGAGGTAATGCATGGGAATAGTGCATCATGACAACGGAACCGATACGACCCTACCTCAACACTTCTCAAAAAAGGAGGAGATAATACATGGGAATAGTGCATCATGACAACGGACCCGATACGACCCTACCTCAACACTTCTCAAAAAAGAAGGAGATAATGCATGGGAATAGTGCATCATGACAACGGAACCGATACGACCCTACCTCAACACTTCTAAAAAAAGGAGGAGATAAAGCATGGGATGAGGGCATCATGAAAACGGAACCGATACGACCCTACCTCAACATTTCTCAAAAAAGGAGGAGGTAATGCATGGGATCAGTGCATCATGACAAGGGATTATGGGACAGGTGCGGATGTGATTGAGCAACCCTTGTTTCACTACACACTCTTAACGTAGGATTCCTATGTTGTTATTGATGCATCCGGACAGAAGTTATTGGATGATCTGATACAACCGGACACAATTTAGGGCAAGACCGGGTACATCCGGCAAGGGATTATGGGATGTTTACGGTGACTCTGCATTTTTATCGGATTAGTACATAAATACATTGGATTATTTCGAATTTAGTACATATTAACGTGTAAAAAGTCGTGTAAAATACGAAAAAACTGCTACCTTTTGTCGGAAAGTGGTCCGGTTGACTGTCAGCGAGTGAATCGTTATTTGCGATTTTGAGATATTATGATCCCAGGATATGTACGGTGCTGAAGATATAAACTTTTTGACATGTCGCCGCTTAGTTTTTGAGGAGAAGCTTCACATACAGACATACATACATACATACATACATACATACATACATACATACATATAGACAAGTGCCCTTTATATAAGAGACTAGCGGGGCTACCCGGCGTTGCTCGGGGTCATAAAAACATAATTGAAGAAAAATTGCGTGTGTAACATCTTTATATTAAAACTTCTATTTCTCTCCTTCTCTCTCTATAGCTGTCTCTTTATCTTTCTACTTTTCTCTACCCTGGTCGCTACTTTTAAATTTTGCCTTTTGCGAAAGCTGTTTCTTCCCCACCATTTCATCCTACGTTTCACAGGGCAATAGTATGACTTATTTCTATAAAAAGTACCACCACTGTCTGCGCCTTCTATATAGGTACTTATAACCGCCCCGGTGTTCATACTATATATTTTGAATCCCCTCATGATATCCTTCATCATTTTAACTCCCCTCGTTGTATTCATCATTTTCGATCTCCTCATACTATTAATCATTTTCAATCCCCTCATAATATTCTTCATCATTTTCAATCTCCTCATACTATTAATAATTTTCAATCCCCTCATAATATTCTTCATCATTTTCAATCCTCTCGTAATATTCCTCATCATTTTCAATCCGCTCATGATATTCTTAATAATTTTCAATCCTCTCATGATATTCTTCATTTTTTCAATCCTCTCATGATATTCTTCATTATTTTCAATCCCCTCATGATATTCTTCATCATTTTCAATCCTCTCATGGTATATTTCATCATTTTCGATCCCCTCATGATAGTCTTCATCATTTTTAATCCTCTCATGAGAGTCTTCATCATTTTCAATCCTCTCATGATATTCTTCATCATTTTCAATCCCCTCATGATATTATTCATCATTTTAAATCCCCTCATGGTATTCTTCATCATTTCCAATCCTGTCAGTCTATTCTTCATCATTTTAAATCCTCTCATGACATTCTTCATCATTTTCAATCCTCTCATGACATTCTTCATCATTTTCAATCCCCTTATGATAGTCTTCATCATTTTCAATCCCCTCATGATAGTCTTCATCATTTTCAATCCCCTCATGATAGTGTACATCATTTTCAATCCCCTCATTATAGTCTTCATCATTTTCAATCCCCTCATTATAGTCTTCATCATTTTCAATCCCCTCATGATAGCCTTCATCATTTTAAATCCTCTCTTGATAGTCTTCATCATTTTCAATCCTCTCATGATAGTCTTTATCATAGCTCTATCTATGATATTGAGCACTTTTCTCCCGGACAACGCCAAGTACTTTGAAAATCAAGGAGGCCTCATGAGCACTACTGAAAACACTTAGGTATCCTCTCTCCTTCTGATCTGCGAAATAGTCCAAAGAGGAACAAAGATGGCGTTAAAATATTTTCCAAACCTATCACTACAGTAGCTCTATCAAGGACATTGAGCACTTTTCTCCCGGACAACGCTGAGTACTTTAATAATAAAGGAGGCCTCCTGAGGACTACTGAAATCACTTACGTATCCTCTCTCCTACTGATCTGCGAAATAGTCCAAAGAGGAACGAATATGGCATTAAAATATTATCCAAACCTATCACTATAGTAGCTCTATCTAGGATATTGAGCACTTTTCTCCCGGACAACGCCGAGTATTTCAAAATCAAAGAGGCCTCCTGAGCACTACTGAAATAACTCTTATCGATTCCCCATCCTTTTCAGCGTAGATGCTGTTAAAATATTATCCAAACCTATCACTACAGTAGCTCTATCTAGGACATTGAGCACTTTTTTCCCGGACAACGCCGAGTACTTTGAAAATCAAAGAGGCCTCCTGGGGACTACTGAAATCACTTAGGTATCCTCCCTCCTTTTCATCTGCAAAATTGTCCAAAGGGGAACGAAAATGGCGTTAAAATATGTTCTAAACCTATCACTACAGTAGCTCTATCTTGGATATTGAGCACTTTTCTCCCGGATAACGCCGAGTACTTTGAAAATCGAGGAGGCTTCATGAGCACTCCTGAAATCCATTAGGTATCCTCTCTCCTTCTGATCTGCGAAATAGTCCAAAGAGGGAACGAAGATGGCGTTAAAATATTTTCCAAACTTATCACTACAGTAGCTCTATCTAGGACATTGAGCACTTTTCTCCCGGACAATGCACAGTACTTAGATAATCAAGGAGGCCTCCTGGGGACTACTGAAATCATGTAGGTATCCTCTCTTTTTCTGATCTGCGAAATAGTCCAAAGGGGAACGAACATTGCGTTAAAATATTTTCCAAACCTATCACTACAGTAGCTCTATCTAGGATATTGAGAACTTTTCTCCCGGACAACGCCGAGTATTTCAAAATCAAAGAGGCCTCCTGGGGACTACTGAAATAACTCTTATCCATTCCCCCATCCTTTTCAGCGTAGATGCTGTTAAAATATTTTCCAAACCTATCACTACAGTAGCTCTATCTAGGACATTGAGCACTTTTTTCCCGGACAACGCCAGGTACTTTGAAAATCAAAGAGGCCTCCTGGGGACTACTGAAATCAGTTAGGTATCCTCCCTCCTTTTCAGCTGCAAAATTGTCCAAAGGGGAACGAAGATGGCGTTAAAATATTTTCTAAACCTATCACTACAGTAGCTCTATCTAGGATATTGAGCACTTTTCTCCCGGACAACGCCGAGTACTTTGAAAATCGAGAAGGCTTCATGAGCACTCCTGAAATCCCTTAGGTATCCTCTCTCCTTCTGATCTGCGAAATAGTCCAAAGGGGAACGAAGATGCTGTTAAAATATTATCCAAACCTATCACTACAGTAGCTCTATCTAGGATATTGAGCACTTTTCTCCCGGACAACGCCGAGTACTTTGAAAATCGAGGAGGCTTCATGAGCACTCCTGAAATCCCTTAGGTATCCTCTCTCCTTCTGATCTGCGAAATAGTCCAAAGGGGAACGAAGATGCTGTTAAAATATTATCCAAACCTATCACTACAGTAGCTCTATCTAGGACATTGAGCACTTTTCTCCCGGACAACGCCGAGTACTTTGAAAATCAAGGAGGCTTCATGAACCCACATGAAATTCCTTAGGTATCCTCTCTCCTTCTGATCTGCGAAATAGTCCAAAGGGGAACGAAGATGGCGTTAAAATATTTTCCAAACCTATCATACAGTAGCTCTATCTAGGATATTGAGCACTTTTCTCCCGGACAACGCCGAGTACTTTGAAAATCGAAGAGACTTTATGAGCACTCCTGAAATCCCTTAGGTATCCTCTCTCCTTCTGATCTGCGAAATAGTCCAAAGGGGAACGAAGATGGCGTTAAAATATTTTCCAAACCTATCACTACAGTAGCTCTATCTAGGATATTGAGCACTTTTCTCCCGGACAACGCCGAGTATTTCAAAATCAAAGAGGCCTCCTGAGCACTACTTAAATAACACTTATCGATTACCCCATCCTTTTCAGCGTAGATGCTGTTAAAATATTATCCAAACCTATCACTACAGTAGCTGTATCAAGGACATTGAGCACTTTTCTCCCGGACAACGCCGAGTACTTTGAAAATCGAGGAGGCTTTATGAGCACTCCTGAAATCACTTAGGTATCCTCTCTCCTTCTGATCTGCGAAATAGTCCAAAGGGGAACGAAGATGGCGTTAAAATATTTTCCAAACCTATCACTACAGTAGCTCTATCTAGGACATTGAGCACTTTTCTCCCGGACAACGCCGAGTACTTTGATAATCAAGGAGGCCTCCTGGGGACTACTGAAATCACTAGGTATCCTCTCTCCTTCTGATCTGCGAAATAGTCCAAAGGGGAACGAAGATGGCGTTAAAATATTTTCCAAACCTATCACTACAGTAGCTCTATCTAGGATATTGAGCACTTTTATCCCGGACAACGCCGAGCATTTCAAAATCAAAGAGGCCTCCTGGGGACTACTGAAATAACTCTTATCCATTCCCCCATCCTTTTCAGCGTAGATGCTGTTAAAATATTTTCCAAACCTATCACTACAGTAGCTCTATCTAGGACATTGAGCACTTTTTTCCCGGACAACGCCGAGTCCTTTTAAAATCAAAGAGGCTTCCTGGGGACTACTGAAATCAGGTATCCTCTTTCCTTTTCATCTGCAAAATTGTCCAAAGGGGAACGAAGATGGCGTTAAAATATTTTCTAAACCTATCACTACAGTAGCTCTATCTAGGATATTGAGCACTTTTCTCCCGGACAACGCCGAGTACTTTGAAAATCGAGGAGGCTTCATGAGCACTCCTGAAATCCCTTAGGTATCCTCTCTCCTTCTGATCTGCGAAATAGTCCAAAGGGGAACCAAGATGGCGTTAAAATATTATCCAAACCTATCACTACAGTAGCTCTATCTAGGACATTTAGCACTTTTCTCCCGGACAACGCCGAGTACTTTGAAAATCGAGGAGGCTTCATGAACCCACACGAAATTCCTTAGGTATCCTCTCTCCTTCTGATCTGCGAAATAGTCCAAAGGGGAACGAAGATGGCGTTAAAATATTTTCCAAACCTATACTAACAGTAGCTCTATCTAGGATATTGAGCACTTTTCTCCCGGACAACGCCGAGTATTTCAAAATCAAAGAGGCCTCCTGAGCACTACTTAAATAACACTTATCGATTACCCCATCCTTTTCAGCGTAGATGCTGTTAAAATATTATCCAAACCTATCACTACAGTAGCTGTATCAAGGACATTGAGCACTTTTCTCCCGGACAACGCCGAGTACTTTGAAAATCGAGGAGGCTTTATGAGCACTCCTGAAATCACTTAGGTATCCTCTCTCCTTCTGATCTGCGAAATAGTCCAAAGGGGAACGAAGATGGCGTTAAAATATTTTCCAAACCTATCACTACAGTAGCTCTATCTAGGACATTGAGCACTTTTCTCCCGGACAACGCCGAGTACTTTGATAATCAAGGAGGCCTCCTGGGGACTACTGAAATCACTAGGTATCCTCTCTCCTTCTGATCTGCGAAATAGTCCAAAGGGGAACGAAGATGGCGTTAAAATATTTTCCAAACCTATCACTACAGTAGCTCTATCTAGGATATTGAGCACTTTTATCCCGGACAACGCCGAGCATTTCAAAATCAAAGAGGCCTCCTGGGGACTACTGAAATAACTCTTATCCATTCCCCCATCCTTCTCAGCGTAGATGCTGTTAAAATATTTTCCAAACCTATCACTACAGTAGCTCTATCTAGGACATTGAGCACTTTTTTCCCGGACAACGCCGAGTCCTTTTAAAATCAAAGAGGCTTCCTGGGGACTACTGAAATCAGGTATCCTCTTTCCTTTTCATCTGCAAAATTGTCCAAAGGGGAACGAAGATGGCGTTAAAATATTTTCTAAACCTATCACTACAGTAGCTCTATCTAGGATATTGAGCACTTTTCTCCCGGACAACGCCGAGTACTTTGAAAATCGAGGAGGCTTCATGAGCACTCCTGAAATCCCTTAGGTATCCTCTCTCCTTCTGATCTGCGAAATAGTCCAAAGGGGAACCAAGATGGCGTTAAAATATTATCCAAACCTATCACTACAGTAGCTCTATCTAGGACATTTAGCACTTTTCTCCCGGACAACGCCGAGTACTTTGAAAATCGAGGAGGCTTCATGAACCCACACGAAATTCCTTAGGTATCCTCTCTCCTTCTGATCTGCGAAATAGTCCAAAGGGGAACGAAGATGGCGTTAAAATATTTTCCAAACCTATCATACAGTAGCTCTATCTAGGATATTGAGCACTTTTCTCCCGGACAACGCCGAGTACTTTGAAAATCGAAGAGACTTTATGAGCACTCCTGAAATCCCTTAGGTATCCTCTCTCCTTCTGATCTGCGAAATAGTCCAAAGGGGAACGAAGATGGCGTTAAAATATTTTCCAAACCTATCATACAGTAGCTCTATCTAGGATATTGAGCACTTTTCTCCCGGACAACGCCGAGTACTTTGATAATCAAGGAGGCCTCCTGGGGACTACTGAAATCACTGAGGTATCCTCTCTCCTTCTGATCTGCGAAATAGTCCAAAGGGGAACGAAGATGGCGTTAAAATATTATCCAAACCTATCACTACAGTAGCTCTATCTAGGACATTTGGCACTTTTCTCCCGGACAACGCCGAGTACTTTGAAAATCGAGGAGGCTTCATGAACCCACATGAAATTCCTTAGGTATCCTCTCTCCTTCTGATCTGCGAAATAGTCCAAAGGGGAACGAAGATGGCGTTAAAATATTTTCCAAACCTATCACTACAGTAGCTTTATCTAGGATATTGAGCACTTTTCTCCCGGACAACGCCGAGTACTTTGAACATCGAGGAAGCTTCATGAGCACTACTGAAATCACTGAGGTATCCTCTCTCCTTCTGATCTGCGAAATAGTCCAAAAGTGAACGAAGATGGCGTTAAAATATTTTCCAAAACCTATCACTACAGTAGCTCTATCTAGGATATTGAGCACTTTTCTCCCGGACAACGCCGAGTACTTTGATAATCAAGGAGGCCTCCTGGGGACTACTGAAATCCCTTAGGTATCCTCTCTCCTTCTGATCTGCGAAATAATCCAAAGAGGAACGAAGATGGCGTTAAAATATTTTCCAAACCTATCACTACAGTATCTCTATCTAGGATATTGAGCACTTTTCTCCCGGACAACGCCGAGTATTTCAAAATCAAAGAGGCCTCCTGAGCACTACTGAAATAACTCTTATCGATTACCTAATCCTTTTCAGCGTAGATACTGTTAAAATATTATTTAAACCTATCACTACAGTAGCTCTATCTAGGACATTGAGCACTTTTCTCCCGGACAACCCCGAGTACTTTGATAATCAAGGAGGCCTCCTGGGGACTACTGAAATCACTTAGGTATCCTCTCTCCTTCTGATCTGCGAAATAGTCCAAAGGGGAACGAAGATGGCGTTAAAACATTTTCCAAACCTATCACTACAGTAGCTCTATCTAGGATATTGAGAACTTTGTTCCCGGACAACGCCGAGTATTTCAAAATCAAAGTGGCCTCGTGAGCACAACTGAAATAACTCTTATCGATTACCCCATCCTTTTCAGCGTAGATACTGTTAAAATATTATCCAAACCTATCACTACAGTAGCTCTATCTAGGACATTGAGCACTTTTTTCCCGGAAAACGCCGAGTTCTTTGAAAATCAAAGAGGCCTCCTGGGGACTACTGAAATCCGTTAGGTATCCTCCCTACTTTTCAGCTGCAAAATTGTCCAAAGGGGAACGAAGATGGCATTAAAATATTTTCTAAACCTATCACTACAGTAGCTCTATCTAGGATATTGAGCACTTTTCTCCTGGACAACGCCGAGTACTTTGAAAATCGAGGAGGCTTTATAAGCACTCCTGAAATCCCTTAGGTATCCTCTCTCCTTCTGATCTGCGAAATAGTCCAAAGGTGAACGAG
Organism: Sepiola atlantica; assembly: GCA_963556195.1. Lineage (NCBI taxonomy): Eukaryota > Metazoa > Mollusca > Cephalopoda > Sepiida > Sepiolidae > Sepiola > Sepiola atlantica. Next base: position 80,687,126 of record OY744521.1, read on the forward strand.
GATGGCGTTAAAATATTTTCCAAACCTATCACTACAGTAGCTCTATCTAGGATATTGAGCACTTTTCTCCCGGACAACGCCGAGTACTTTGAAAATCGAGGAGGCTTCATGAGCACCCATGAAATCCCTTAGGTATCCTCTCTCCTTCTGATCTGCGAAATAGTCCAAAGAGGAACGAAGATGGCGTTAAAATATTTTCCAAACCTATCACTACAGTAGCTCTATCTAGGACATTGAGCACTTTTCTCCCGGACAACACCGAGTACTTTGATAATCAAGGAGGCCTCCTGGAAACTACTGTAATCACTTAGGTATCCTCTCTTCTTCTGATCTGCGAAATAGTCCAAAGGGGAACGAAGATGGCGTTAAAATATTTTCCAAACCTATCACTACAGTAGCTCTATCTAGGATATTGAGCACTTTTCTCCCGAACAACGCCGAGTATTTCAAAATCAAAAGAGGCCTCCTGGGGACTAATGTAATAACTCTTATCCATTCCCCCATCCTTTTCAGCGTAGATGCTGTTAAAATATTATCCAAACCTATCACTACAGTAGCTCTATCGAGGACATTGAGCACTTTTTTCCCGGACAACGCCGAGTACTTTGAAAATCAAAGAGGCCTCCTGGGGACTACTGAAATCAGTTAGGTATCCTCCTTCCTTTTCATCAGCAAAATCGTCCAAAGGGGAACGACGATGGCGTTAAAATATTTTCTAAACCTATCACTACAGTAGCTCTATCTAGGATATTGAGCACTTTTCTCCCGGACAACGCCGAGTACTTTGAAAATCGAGGAGGCTTTATAAGCACTCCTGAAATCCCTTAGGTATCCTCTCTCCTTCTGATCTGCGAAATAGTCCAAAGGTGAACGAAGATGGCGTTAAAATATTTTCCAATCCTATCACTACAGTAGCTCTATCTAGGATATTGAGCACTTTTCTCCCGGACAACGCCGAGTACTTTGATAATCAAGGAGGCCTCCTGGGGACTACTGAAATCCCTTAGGTATCCTCTCTCCTTCTGATCTGCGAAATAATCCAAAGAGGAACGAAGATGGCGTTAAAATATTTTCCAAACCTATCACTACAGTAGCTCTATCTCGGATATTGAGCACTTTTCTCCCGGACAACGCCGAGTACTTTGAAAATCGAGGAGGCTTCATGAACCCACATGAAATCCCTTAGGTATCCTCTCTCCTTCTGATCTGCGAAATAATCCAAAGAGGAACGAAGATGGCGTTAAAATATTTTCCAAACCTATCACTACAGTAGCTCTATCTAGGATATTGAGCACTTTTCTCCCGGACAACGCCGAGTACTTTGAAAATCGAGGAGGCTTCATGAACACCCATGAAATTCTCTTAGGTATCCTCTCTCCTTCTGATCTGCGAAATAGTCCAAAGGGGAACGAAGATGGGGTTAAAATATTTTCCAAAACCTATCACTACAGTAGCTCTATCTAGGAGATTGAGCACTTTTCTCCCTGACAACCCCGAGTACTTTGATAATCAAGGAGGCCTCCTGGGGACTACTGAAATAACTTAGGTATCCTCTCTCCTTCTGATCTGCGAAATAGTCCAAAGGGGAACGAAGATGGCGTTAAAACATTTTCCAAACCTATCATACAGTAGCTCTATCTAGGACATTGAGCACTTTTCTCCCGGACAACGCCGAGTACTTTGAAAATCAGAGAGGCCTCCTGGGGACTACTGAACTCAGTTAGGTATCCTCCCTCCTTTTCATCTGCAAAATTGTCCAAAGGGGTACAAAGATGGCGTTAAAATATGTTCTAAACCTATCACTACAGTAGCTCTATCTAGGATATTGAGCACTTTTCTCCCGGACAACGCCGAGTACTTTGAAAATCGAGGAGGCTTCATGAGCACTCTTGAAATTACTTAGGTATCCTCTCTCCTTCTGATCTGCGAAATAGTCCAAAGGGGAACGAAGATGGCGTTAAAATATTTTCCAAACCTATCACTACAGTAGCTCTATCTAGGACATTGAGCACTTTTCTCCCGGACAACGCCGAGTACTTTGATAATCAAGGAGGCCTCCTTGAGACTACTGAAATCACTGAGGTATCCTCTCTCCTTCTGATCTGCGAAATAGTCCAAAGGGGAACGAAGATGGCGTTAAAATATTTTCCAAACCTATCACTACAGTAGCTCTATCTAGGATATTGAGCACTTTTCTCCCGGACAACGCCGAGTACTTAGAAAATCAAGGAGGCTTCATGAACCCACATGAAATACCTTAGGTATCCTCTCTCCTTCTGATCTGCGAAATAGTCCAAAGCACTCCTGAAATCACTTAGGTATCCTAATAGTGCATCATGACAACGGAACCGATACGACCCTACCTCAACACTTCTCAAAAAAGGAGGAGATAATGCATGGGATGAGTGCATCATGACAACGGAACCGATACGACCCTACCTCAACACTTCTCAAAAAAGGAGGAGATAATGCATGGGATGAGTTCATCATGACAACGGAACCGATTAGACCCTACCTCAACACTTCTCAAAAAAGGAGGAGATAATGCATGGGAATAGTGCATCATGACAACGGACCCGATACGACCCTACCTCAACACTTCTCAAAAAAGGAGGAGATAATGCATGGGAATAGTGAATCATGACAACGGAACCGATACGACCCTACCTCAACACTTCTCAAAAAAGGAGGAGATAATGCATGGGATGAGAGCATCATGACAACGGAACCGATACGACCCTACCTCAACATTTCTCAAAAAAGGAAGAGATAATGCATGGGATGAGGGCATCATGACAACGGAACCGATACGACCCTACCTCAACATTTCTCAAAAAAGGAGGAGGTAATGCATGGGATCAGTGCATCATGACAACGGAACCGATACTACCCTACCTCAACACTTCTCAAGAAAGGAGGAGGTAATGCTCACACCAGCGAATACCGTAACCCCCCCCCCCCAATTTGGCCTGAAAGGAGGAGGTAATTCCTATCATGATAACAGAACGGCCACAGGGAGGGAGGGGGGAGGAAAATATTAGCGTCTATTAATAATTATGAAAGAAAGTGTGAGAGGGAAAAAAAACTGCCACTCTCTGACGTCATGATGACCTGATATAACCGGACACAATTTAGGTCAAGACCGGGTACATCCGGCAAGGGATTATGAGACAGGTGCGGATGTGATTGAGCAACCCTTGTTTCACTACACACTCTTAACGTAGGATTCCTATGTTGTTATTGATGCATCCGGACAGAAGTTATTGGATGATCTGATACAACCGGACACAATTTAGGGCAAGACCGGGTACATCCGGCAAGGGATTATGGGATGTTTACAATGACTCTGCATTTTTATCGGATTAGTACATAAATACATTAGATTATTTCGAATTTAGTACATATTAACGTTGCAATTTCGTGTAAAATACGAAAAAAACTGCTACCTTTTGTCGGAAAGTGGTCCGGTTGACTGTCAGCGAGTGAATCGTTATTTGCGATTTTGAGATATTATGATCCCAGGATATGTACGGTGCTGAAGATATAAACTTTTTGACATGTCGTCGCGTAGTTTTTGAGGAGAAGCTTCACATACAGACATACATACATACATACATACATACATACATATAGACAAGTGCCCTTTATATAAGAGACTAGCGGGGCTACCCGGCGTTGCTCGGGGTCATAAAAACATAATTGAAGAAAAATTGCGTATGTAACATCTTTATATTAAAACTTCTATTTCTCTCCTTCTCTCTCTATAGCTGTCTCTTTATCTTTCTACTTTTCTCTACCCTGGTCGCTACTTTTAAATTTTGCCTTTTGCGAAAGCTGTTTCTTCCCCACCATTTCATCCTACGTTTCACAGGGCAGTAGTATGACTATAAAAAGTACCACCACTGTCTGCGCCTTCTATATAGGTACTTATAACCGCCCCGGTGTTCATACTATATATTTTGAATCCCCTCATGATATCCTTCATCATTTTAACTCCCCTCGTTATATTCATCATTTTCGATCTCCTCATACTATTAATCATTTTCAATCCCCTCATAATATTCTTCATCATTTTCAATCTCCTCATACTATTAATCATTTTCAATCCCCTCATAATATTCTTGCTCATTTTCAATCCTCTCGTAATATTCCTCATCATTTTCAATCCGCTCATAATATTCTTAATAATTTTCAATCCTCTCATGATATTCTTCATTTTTTCAATCCTCTCATGATATTCTTCATTATTTTTAAACCCCCCATGATATTCTTCATCATTTTCAATCCCCTCATGATATTATTCATCATTTTAAATCCCCTCATGGTATTCTTCATCATTTCCAATCCTGTCAGTCTATTCTTCATCATTTTCAATCCTGTCAGTCTATTCTTCATCATTTTCAATCCTCTCATGACATTCTTCATCATTTTCAATCCCCTCATGATAGTCTTCATCATTTTCAATCCCCTCATGATAGTCTTCATCATTTTCAAACCTCTCATGATAGTCTTCATCATTTTCAATCCTCTCATGAAAGTCTTCATCCTTTTCAATCCTCTCATGAAAGTCTTCATCCTTTTCAATCCTCTCATGAAAGTCTTCATCCTTTTCAATCCTCTCATGATAGTCTTTATCATAGCTCTATATAGGATAATGAGCACTTTTCTCCCGGACAACGCCGAGTACTTTGAAAATCAAGGAGGCCTCATGAGCACTACTGAAATCACTTACGTATCCTCTCTCCTTCTGATCTGCGAAATAGTCCAAAGGGGAACAAAGATGGCGTTAAAATACTTTCCAAACCTATCACTACAGTAGCTCTATCTAGGACATTGAGCACTTTTCTCCCGGACAACGCCGAGTACTTTAATAATAAAGGAGGCCTCCTGAGGACTACTGAAATCACTTAGGTATCCTCTCTCCTACTGATCTGCGAAATAGTCCAAAGGGAAACGAAGATGGCGTTAAAATATTATCCAAACCTATCACTACAGTAGCTCTATATAGGACATTGAGCACTTTTTTTCCCGGACAACGCCGAGTACTTTGAAAATCAAAGAGGCCTCCTGAGCACAACTGAAATAACTCTTATCGATTCACCATCCTTTCAGCGTAGATTCTGTTCAAATATTATCCAAACCTATCACTACAGTAGCTCTATCTAGGACATTAAGCACTTTTTTCCCGGACAACGCCGAGTACTTTGAAAATCGAGGAGGCTTCATGAGCACTACTGAAATCCCTTAGGTATCCTCTCTCCTTCTGATCTTCGAAATAGTCCAAAGGGAAACGAAGATGGCGTTAAAATATTATCCAAACCTATCACTACAGTAGCTCTATCTAGGACATTGAGCACTTTTATCCCGGACAACGCCGAGTACTTTGAAAATCGAGGAGGCTTTATGAACACCCATGAAATCCCTTAGGTATCCTCTCTCCTTCTGATCTGCGAAATAGTCCAAAGGGGAACGAAGATGGCGTTAAAATATTTTCCAAAACCTATCACTACAGTAGCTCTATCTAAGACATTGAGCACTTTTCTCCCGGACAACGCCGAGTACTTTGATAATCAAGGAGGCCTCCTGGGGACTACAGAAATCACTTAGGTATCCTCTCTCCTTCTGATCTGCGAAATAGTCCAAAGAGGAACTAAGATGGCGTTAAAATATTTCCAAACCTATCACTACAGTAGCTCTATCTAGAATATTGAGCACTTTTCTCCCGGACAACGCCGAGTATTTCAAAATCAAAGAGGCCTCCTGAGCACTACTAAAATAACTCTTATCGATTACCCCATCCGTTTCAGCGTAGATACTGTCAAAATATTATCCAAACCTATCACTACAGTAGCTCTATCTAGGACATTGAGCACTTTTTTCCCGGACAACGCCGAGTACTTTGAAAATCAAAGAGGCCTCCTGGGGACTACTGAAATCAGTTAGGTATCCTCCCTCCTTTTCAGCTACAAAATTGTCCAAAGGGGAACGAAGATGGCGTTAAAATATTTTCTAAACCTATCACTACAGTAGCTCTATCTAGGATATTGAGCACTTTTCTCCCGGACAACGCCGAGTACTTTGAAAATCGAGGAGGCTTTATGAGCACTCCTGAAATCCCTTAGGTATCCTCTCTCCTTCTGATCTTCGAAATAGTCCAAAGGGAAACGAAGATGGCGTTAAAATATTATCCAAACCTATCACTACAGTAGCTCTATCTAGGACATTGAGCACTTTTATCCCGGACAACGCCGAGTACTTTGAAAATCGAGGAGGCTTCATGAACACCCATGAAATCCCTTAGGTATCCTCTCTCCTTCTTATCTGCGAAATAGTCCAAAGAGGAACGAAGATGGCGTCAAAATATTTTCCAAAACCTATCACTACAGTAGCTCTATCTAGGACATTGAGCACTTTTCTCCCGGACAACGCCGAGTACTTTGATAATCAAGGAGACCTCCTGGGGACTACTGAAATCACTTAGGTATCCTCTCTCCTTCTGATATGCGAAATAGTCTAAGGAGGAACTAAGATGGCGTTAAAATAGTTTCCAAACCTATCACTACAGTAGCTCTATCTAGGATATTGAGCACTTTTCTCCCGGACAACGCCGAGTATTTCAAAATCAAATAGGCCTCCTGAGCACTACTGAAATAACTCTTATAGATTACCCCATCCTTTTCAGCGTAGATGCTGTTAAAATATTATCCAAACCTATCACTACAGTAGCTCTATCTAGGACATTGAGCACTTTTTTCCCGGACAACGCCAAGTACTTTGAAAATCAAAGAGGCCTCCTGGGGACTACTGAAATCAGTTAGGTATCCTCCCTCCTTTTCAGCTGCAAAATTGTCCAAAGGGGAACGAAGATGGCGTTAAAATATTTTCTAAACCTATCACTACAGTAGCTCTATCTAGGATATTGAGCACTTTTCTCCCGGACAACGCCGAGTACTTTGAAAATCGAGGAGGCTTTATGAGCACTCCTGAAATCCCTTAGGTATCCTCTCTCCTTCTGATCTGCGAAATAGTCCAAAGGGAAACGAAGATGGCGTTAAAATATTTTCCAAACCTATCACTACAGTAGCTCTATCTAGGACATTGAGCACTTTTATCCCGGACAACGCCGAGTACTTTGATAATCAAGGAAGCCTCCTGGGGACTACTGAAATCACTTAGGTATCCTCTCTCCTTCTGATCTGCGAAATAGTTCAAAGGTGAACAGAGATTGCGTTAAATTATTTTCCAAATAAATCACTACAGTAGCTCTATCTAGGATATTGAGTACTTTTCTCCCGGACAACGCCGAGTACTTTGAAAATCGAGGAGGCTTCATGAACACCCATGAAATTCCTCAGGTATCCTCTCTCCTTCTGATCTGCGAAATAGTCCAAAGGGGAACGAAGATGGCGTTAAAATATTTTCCAAACCTATCACTACAGTAGCTCTATCTAGGATATTGAGCACTTTTCTCCCGGACAACGCCGAGTACTTTGAAAATCGAGAAGGCTTCATGAACACCCATGAAATCCCTTAGGTATCCTCTCTCCTTCTGATCTGCGAAATAGTCCAAAGGAGAACGAAGATGGCGTTAAAATATTTTCCAAAACCTATCACTACAGTAGCTCTATCTAGGACATTGAGCACTTTTCTCCCGGACAACGCCGAGTACTTTGATAATCAAGGAGGCCTCCTGGGGACTACTGAAATCACTTAGGTATCCTCTCTCCTGATCTGCGAAATAGTCCAAAGGGTAACAGAGACAGCGTTAAAATATTTTCCAAACCTATCACTACAGTAGCTCTATCTAGGATATTGAGCACTTTTCTCCCGGACAACGCCGAGTATTTCAAAATCAAATAGGCCTCCTGAGCACTACTGAAATAACTTATATCGATTACCCCATCCTTTTCAGCGTAGATGCTGTTAAAATATTATCCAAACCTATCACTACAGTAGCTCTATCTAGGACATTGAGCACTTTTTTCCCGGCAACGCCGAGTACTTTGAAAATCAAAGAGGCCTCCTGGGGACTACTGAAATCAGTTAGGTATCCTCCCTCCTTTTCATCTGCAAAATTGTCCAAAGGGAGACGAAGATGGCGTTAAAATATTTTCTAAACCTATCACTACAGTAGCTCTATCTAGGATATTGAGCACTTTTCTCCCGGACAACGCCGAGTACTTTGAAAATCGAGGAGGCTTTATGAGCACTCCTGAAATCCCTTAGGTATCCTCTCTCCTTCTGATCTGCGAAATAGTCCAAAGGGGAACGAAGATGGCGTTAAAATATTTTCCAAACCTATCACTACAGTAGCTCTATCTAGGACATTGAGCACTTTTCTCCCGGACAACGCCGAGTACTTTGATAATCAAGGAGACCTCCTGGGGACTACTGATATCACTTAGGTATCCTCTCTCCTTCTGATCTGCGAAATAGTCCAAAGGGGAACGAAGATGGCGTTAAAATATTTTCCAAACCTATCACTACAGTAGCTCTATCTAGGATATTGAGCACTTTTCTCCCGGACAACGCCGAGTACTTTGAAAATCGAGAAGGCTTCATGAACACCCATGAAATCCCTTAGGTATCCTCTCTCCTTCTGATCTGCGAAATAGTCCAAAGGAGAACGAAGATGGCGTTAAAATATTTTCCAAAACCTATCACTACAGTAGCTCTATCTAGGACATTGAGCACTTTTCTCGCGGACAACGCCGAGTACTTTGATAATCAAGGAGGCCTCCTGGGGACTACTGAAATCAATTAGGTATCCTCTCTCCTTCTGATCTGCGAAATAGTCCAAAGGGGAACGAAGACGGCGTTAAAATATTTTCCAAAACTATCACTACAGTAGCTCTATCTAGGACATTGAGCACTTTTCTCCCGGACAACGCCGAGTACTTTGAAAATCGAGGAGGCTTCATGAGCACTCTTGAAATTACTTAGGTATCCTCTCTCCTTCTGATCTGCGAAATAGTCCAAAGGTGAACGAAGATTGCGTTAAAATATTTTCCAAACAAATCACTACAGTAGCTCTATCTAGGATATTGAGTACTTTTCTCCCGGACAACGCCGAGTACTTTGAAAATCGAGGAGGCTTCATGAACACCCATGAAATTCCTCAGGTATCCTCTCTCCTTCTGATCTGCGAAATAGTCCAAAGGGGAACGAAGATGGCGTTAAAATATTTTCCAAAACCTATCACTACAGTAGCTCTATCTAGGACATTGAGCACTTTTCTCCCGGACAACGCCGAGTACTTTGAAAATCGAGGAGGCTTCATGAGCACTCCTGAAATCCCTTACGTATCCTTTCTCCTTCTGATCTGCGAAATAGTCCAAAGGGGAACGAAGACGGCGTTAAAATATTTTCCAAAACTATCACTACAGTAGCTCTATCTAGGACATTGAGCACTTTCTCCCGGACATAGCCGAGTACTTTGATAATCAAAGAGGGCTCCTGGGGACTACTGAAATGACTTAGGTATCCTCTCTCCTTCTGATCTGTGAAATAGTCCAAAGGGGAACAAATACGGCGTTAAAATATTTTCCAAACCTATCACTACAGTAGCTCTATCTAGGATATTGAGCACTTTTCTCCCGGACAACGCCGAGTACTTTGAAAATCGAGGAGGCTTCATGAACACCCATGAAATTCCTCAGGTATCCTCTCTCCTTCTGATCTGCGAAATAGTCCAAAGGGGAACGAAGATGGCGTTAAAATATTTTCCAAAACCTATCACTACAGTAGCTCTATCTAGGACATTGAGCACTTTTCTCCCGGACAACGCCGAGTACTTTGATAATCAAAAAGGCCTCCAGTGGAATACTGAAATGACTTAGGTATCCTCTCTCCTTCTGATCTGCGAAATAGTCCAAAGGGGAACGAAGACGGCGTTAAAATATTTTCCAAACCTATCACTACAGTAGCTCTATCTAGGATATTGAGCACTTTTCTCCCGGACAACGCCGAGTATTTCAAAATCAAAGAGGCCTCCTGAGCACTACTGAAATAACTCTTATCGATTACCCCATCCTTTTCAGCGTAGATGCTGTTAAAATATTATCCAAACCTATCACTACAGTTGCTCTATCTAGGACATTGAGCACTTTTCTCCCGGACAACGCCGAGTACTTTGATAATCAAGGAGGCTTCCTGGGGACTACTGAAATGACTTAGGTATCCTCTCTCCTGATCTGCGAAATAGTCCAAAGGGTAACAGAGACGGCGTTAAAATATTTTCCAAACCTATCACTACAGTAGCTCTATCTAGGATATTGAGCACTTTTCTCCCGGACAACGCCTAGTATTTCAAAATCAAAGAAGCCTCCTGAGCACTACTGAAATAACTCTTATCGATTACCCCATCCTTTTCAGCGTAGATGCTGTTAAAATATTATCCAAACCTATCACTACAGTAGCTCTATCTAGGACATTGAGCACTTTTTTCCCGGACAACGCCGAGTACTTTGAAAATCAAAGAGGCCTCCTGGGGACTACTGAAATCAGTTAGGTATCCTCCCTCCTTTTCATCTGCAAAATTGTCCAAAGGGAGACGAAGATGGCGTTAAAATATTTTCTAAACCTATCACTACAGTAGGTCTATCTAGGATATTGAGCACTTTTCTCCCGGACAACGCCGAGTACTTTGAAAATCGAGGAGGCTTTATGAGCACTCCTGAAATCCCTTAGGTATCCTCTCTCCTTCTGATCTGCGAAATAGTCCAAAGGGGAACAGAGATGGCGTTAAAATATTTTCCAAACCTATCACTACAGTAGCTCTATCTAGGACATTGAGCACTTTTCTCCCGGACAACGCCGAGTACTTTGATAATCAAGGAGGCCTCCTGGGGACTACTGATATCACTTAGGTATCCTCTCTCCTTCTGATCTGCGAAATAGTCCAAAGGGGAACGAAGATGGCGTTAAAATATTTTCGAAACCTATCACTACAGTAGCTCTATTTAGGATATTGAGCACTTTTCTCCCGGACAACGCCGAGTACTTTGAAAATCGAGAAGGCTTCATGAACACCCATGAAATCCCTTAGGTATCCTCTCTCCTTCTGATCTGCGAAATAGTCCAAAGGAGAACGAAGATGGCGTTAAAATATTTTCCAAAACCTATCACTACAGTAGCTCTATCTAGGACATTGAGCATTTTTCTCCCGGACAACGCCGAGTACTTTGATAATCAAGGAGGCCTCCTGGGGACTACTGAAATCACTTAGGTATCCCTTCTCCTTCTGATCTGCGAAATAGTCCAAAGGGAAACGAAGATGGCGTTAAAATATTTTCCAAACCTATCACTGCAGTAGCTCTATCTAGGATATTGAGCACTTTTCTCCCGGACAACGCCGAGTATTTCAAAATCAAAGAGGCCTCCTGAGCACTACTGAAATAACTCTTATGGATTACCCCTATCCTTTTCAGCGTAGATGCTGTTAAAATATTATCCAAACCTATCACTACAGTTGCTCTATCTAGGACATTGAGCACTTTTCTCCCGGACAACGCCGAGTACTTTGATAATCAAGGAGGCTTCCTGGGGACTACTGAAATGACTTAGGTATCCTCTCTCCTGATCTGCGAAATAGTCCAAAGAGTAACAGAGACGGCGTTAAAATATTTTCCAAACCTATCACTACAGTAGCTCTATCTAGGATATTGAGCACTTTTCTCCCGGACAACGCCGAGTATTTCAAAATCAAAGAGGCCTCCTGAGCACTACTGAAATAACTCTTATCGATTACCCCATCCTTTTCAGCGTAGATGCTGTTAAAATATTATCCAAACCTATCACTACAGTAGCTCTATCTAGGACATTGAGCACTTTTTTCCCGGACAACGCCGAGTACTTTGAAAATCAAAGAGGCCTCCTGGGGACTACTGAAATCAGTTAGGTATCCTCCCTCCTTTTCATCTGCAAAATTGTCCAAAGGGAGACGAAGATGGCGTTAAAATATTTTCTAAACCTATCACTACGGTAGCTCTATCTAGGATATTGAGCACTTTTTTCCCGGACAACGCCGAGTACTTTGAAAATCGAGGAGGCTTCATGAGCACTACTGAAATCCCTTAGGTATCCTCTCTCCTTCTGATCTGCCAAATAGTCCTGAGGCGCTCATACCGGCGAATGCCGACATTCCCCCTTCCCTAGATTTCGCCGGAGGCGCTCATACCGACGAATGCCGACATTCCCCCTCCCCGGATTTCGCATGAGTCGCTCACACTTCAACACTGCTCAAAAAAGGAGTAGATAATGGATGGGATGAGGGCATCATGACAACGGAACCGATACGACCCTACCTCAACACTTCTCAAAAAAGGAGGAGATAATGGATGGGATGAGGGCATCATGACAACGGAACCGATACGACCCTACCTCAACACTTCTCAAAAAAGGAGGAGATAATGCATGGGATGAGGGCATCATGACAACGGAACCGATACGACCCTACCTGAACACTTCTCAAAAAAGGAGGAGATAATGCATGGGAATAGGTCATCATGACAACGGAACCGATACGACCCTACCTCAACACTTCTCAAAAAAGGAGGAGATAATGCATGGGATGAGGGCATCATGACAACGGAACCGATACGACCCTACCTCAACACTTCTCAAAAAAGGAGGAGGTAATTCATGGGATGAGCACATCATGACAACGGAACCGATACTATTCTACATCTACACTTTTCAAAAAAGGAAGAGGTAATGCATGGGATCAGTGCATCATGACAACGGAACCGATACTACCCTACCTCTACACTTCTCAAAAAAGGAGGAGGTAATGCTCACACCGGCGAATACCGTAACCCCCCCCCCCCCCCCAATTTGGCCTGAAAGGAGGAGGTAATTCCTATCATGATAACAGAACGGCCACAGGGAGGGAGGGGGGAGGAATATTAGCGTCTATTAATAATTAAGAAAGAAAGTGTGAGAGGGAAAAATGACAGAAAGGAAAACTGCCACTCTCTGACGTCATGATGACCTGATATAACCGGACACAATTTAGAGCAAGACCGGGTACATCCGGCAAGGGATTATGGGACAGGTTAGGATGTGATTGAGCAACCCTTGTTTCACTACACACTCTTAACGTAGGATTCCTATGTTGTTATTGATGCAACCGGACAGAAGTTATTGGATGATCTGATACAACCGGACACAATTTAGGGCAAGACCGGGTACATCCGGCAAGGGATTATGGGATGTTTATAGTGACTCGGCATTTTTATCGGATTAGTACATAAATACATTAGATTATTTCGAATTTACTACATATTAACGTTGAAATTTCGTGAAAAATACGAAAAAAACTGCTACCTTTTGTCGGAAAGTGGTCCGGTTGACTGTCAGCAAGTGAATCGATTTTCGCGATTTTTAGATATTTTACATCCGGGATTTGTGCGGTCCTGTAGTTGTCAACTTTTTGACATGTCGTCGGGTAGTTTTTGAGGAGATACTGGACATACAAACAAACAAACATACAAACAGACAACTGCCCTTTATATAAGAGACTAGCGGGGCTACCCGGCGTTGCTCGGGGTCATTAAAACATATAATTGAAGAAAAATCGTGTGTGTAACATCTTTATATACAAACTTCTATTTCTCCCCCCCCCCCTTCTCTATAGCCGTCTCTTTATCTTTCTACCTTTCTCTTCCCTGGTCGCCGCATTTCACCGCTACTTTCTAATTTTGCCTTTTGCGAAAGCTGTTCTTTCCCCACCATTTCTCCTACGTTGCCCAGGGCAATAGTATGATATATTTCTATAAAAAGTAACACCTCTATCTGCGCCTTCTATATAGGTACTTATCTCCACCCCGGTGTTCATGCTATATACGTATCTATCATCACCCCGGTGCGCATACTATATACGTACCTATCGCCGCCCCAGTTCACATACTATATACGTACCTATCGCCACCCCAGTTCAGATACTATTTAAGTACCTATTGCCGCCCCAGTGCGAATGCTAAATAGTACCTATCGCCGCCCCGGTGTGCATGCTACATAAGTACCTATCGCTGCCCTAGTGGGAATAATTAATATGTACATATTGCCGCATTGGTGCGAATTTCTAAATACGTACCTATCACCACTTTGGTGCGAATGCTAAATACGTACCTATCGCCGGCCCGATGCGAATGCTAAATACGTACCTATAGCCGCCCTGGTGTGAATGCTAAATACGTACCTATAGCCGCCCCGGTGCGAATGCTAAATACGTACCTATCACCACCCTGGTGCGAATGCGAAATACATACCTTTCGCCGTTCTGGTGCACGTGCTATATACATACCTATTGCCGCCCCGGTGCACGTGATATATATGTACTGATCGCCGCCTCGGTGCGCATGCTATGTACGTACTTATTGCTGCCCATGTGTACATGCTATATATGTAGCTATCGCCACCCCTGAATTCTGAATATGTACCTATCGCCGCCCCGGTGTGGAAGCTAAATACATACATATCGCCGCCCCGGTACGAATGCTAAATACATACATATCGCCGCCCCAGTGTGATTTCTAAATACGTACCTATCGCCGCTCTTGTGTGAATTCTAAATACGTACCTATCGCCGCCCCGGTGCGGAAGCTAAATACGTACATATCGCCACCCCGATGCGAATGCTAAATACATACCTATCGCCGCCCCGGTGCGAATGCTAAATACATACCTATCGCCGCCCCGGTGCGAATGCTAAATACATACCTATCGCCGCCCCGGTGTGAATGCTAAATACATATCTATCGCCGCCCCGGTGTGAATGCTAAATACATACCTATCGCCGCCCCGGTGTGAATGCTAAATACATACATATCGCCGCCCCGGTGTGAATGCTAAATACGTACCTTTCGCCGCCCCGGTGCGCGTGCTATATACGTACCTATCGCTGCCCCGGTGCGCGTGCTATATATGAACCGATCGCTGCCCCAGTGCGCATGCATAATACATACCTATCACGTACTTATTGCCGCCCATGTGCACATGCTATATACGTACCTATCGCCACCGCTGAATGCTAAATAAGTACCTATCTCCGCCCAGGGATGAATGCTAAATACGTACATATTGCCGCCCAGGTGTTCATACACCATATGTACCTATCACTGCCCCAGTGCGAATACTAAATATGTACATATCGCCACCCCGGTGCGATTGCTGAATACATACCTATCGCAACCCCGGTGCGAATGCTAAATACGTAGCTATAGCCACCCCTATGCACTACTATATAGTACCTATTGCCACCCCGGTACACATACTATATATAAACCTATCGCCGGCCCGGTGTGCATACTATATTCGTACCTATCGCGGCTCTGGTGCGCATACTACATACTTACCTATCTCTGCAAGGGTACACATACTATATATGTACCAATCTCCAGCCCAGTTCGCATACGTAAGAACTTATATTTATTCGGCCCTGTCGTGTTAGAAAAACAAAATAGTGTTCATTTATGTATTGTCACTATCATAAATATAAATATTTTTAGTTACAAACAGAAAAAAATACATTTTTTTGCCTCCCCACAAGAAATTTTTGTTTCTATCCTCCCATATACTTAGAAATATTTTTAATTTAAAGGAAAAAAAAAAGAAAATTTTTTGACCACCCTTACACCCCAAAAAATTTATGTTCATAGAAATATTTTTATTTTAAAAAAGAAAAAAAAAAAAAATTTTTAGCCCCCCCCCCCGAAAAATTTTTTTTTTCATTCTCCCCCATACACATAAATATTTTCAATGAAAAAGATAAAAGACAAAATAAATGTTTTGCCTTCCACCCAATTTTTTTTATACTCCCGATGCGCATGCTATATAGTATTTATTGCCGCCCATGTGCACATGCTATACACTTCCTATCGCCACCGCTGAATGCTAAATACGTATTTATTGATGTCGCGGTGCGAATGCTAAATAGGTTTTCAGCGTAGATGCTCTTAAAATATTATCCAAACCTATCACTACAGTAGCTCTATCTAGGACATTGAACAATTTTCTCCCAGACAACGCTGAGTACTTTAAAAATAAAAGAGGCCTCATGAGCACTACTGAAATAACTTAGGTATCCTCTTTCCTTCTGATCTGCCAAATAGTCCAAAGGGGAACGAAGATGGCATTAAAATATTTTCCAAACCTATCACTACAGTAGCTCTATCTAGGATATTGAGCACTTTTCTGCCGGACAACGCCGAGTACTTTGAAAATCAAAGACGTCTCCTGAGCACTACTGAAATAACTCTTATCGATTCCCCCATCCTTTTCAGCGTAGATGCTGTTAAAATATTATCCAAACCTATCACTACAGTAGCTCGATCAAGGACATTGAACACTTTTCTCCCGGACAACGCCAAATACTTTGAAAATCAAGGAGGCCTCCTGAGCACTACTGAAATCACTTAGGTATCCCTCCTTTTGATCTGCAAAATAGTCCAAAGGGGAACGAAGATGGCGTTAAAATATTTTCAAAACCTATCACTACAGTAGCTCTATCTAGGATATTGAGCACTTTTCTCCCGGACAACCCCGAGTAATTTTTAAATCAAGGAGGCCTCATGAGCACTTCTTAAATAACTCTTATCGATTCCCCCATCCTTTTCAGCGTAGATGCTGTTAAAATATTATCCTAACCTATAACTACAGTAGCTCTATCTAGGACATTCAGCAATTTTCTCCCGGACAACGCCGAGTACTTTGAAAATCAAGGAGGCCTCCTGAGCACTACTGAAATCACTTAGGTATCCTCTCTCCTTCTGATCTACCAAATAGTCCAAAGGGGAACGAAGATAGCGTTAAAATATTTTCCAAACCTATCATTACAGTAGCTCTATCTAGGATATTGAGCACTTTTCTCCCGGACAACGCCGAGTACTTTGATAATCAAAGACGCCTCCTGAGAACTACTGTAATAACTTATATCGATTCCCCCATCCTTTTCAGCGTAGATGCTGTTTAAATATTATCCAAACCTATCACTACAGTAGCTCTATCTAGGACATTGAGCACTTTTCTCCCGGACAATGCCGAGTACTTTGATAATCAAGGAGGCCTCCTGAGGACTACTGAAATCACATAGGTATCCTCTCTCCTTCTGATCTGCCAAATAGTCCAAAGGGGAACGAAGATAGCGTTAAAGTATTTTCCAAACCTATCACTACAGTAGCTCTATCTAGGACATTGAGCGCTTTTCTCCCGGACAACGCCGAGTACTTTGATAACAAAGGAGGCCTCCTGAGGACTACTGAAATCACTTAGGTATCCCTCCTTTTGATCTGCCAAATAGTCCAAAGGGGAACGAAGATGGCTTTAAAATATTTTCTAAACCTATCACTACAGTAGCTCTATCTAGGACATTGAGCACTTTTCTCCCGGACAACGCCGAGTATTTGAAAATCAAAGAGGCCTCATGAGCACTACTGAAATAACTCTTATCGATCCCCCCATCCTTTTCAGCGTAGATGCTGTTAAGATATTATGCAAACCTATCTCTACAGTAGCTCTATCTAGGACATTGAGCACTTTTTTCCCGGACAACGCCGAGTACTATGACCTGATATAACCGGACACAATATAGGGCAAGACCAGGTACATCCAGCAAGGGATTATTGGACAGGTGCGGATGTGATTGAGCAACCCTTGTTTCACTACACACTTATAACGTAGGATTCCTATGTTGTTATTGATTTATCCGGACAGAAGTTATTGGATGATCTGATACAACCGGGCTGAATGTCGGGCAAGACCGGGTACATCCGGCAAGGGATTATGGGATGTTTACAGTGACTCTGCATTTTTATCGGATTAGTACATAAATACATTAGATTATTTCGAATTTACTACATATTAACGTTGAAAAAGTAGTGTAAAATACGAAAAAACTGCTACCTTTTGTCGGAAAGTGGTCCGGTTGACTGTCAGCGAGTGAATCGTTTTTCCATAGACCGGCGGAATGAAGCCAAGACGATTATGGAGTGCATAATCCAAACAGATACTACACTAAACAGAATTAGAGAAAAACGGCCTAGGGAGTTTTAAATTCATTGTTGCTCATCAAAAGTCATTAAAGAACTTGTTAAATAGTATTATACAATGTTTGTTCAAAGAAAATCATAGTTATTATTACTCGTTAATTTATTAATGTAATTTGAACAGTGTCTAGTGGATAGACCGCTGTTCAGGTGTAGATTGGTTATAAATAGTCCCTTTAAATCACATTAAATTTTTGAATTTCGGATGTTTCTCGGCCTTCACTTATCCCCGACCCCCCCTCCCCCTACATAACGGGCACTATGCCTAAGGTCTGGTGAGTTCCCAAGGTTTGTAAAATCTTCATCTGTAGATAAAGATGAGGGGTGTCCGAAGGAACTCACCTGCCTAAATAAATCGGCCTTTTGGCTAAGATCAAAGTGTAGTATCTGTTCTCGGCATTATTGCCTTGAGATCAAGTGTATATCTAGTCCTATCCGATAGGTGTCGATCTTACACTGTCGAATCAAAAATCAGATTATCTTTTTATTTTTTAATCCCTTTTCCTTTAGCTCACTTCCTCTCCCCTAAAGTACCGGTTGATATACCCCCAAGGTCGGGATCTGTCTCACCGACGACTCCCCCCAAATTTCGCCTGAGGCGCTGACACCGGCGAATACTGACACTCCCCCTCCCCCAAATTTCGCCTGCCTCACCGGCGTATGCCAATACGCCCCATCCCCAAATTTCGCCTGAGGCGCCCCACAGGCAATCGCTCATACCGCCGAATGCCGACATTTCCCTCCTCCCCTCCCCAGATTGGCCTGAGCTTCCGTATGCCGACATTCCCCCTCCCCAGATTTGGCCTGAGGCGCTCACACCGGCGAATGCCGATACTCCCCCTCCCCCAAATTTTCCCTTAGGCGTCCCACCGGTGTATGCTGATACCACCCCCCACCCCTCCCCCAAATTTCACCTGAAGCGCTCACACCGGCGAATGCCGACACCCCCCCGAAAGGAGGAGGGAATGCCTATCATGATAACAGAACGGCCATAGTGAGGGGGGGAATATTAGCGTCTATTAATAATTAAGAAAGAAAGTGTGGGAGGGAGCGGGAAAAAAGAAAGAAAGAAAAAAATGGTTGTAGTGTGAGTGAATTTCTTCCTGCCACTCTCTGACGTCAGGGTACCAACACATACTTCGTCAAGTGGCAGGGTACCCACACATACTTCGTCCGGTTGCAGGGTACTCACACATACTTCGTCATGTCGAAGTGTACCCACACATACTTCGTCAGGTCGCACGGTACCCACAGATACTTTTTCCGGTCGCAGGGTACCCACACATACTTCGTTAGGTCGCAGGGTACCCAAACATACTTCGTCAGGTCGCATGGTACCCAGACATACTTCGTCCGGTCGCAGGGTACCCACACATACTTCGTCCGGTCGCAGGGTACCAACACATACATTGTTAGGTCGCAGGGTACCCACACATACTTCGTCCGGTCGCAGGGTACCCACACATACTTCGTCCGGTCGCAGGGTACCAACACATACTTCGTCCGGTCGCAGGGTACCCACACATACTTCGTCCGGTCGCAGGATACCCACACATAGTTCGTGCGGTCGCAGGGTACCCACACATACTTCGTGCGGTCGCAGGGTACCCACACATATTCGTGCGGTCGCAGGGTACCCACAAATATTTCGTGCGGTCGCAGGGTACGCACACATATTTCGTGCGGTCGCAGGGTACCTATACATCCTACGTGCGGTCGCAGGGTACCCACACATACTTCGTTCGGTCGCAGGGTACCCACACATACTTCGTGCGGTCGCAGGGTACCCACACATACTTCGTCAGGTCGCAGGGTACCCACACATACTTCGTCTGGTTGCAGGGTACCCACACATACTTCGTCTGGTCGCAGGGTACCTACACATAGTTCGTGCCGTCGCAGGGTACTCACACATACTTCGTATAGTCGCAGGGTACCCACACATACTTAGTGCGGTCGCAGGGTACCAACACATACTTCGTGGGGTCGCAGGGTACCCACACATACTTCGTCCGGTCGCAGGGTACCCACAAATACTTCGTCCAGTCGCAGGGTACCCACACATACTTCGTGCGGTCGCAGGGTACCCACAAATATTTCGTTCGGTCACAGGGTACCCACACATACTTCGTGCGGTCGCAGGGTACCTATAAATACTTCTGGTCGTACAGTACCCACACATACATTGTCCGGTCGCAGGGTACCCACAAATACTTTGTCCGGTCGAAGGGTACCCACACATATTCGTGCGGTCGCAGGGTACCCACACATACTTCGTCAGGTCGCAGGGTACCCACACATACTTCGTGCGGTCGCAGGGTACCTATACATACTTCGTGCGGTCGCAGGGTACCCACACAAACTTCGTCCGGTCGCAGGGTACCCACACTCAACGGGTCACTGTAAACGTTTACTTGTTAAATTCTTCTTTTTTTCTTTTTTTATACATATATAGAGTGGTTATGACTCAACGGGTCATTGTAAACGTGTACTTGTTAAACTCTTCTTTTTTCTTTTTTTATACATATATAGAGTGGTTATGACTCAACGGGTCACTGTAAACGTGTACTTGTTAAATTCTTCTTTTTTCTGTTTTTATACATATATAGAGTGGTTATGACTCAACGGGTCACTGTAAACGTGTACTTGTTAAATTCTTCTTTTTTCTGTTTTTATACATATATAGAGTGGTTATGACTCAACGGGTCACAGTAAACGTGTACTTGTTAAATTCTTCGTTTTTTCTTTTTTTATACATATATAGAGTGGTTATGACTCAACGGGTCACTATAAACATGTTCTTGTTAAATTCTTCTTTTTTTCTTTTTTCTATACATATATAGAGTGGTTATGACTCAACGGGTCACTGTAAACGTTTACTTGTTAAATTCTTCTTTTTTTATACATATATAGAGTGGTTATGACTCAACGGGTCATTGTAAACGTGTACTTGTTAAATTCTTCTTTTTTCTTTTTTTATACATATATAGAATGGTTATGACTCAACGGGTCATTGTAAACGTGTACTTGTTAAATTCTTCTTTTTTCTTTTTTATACATATATAGAGTGGTTATGACTCAACGGGTCACTGTAAACGTGTACTTGTTAAATTCTTCCTTTTTCTGTTTTTATACATATATAGAGTGGTTATGACTCAACGGGTCACAGTAAACGTGTACTTGTTAAATTCTTCTTTTTTCTTTTTTTATACATATATAGAGTGGTTATGACTCAACGGGTCACTATAAACATGTTCTTGTTAAATTCTTCTTTTTTTCTTTTTTCTATACATATATAGAGTGGTTATGACTCAACGGGTCACTGTAAACGTTTACTTGTTAAATTCTTCTTTTTTTATACATATATAGAGTGGTTATGACTCAACGGGTCATTGTAAACGTGTACTTGTTAAATTCTTCTTTTTTCTTTTTTTATACATATATAGAGTGGTTATGACTCAACGGGTCACTGTAAACGTGTACTTGTTAAATTCTTCTTTTTTCTTTTTTTATACATATATAGAGTGGTTATGACTCAACGGGTCACTGTAAACGTTTACTTGTTAAATTCTTCTTTTTTTGTTTTTTTATACATATATAGAGTGGTTATGACTCAACGGGTCATTGTAAACGTGTACTTGTTAAATTCTTCTTTTTTCTTTTTTATACATATATAGAGTGGTTATGACTCAACGGGTCACTGTAAACGTGTACTTGTTAAATTCTTCTTTTTTCTGTTTTTATACATATATAGAGTGGTTATGACTCAACGGGTCACAGTAAACGTGTACTTGTTAAATTCTTCTTTTTTCTTTTTTTATACATATATAGAGTGGTTATGACTCAACGGGTCACTATAAACATGTTCTTGTTAAATTCTTCTTTTTTTCTTTTTTCTATACATATATAGAGTGGTTATGACTCAACGGGTCACTGTAAACGTGTACTTGTTAAATTCTTCTTTTTTTATACATATATAGAGTGGTTATGACTCAACGGGTCATTGTAAACGTGTACTTGTTAAATTCTTCTTTTTTCTTTTTTTATACATATATAGAGTGGTTATGACTCAACGGGTCACTGTAAACGTTTACTTGTTAAATTCTTCTTTTTTTCTTTTTTCTATACATATATAGAGTGGTTATGACTCAACGGGTCACTGTAAACGTTTACTTGTTAAATTCTTCTTTTTTTATACATATATAGAGTGGTTATGACTCAACGGGTCATTGTAAACGTGTACTTGTTAAATTCTTCTTTTTTCTTTTTTTATACATATATAGAGTGGTTATGACTCAACGGGTCACTATAAACATGTTCTTGTTAAATTCTTTTTTTCTTTTTTCTATACATATATAGAGTGGTTATGACTCAACGGGTCACTGTAAACGTGTACTTGTTAAATTCTTCTTTTTTCTGTTTTTATACATATATAGAGTGGTTATGACTCAACGGGTCACTGTAAACGTGTACTTGTTAAATTCTTCTTTTTTCTTTTTTTATACATATATAGAGTGGTTATGACTCAACGGGTCACTGTAAACGTGTACTTGTTAAATTCTTCTTTTTTTTTTCTATACATATATAGAGTGGTTATGACTCAACGGGTCACTGTAAACGTTTACTTGTTAAATTCTTCGTTTTTTATACATATATAGAGTGGTTATGACTCAACGGGTCATTGTAAACGTGTACTTGTTAAATTCTTCTTTTTTCTTTTTTTATACATATATAGAGTGGTTATGACTCAACGGGTCACTGTAAACGTGTACTTGTTAAATTCTTCTTTTTTCTTTTTTTATACATATATAGAGTGGTTATGACTCAACGGGTCACTGTAAACGTGTACTTGTTAAATTCTTCTTTTTTTGTTTTTTTATACATATATAGAGGTGTTATGACTCAACGGGTCATTGTAAACGTGTACTTGTTAAATTCTTCTTTTTTCTTTTTTTATACATATATAGAGTGGTTATGACTCAACGGGTCACTGTAAACGTGTACTTGTTAAATTCTTCTTTTTTCTGTTTTTATACATATATTGAGTGGTTATGACTCACCGGGTCACAGTAAACGTGTACTTGTTAAATTCTTCTTTTTTCTTTTTTTATACATATATAGAGTGGTTATGACTCAACGGGTCACTATAAACATGTTCTTGTTAAATTCTTCTTTTTTTCTTTTTTCTATACATATATAGAGTGGTTATGACTCAACGGGTCACTGTAAACGTTTACTTGTTAAATTCTTCTTTTTTTATACATATATAGAGTGGTTATGACTCAACGGGTCATTGTAAACGTGTACTTGTTAAATTCTTCTTTTTTTTTTTTTTATACATATATAGAGTGGTTATGACTCAACGGGTCACTATAAACATGTTCTTGTTAAATTCTTTTTTTCTTTTTTCTATACATATATAGAGTGGTTATGACTCAACGGGTCACTGTAAACGTGTACTTGTTAAATTCTTCTTTTTTCTGTTTTTATACATATATAGAGTGGTTATGACTCAACGGGTCACTGTAAACGTGTACTTGTTAAATTCTTCTTTTTTCAGTTTTTATACATATATAGAGTGGTTATGACTCAACGGGTCACTGTAAACGTGTACTTGTTAAATTCTTCTTTTTTTTTTTTCTATACATATATAGAGTGGTTATGACTCAACGGGTCACTGTAAACGTTTACTTGTTAAATTCTTCTTTTTTTATACATATATAGAGTGGTTATGACTCAACGGGTCATTGTAAACGTGTACTTGTTAAATTCTTCTTTTTTCTTTTTTTATACATATATAGAGTGGTTATGACTCAACGGGTCACTGTAAACGTGTACTTGTTAAATTCTTCTTTTGTCTGTTTTTATACATATATAGAGTGGTTATGACTCAACGGGTCACAGTAAACGTGTACTTGTTAAATTCTTCTTTTTTCTTTTTTTATACATATATAGAGTGGTTATGACTCAACGGGTCACTATAAACGTTTACTTGTTAAATTCTTCTTTTTTTCTTTTTTCTATACATATATAGAGTGGTTATGACTCAACGGGTCACTGTAAACGTTTACTTGTTAAATTCTTCTTTTTTTTATACATATATAGAGTGGTTATGACTCAACGGGTCATTGTAAACGTGTACTTGTTAAATTCTTCTTTTTTCTTTTTTTATACATATATAGAGTGGTTATGACTCAACGGGTCACTGTAAACGTGTACTTGTTAAATTCTTCTTTTTTCTTTTTTTATACATATATAGAGTGGTTATGACTCAACGGGTCACTGTAAACGTTTACTTGTTAAATTCTTCTTTTTTTCTTTTTTTATACATATATAGAGTGGTTATGACTCAACGGGTCATTGTAAACGTGTACTTGTTAAATTCTTGTTTTTTCTTTTTGTATACATATATAGAGTGGTTATGACTCAACGGGTCACCGTAAACGTGTACTTGTTAAATTCTTCTTTTTTTCTTTTTTTATACATATATAGAGTGGTTATGACTCAACGGGTCATTGTAAACGTGTACTTGTTAAACTCTTCTTTTTTCTTTTTTTATACATATATAGAGTGGTTATGACTCAACGGGTCACTGTAAACGTGTACTTGTTAAATTCTTCTTTTTTCTGTTTTTATACATATATAGAGTGGTTATGACTCAACTGGTCACAGTAAACGTGTACTTGTTAAATTCTTCTTTTTTCTTTTTTTATACATATATAGAGTGGTTATGACTCAACGGGTCACTATAAACATGTTCTTGTTAAATTCTTCTTTTTTTCTTTTTTCTATACATATATAGAGTGGTTATGACTCAACGGGTCACTGTAAACGTTTACTTGTTAAACTCTTCTTTTTTTATACATATATAGAGTGGTTATGACTCAACGGGTCATTGTAAACGTGTACTTGTTAAATTATTTTTTCTTTTTTTATACATATATAGAGTGGTTATGACTCAACGGGTCACTGTAAACGTGTACTTGTTAAATTCTTCTTTTTTCTTTTTTTATACATATATATAGTGGTTATGACTCAACGGGTCACTGTAAACGTTTACTTGTTAAATTCTTCTTTTTTTCTTTTTTTATACATATATAGAGTGGTTATGACTCAACGGGTCATTGTAAACGTTTACTTGTTAAACTCTTCTTTTTTCTTTTTTTATACATATATAGAGTGGTTATGACTCAACGGGTCACTGTAAACGTGTACTTGTTAAATTCTTCTTTTTTCTGTTTTTATACATATATAGAGTGGTTATGACTCAACGGGTCACTGTAAACGTGTACTTGTTAAATTCTTCTTTTTTCTTTTTTTATACATATATAGAGTGGTTATGACTCAACGGGTCACTATAAACATGTTCTTGTTAAATTCTTCTTTTTTTCTTTTTTCTATACATATATAGAGTGGTTATGACTCAACGGGTCACTGTAAACGTTTACTTGTTAAATTCTTCTTTTTTTATACATATATAGAGTGGTTATGACTCAA
The DNA here is from genome assembly GCA_963556195.1 of Sepiola atlantica. Lineage (NCBI taxonomy): Eukaryota > Metazoa > Mollusca > Cephalopoda > Sepiida > Sepiolidae > Sepiola > Sepiola atlantica. The sequence continues at coordinate 80,712,667 of OY744521.1, forward strand.
CGGGTCATTGTAAACGTGTACTTGTTAAATTCTTCTTTTTTCTTTTTTTATACATATATAGAGTGGTTATGACTCAACGGGTCACTGTAAACGTGTACTTGTTAAATTCTTCTTTTTTCTTTTTTTATACATATATAGAGTGGTTATGACTCAACGGGTCACTGTAAACGTTTACTTGTTAAATTCTTCTTTTTTTCTTTTTTTATACATATATAGAGTGGTTATGACTCAACGGGTCATTGTAAACGTGTACTTGTTAAATTCTTTTTTTCTTTTTTTATACATATATAGAGTGGTTATGACTCAACGGGTCATTGTAAACGTGTACTTGTTAAATTCTTCTTTTTTCTTTTTTTATACATATATAGAGTGGTTATGACTCAACGGGTCACTGTAAACGTGTACTTGTTAAATTCTTCTTTTTTCTGTTTTTATACATATATAGAGTGGTTATGACTCAACGGGTCACAGTAAACGTGTACTTGTTAAATTCTTCTTTTTTCTTTTTTTATACATATATAGAGTGGTTATGACTCAACGGGTCACTATAAACATGTTCTTGTTAAATTCTTCTTTTTTTCTTTTTTCTATACATATATAGAGTGGTTATGACTCAACGGGTCACTGTAAACGTGAGTGGTTATGACTCAACGGGTCACTGTAAGTAAAATAAGTTTTGAAGAGAAAAAATGTAAAAACCTATAACGATGACGTCATATACCTATTACTGTGACGTCACGTGCACAAGAATAAGTTGGTTGAAAATAAAATTATTATTACATAATTACATTGGCTGATTTCCAAATTACTACTGAATAACATTAGAAAAGTTTGAAAAAACCAGACCAGCTGCCGAAGACTGGCCCCGTTGACCCCCAGCAACATTTTTTTTTGTTGTAATTTTGAGATATTATGATCCCAGGATATGTACGGTGCTGAAGATATAAACTTTTTGACATGTCGTCGGGTAGTTTTTGAGGAGAAGCTTCACATACAGACATACATACATACATACATACATACATACATATAGACAACTGCCCTTTATATAAGAGATGAGATTAACATTGAATATTGACACATTTCGGGACTGGATAATTTGTCGGCACCTTCATATATATATATATATATATATATATATATATATATATATATATATATATATATATATAAAGTAATCCAACAAAAGATATAAGCGTCAACTAATATAACTTTGTCGGCACCTTCAATTACACGTATTTGGACTGCTGTTTGTAACTTGGAGTAATTGTCTTTCCTGATTATGCTTCTCAATATGTATGAACTGGATGGACTATATAGATTCAACAAAAAGTATGTTTTTGGGTTGATATGTTTTGATGTTATGTATTTTTGTGTATTTGTGTATATAATTTTATATATTTTCAAAGCATAATTTTATTACCTGTAGTAGTATAACTGCGGTAATGGTCCTCTGAAGAGAAGAATTATCTTTGAAAACTCATGAGCTAAGGACTTAAGAATACTTTGCTTGAACTTAGAATTCTAATAAAATTTGATTGACACCTTATTTTATTACCTCATTTTATATTATAATATTAATGCTCTATCCAGTATATTGAGCTTCAGTTTTTATCCGGATGTTTCACTAATTATAAGATATTAGTTCACGCTTATATCTTTTGTTGGATTACTTTATATATATATATATATATATATATATATATATATATATATATATATATATATATATATATATATATATATATATATATATAAAGACAAAAGTAATTATCTTGTTTAGTTACTATTTTCATAGAGCATACCCGAGTCAACTTATTGTGTTAAAATTAAAAGAATCCTATAAAAACGTATTGGGTTGGACTTAGGTAAGGCAAGTAAGCCATATGATTTGAGAGTAAGTCGAATTTTATCAAATTCATTCAAAGTTAATAAAGCCCTAACCTTCCTGTCGCAAACCAGTAAAACTAGATGGGTTACTCATTGTTAATCATCTCATTATACATCATACCATATCAACCCATTATCTCAAACAATTAGATGTTGCTACTATATAAGAAAAACATACATTTAGAGACACATCTTTTTCTTTTTATTTAATATATATATATATATACCCACCCACCCATAAACATGTACACACGTATATAATACCTATATATACATATGATTATTTTAATAATAATAGTATATATATATATATATATATATATATATATATATATATATATATATATATATATGCAAATATATGAACATATTTATTACCTTATTTACAATTATATATTTTTAAATAATTTCAGATTAAGTGTCATTAGCGTGAGAATAAAACTTTTATCAATTAGTATCAATTCAGGTGAACTACTGTTCTATTTTAACAGTTTAAATGTGATTAAAAACCCTTACCATTTGTTTGGTATTATTCAATTTCAGATGTTAAATTGCTATCCTATTTACATGTTATATTGCTAAATATAGTATCAGGGAAATGTAGAGGAGCATGTAGAGGCTAACTTATTGGTCCTTATAATAGTTTTATCTGCACCATTACCTATGTCTACAGTTTGGGAGAATGTCATTATTCTTGTCTAATAGGTTACTAGAATGTTCAATTATGGATAATGATTCGCCCATGCATAACTTACAATGTCTATCTAAATCTTTATAGTATTTGGATTTTCTAACTATGAATCATTTAATGCTCTATGGAATATTGGTATTTGTAAGATTCTATACATGCTTAGACAATGAAGTAACATTATGAGATTGAAATTATTAAATGTGTGCTTATGTTTAAAAATCCTTGGCTTTATTTGTTCTGAAGTGAATCTTATGAAGTGGATTTTATAATAGTTAAGTCTATATCGTTGTCATAATCACCATTATTCTTTACATCTTTGTTATTGCTTTTATCATTTAAAAAATATTATTTTTAATATGTTAGTAAATACGTCGCTGTATTATACATTTATATATAACATTATTCTGCATGCAGTTTTTATTTAACATACAGAAGTTTCTAACCAAGCGAGAAAAGTTATATCATTTAGTTTCTATTTTTTTATACATTATATTTATATTATATCCTAGTATACCTTATCCAAGGTTAGGTACCGTAGAAAAGGAAAGTCTAATTGTATTTTTAAAAGTTTTCTATATTTATGAGGGGGTTAAAGTTATTTTTAACGAATAATCTAGTCAGTCTGAATAGTTTTTGAAAACCATAGAATCTGACGTCTTCTTAACTAGATATATTCCCCATGTTAATATGTTTTTTACAATCTATTTTACGATTCTGCTACTTGAAAAGTTTATTCTGTTGATTGCTTCGATTTCATATTCAATTTATATTATTATTTATTTTACGCTTAAGTTTCATTGTTATTGCCATGTTATGAATTATTATATTCGGTTATTATTAGAGGGATATTCATTTTTATTTCAGCGTATTCTGAAATTTTCAGTGCATTATTGTAAAATTAAGAATTATCATAAAATATTTGCCTCTTAGATGAGATCCTCGTAATTCTGTGACACATATTATGTATAATAGGTTTTATAATTGATCTATAGTTATTGTAGTATGTATACACGTAATATAGGGTTTGGTTAGGTTTATGAAAGTGTTCAAAAGTTTCGCTAGAGAGGTTAAGGGATGGATCTAATGTCCATTGTTATTTTATTGCACTTTTTTTATAGTTCATTTATTCTTTTTATATGTTCTATGAGAAAATGTTACTGTAAACAATGTGTCGTCTCTGTAAATCTAGACAGTCTACCGCATGACTGATCTTTGAAGATGGGGTATACTTATAATTTAGGATGAGGATTCCTCATCTCTGTAATATGTTCACTGTGTGTGTCGGTACGGTACATGGACTGTTAATAAAGTTTTATAGTCGGTTTGTAATAAAAGTCTTCTTCCGTGCTCGAAACGGTGAAACTTTATTACCGCAAAAATGATATACAGTGCTTCTTGTTCTCTTGCGAGTAGCTCTTTTGTGTTGGTAAACGTGTACAATACGCATGCTCTATCGGCTTCAGCAAACTGTCGTCTATTCTGTGTAAAATACAAGCTGATGTGCCATATTGAACTCGCATCGAAAGCTACAAGGATTTTACATTCTGTATCATAATATACTAAAAATAAATCAGATATGAGAATATTCTTTTTTATCTTAAATGCCTCATAGCATATTACCGTCTAAATCTAGCCGTTTCCTTTTTCAATAGTTGGTTTGGCACATGTTCGTCTTTGTCCACTGTCTGTTTTTCACAACTTTTTACTGACCATTTTTTTTTCTTTTTTCGGTGTACACTTATCTATCATGCTGCTAGAGAATTCTGGGGTTTTTGGGGAAAAAATTCAAATATTTTACATTTTAGGAGGGGGGATCAGTTTCCAATGTAAATTCAACGTAGACTGATCCCCCTCCTTTTGACCATCCCAATTTTAAAAATTATTCTTCTGCTTACAATTACCTATCATGTCACGAGAGAATTCCGGGGGTTTTGGAAAGAAATTTTTTAAAATTGAGAGTTTAAGACGGGGAATCAGTCTTGTTCGTCTTTTACCATAGTCCGTTTTTCACAACTCTTTACGTCTTAAAATCTCAATTTTTTTAAATTTCTTTCCAAAACCCCCGGAATTCTCTCGCGACATGATAGGTAATTGTAAGCAGAAAAATAATTTTTAAAATTTGAGATGGTCAAAAAGAGGAGGATCAGTCTACGTTGAATTTACATTGAAAACTGATCCCCCGTCTTAAAATCTCAATTTTTTTAAATTTCTTTCCAAAAACTCCGAAATTCTCTACTGACATAATAGGTAATTGTAGACCGAAAAAGATTTTTTTTTTAATTGAGATGGTCAAAAAGATGGGGATCAGTCTACGTTGAATTAACATTGGAAACTGATACCCCCTCCTAAAATGTAAAATATTTGAAATTCTCCAGCAGCCTGATAGATAAGTGTACACCGAAAAAAGAAAAAAAATGGTCAGTAAAAGGTTGTGAAAAACGGACAGTGGACAAAGACGAACATGTGCCGTTGGTTTAAAGACGCGTCTAGGTTGTGCATACTAGGGAAAAATACGTTATCATAATTCGCTAACTCAACTAACTCTCCAAAGACGATATATTTTCTTTTATTTTGTGCCATCTGTTCTTTCTGTAATTCAATTTTTTCTGCTTCCATTTTCTTTTAGTATGCTTCTTGTTCTTTCTGTAATAGCAGCCGTTCATTTAGTTGATGTTTCTAGGATTGCGTTTTTAAAATCTACCAGTTTTGTTTCGTCACTTCAAATAACTGACTTTTCTGTGTACTGTAAGATAAGTTCGTAACCTCTGAGTGGAAAGAAAAACCATAAGGTCGTACAAAACATATTTACGTCGTTTCATTAACGAAAAAAATCGACAGGCATGTTTGATGATTTATCTCGCTTTATCCTACACAGTTGAACGACTTGACTTTTCAAAGCTTTGTTTTGAAATTATTTAGTTCTACTTAGAAAACGACAACTTTCCATTTAATCTTTTTCGCGACATTAGATTTTGGGGGCAGAATTTACACAATTTGCTTGAAAAATTCAATATGATTTCAACCTCTTGCTTTATTTTTAACAAATAACTAGAGCATACCACTAAAGCCTTTTTTAATTGCAAAATTCCAACATTTCAATTGTCGACAGGAATCCTAGTTTTATTGTCGTTAAATGTGTGTTTCATACGTTCTAAGAAAAATATTGGAGCGAATAAGGTCGAGTACCTTGTCTCATGTATTGTGGGAGGTAGGTTTCGACGCAGGTTTTGGACTTGTTCGAATAAATCCTCAACGTCAGTGTTATGAGATATAATTCTTGAATCCTCATCGCCAGTGTTGTGGCCTTGAAAGGCCGGTAATAATCAAGAAAAACACACTGGTTTAATTGACAAAAGTGTATTAACAAAAGTATGTTACATAAAGTATGCGTCGGATTCTGTGACCATAACTGTCATAAATAACTGCCACGACGCTTAGTCGTAACTGTATTTATCGTGTCAAGGTAAGTCCATTTATTTCCAGAATATATATATTTATATATATATATATATATATATATATATATATATATATATATATATATATATATATATATATATCAACTTACACAATAACAATTATGAATTTAAACAAGATATTCTTAAGATATTTTAATTTTATTGTGCGTTTAGTTATAAAAATGATATTTTGATTTTAATGGATGACTGACGAATAGATAAACAGACCGACAAGCAGAGTATTTCATGGAAATGTTTGAACGCAGTTAAATGTACAAAGTTGTTTACTTTGCGCATCATGCCGCATTGGTTCAAAGCTTGTAATCGCTGGGATGTGACAAGAGCGACAAACTCCAATCGCCATCCGAGTGTTTTTCCAATATCTTCTGACATCGAAGTACATCTCCTGTCCTGCTCGTGTGGTTTAGATATAAGCCAGCTGAAACAGCTACTACTGATAGAAGCGGTGTTTTGAGTATATGGGATTCTCCAGACAGAGAAGACAGCTCATCTAACAGAAGGAAATCTCTGATCTGAACATATGTAGCCAAAATGTTTGCATAAATAAATATATCTAAGTATATATATATATATATATATATATATATATATATATATATATATATATATATATATATATTATTATCATTATTATCTATATAAATCATATCAAAGCTAAAGATTCATGGAAATATATATATATATATATATATATATATATATATATATATATATATATATATAGGTTTCTGGTCTGATGGTAAAACGCCAAACTGCAGACAGTAATATTGTACATTCGACCTTGCCCAGGTTAGCCATGATTATGACGGCTGATAGCCAGAAACACGTATCTATGGATTATTTCATGTACGTAAAAGTTAATTAATATATATATATAAATGCAAACGTCTTACCCATCTCTCTCACTGAGTGTAAAGTGAAAACGACTAATTTAAAGTCAATTCAACTTTACACAATAGACGCGACATCTTATTTAAATACTTATTATGTCTAATCTATATCAGTCGCAGTGTTAATATTGATTTTTAAATGGCATTTGATTAATTAACTATTAATTGCTTTTCTTTTTAATTCAATTATCGTTTCGAAATAAATATAATAAATAGTTTTGTATTGCGATATTGTTTTATTTCCTGAACGTATGTATATTATTTGTGTTCAAATGTTTCTTTATCAAGATCGACTTGATTGTTAACAAGATGCAATCTATTTTTAAATTGCAAGTGAAAATTAAATTAGATTTCTTCTTGTTACGTTCACATTTAAAAAATAAATAAATTCATATCAAAATTACAAAAATGTTTATATCTATCTATTTTTATGAATAAATGAGAAAGATTTATTTCGGATTTACAACAAAGTTATAAATGAAATGTTTATTATTTAAAATCAATATTTCAAGTAGTGAACTTTGCGTAACGATTAGAGAATTGACAAAGACAACTGGTATATATATATATATACTTACCCCATCAATCATAAAACATACTCCTTGTTCTATCTAACGTAGGCTTAGCAATTATTCTAACAATGAAAATGTATTTAATAAATTAAGCAACATTTACAACACAGCTATGAAAATAGTGGGTATAATAATAGTGAAATTAAAAATAAGCAACGAGAAACCAATAAGTATAATAATAATAAAGAAATAAAAAGAAAGAAAGAGAAACATCATTTGGTTCACTTCACCCAATAACCAGATGCTTAAAACTAATCTTGGCAAGACATTTGTGAATCTCATCTAACAACACTTCCCCATAGGTAACTCTTTGCGCAAAATATTCGATAAGTATAGCAAAACTGTCCTACAGATGCTGTGAATACTTCAAAATGATAATCACAGTACATAATAACAAAATACTAAACAAGAATAGTAGACAAAACATTAAAAAATGCGTGATAAAGTACTAAGTGTAGCAACAATAACAATAACATGAAGAATAACAATAATATAATTACTAGAAATAATAATAACTCAAACTCTAATAGATATAACCCTAATAAATATAAAACACTTAATAAAGAAGAGAAAAAATGTATCTGTAGAATTCGTGCACTTTGTCCACTCCAAAATAACTGATTAACTTAAGGCATCGTTTACTAAATCACAATATTAAATTTAAACCAGATATGGCAACCATGAAGCACATTCACTTATCCGTATGATTCTCTACGGGGATGTAATATAGATGCCTCTGTGTAGCTTTATTGCCATTGATATATTTTCATACTAATATATATTAAATATAATTTCCCATCAATTAAAGGCTGTAGACATATTATTAGGTAGCCGCATGGTTTCTAATATTTTAGCTAATTTTCAGACTGTGTGTCGTATAGAAAACGCCTCGTCATTGTAATCTTTGGCACACCATTCGTTTAACCATGAGTGTCCTCCTATGGCATTTTCGAGGAGCTTTAATAACAAGCAGTACAAATAGCTATATGCATGGTCCGACGTTTCGTAGATCACTCTTATCTATTTGGTGAATAGTAGTAATTCTGCTATTTACAGTTGAAATTCCTCTTTATTGACTAACTGGTTTCCAGTGGCCTGCGGGTAAGATCTTCGACTGCGAATCAGTGGCGATTTGTGTTCGAGGTCCGCGCCCGCCGACCGTTGGGAATTAGTTCCTAGACTGAAGATTGCGTTAGCATGAAACATCGATGTATCTAGGTATATTTTAAATATTTAATATTTATAAAAATATTATTGTATATATATATATATATATATATATATATATATATATATATATATATATATATATATATATATATATATATATATATGTGTGTGTGTGTGTGTGTGTTTTATATAGATCTTTTTTAATTATTTTTACCTTCAAACACATGTGTTCATGCTTACGCAAACCTCAGTGTAGGTGATAATAATTACTGCCGGTCGAAGGATTCAAACCCACTCACAACGAAATCTCTGACTCTGCAGCCTGGTATTCAACCCCTCGGCTACCATTAATTTCTAAGAAGAGAATAAAATCTTACATAATGTCGAGTCGGCAGACGTACACAGTAAGCTCTGTTATATCCCTTCCTTCCTTTCTGTCTTCCTTTTTGTCGTAATATGCCCCCTTGCGGAGAGATAAGGACTAAAACGGCGCCAAATCGATATATGCAACGTTTTCGTTGCTAAAAAGTTTTTATGCAGGTTTTGTAATCGTGACGCTTAACCGGATCGTTTATGCTAGATATAGTGTGCGAAATACCTTATTTCTTCATTGTCGCTTCTTTCTCTTTCACATCCGTCGTCGTCCATCCTTCGTCGCATCATTTATTATTATGGTATAATGGTCGCTGCTTCCATGGTATAATGTGACCGTTGATCGTCTGATAAGTTGAGCTACAACAATAAAACTTTTCCTCGCACAGAAAGGAGACTAGAGACAGCTGAGAGATTTTAAAGTTTATTTAGTAATAAATAACTCATACATGAGAGAGACAGCAAAATCGAAATTAACTATAGGTAAATGGATGAATATAACGAACAGACATCTTAGGGGACGGATTTTCGCCATATGGCGATTTTAACCTTTTTTTAAGTATTACAGGATTATTGGCGATCCATCCTGCTTTAAGTTCCACGAACGATTCGCACTGAACCTTCCTTTCTTTCAACTCGATATACGTGACCTCATGCGTCATGTCGACTCATATTTCTTTGTAGCTGACCTATTTTTACCTCAATTTTAATTCAACCTTACAGGTCATCTTTTCCTATCAATTTTCCTGGGAACTGATTTGTCTCCCAAACTTCGTGTCACCTCGGGCTGCTTCTTGTCAAAAATTAATACTAGTTGATGTAAGCGATTTAAGTCCATCACAATGTAACCTAAAGGCACTGATTTTACATTATATATTAGATAAGTTAGCGTTTTGCACTTCTTAGTACAATAGTAGGCGTTTACTGGTTCGTACAATAGTAGATGTTTATTTCTTAGTACAATACTAGCAGTGCTTTTAATTATCGAGATCTTTGTTATGCTCAAACTAGATTCCAATTCGTAATAGAATAGTTTGTATAGCATATTCACATAAATAAAACAAAGCAAGTATTATTTCCGATGCTGTCGTCAATATGTCTGACTCATCGTTAGCTTTTATCATGATTTGCATTTACCAACAATCGTAACTTTGAATACAATGACTGATTAATTGTATCTCACTCACCAATAGTTGCATCTACCCACTTGAAGAACGTTTTGCTATATATTTGTTTTTAGCTTATTGAAGTAATAACACATACGTATTACTTAAGAGTGAACCATTGTGCATACCATGTGCCGTGTGTATGCTTACGGTTATAACATGTTGAAACACCGGTTCTCGTAGAATCACCGAAGTTAAGCCACGTTTATCACGGCCAGTAGTTACATGAGTGACAATTTATGTGTCGTAATTATGTAAGTGGAAGTGTCATTAACCCTTAAATGTTTTATTTTTTATATTGGTCTGAAAGAAAGTTATGATTGATTACAGGTGTGCTGATGCAACATCATACTAATACCTACTCACACTTGCCAATAGGCTCGTTGCAGATGTGAAGTAAGTTGCAATTTGACACATTTTCGTTGAATATTATATTAAATAGGCATTTTGTGAGAATGTGTCATATTTTAATCAAACAGGTTTTAAGATTTAAAGTAACCGTCGTTAATACCCTTAGTAAAGGTATGGATCCATCTACACCCGCTCTACCTATTTATGAAATAGTATGGTAGACTAGACTCTCAAGCCTTCGTAGAGCAACTAGTCTGGGAGATGGAGTATGTCAAAATCATTCCAGTCCTTCTCCGCTAATCTAAGTGGTGCTTCTGATCGTCTTAGATGTGTGCTTGCCACAGGGCTAAAGCAATGCCGAGTCTGGAAAAGTGAAATTACGTATTTAACAACCTTTACTTCACTATAAATTCTTCATCAGACAGACAACATTTCAGGGTGTTTAGATTGTCTCTCGAAACTTAAGAGGGCAGTCAGTTAATCGCGCACCATAACAATTAAGCTATGGTGAATTAAAGTGTGACAAGATGTTACTATAATTAAAATCGGCATGCCCGCTTCAGAATTTATGCGTATGATAACGTTTATATATATACTGAAAAGTGGGGTTACACTGCCGATTCAGAATATTCTATCCGAAGAATCTTGATAGATAATTCCTCTAAAAATAGGCGCTTTACATCGGAGAGTAAAAACACAAGTGTGTGGACTCAGAAGTTCAATGATTATTTTCTGAGGACATAAGGTATTCCACAAATTGTCGAGCTTGTTTTTTAAATATGAACACGCCCATTTTCAACTTAACAACATCGGCTTCCAAAACGAGGAAATTGGAAACTTATTTCCTTATTTATCGCTCCTAATGCTGCAAATCCGATTTTTATACCCTAGTTAACTGACTTTTTTATACTAATAACCAGAAGTCACTCGAAGATATGGGTTAATTAATTTATGAGTTGGATGTTGGTGTTATTATGAGAAGATTGAAGCAGTGAACAGAAAAGACAAGAATGTATTACTTTAACCGTTAAATGCTTTATTTTTTATATTAGTTTGCAAAAATTGAAAAACGTTTCATAGGGGTAATATAAAGTTGTATACTACAATATATGTATCTAAATAATTATAATACACTAAAGAATAATAAAATAATTTTTACTTACCATTATAATGACCAGAATTACGCAGATGACACACCGGTGACACTCGCCCATGACATAGGAGATACTGATTACCTATGTAATGGGGCTGCTGATGCACCATCAAACTAATACCTACACACACTTGCAAACAGGCTGGTTGCAGATGTAAAACAAGTTGCAGTTTGACACATTTTCGTTATTATATTAAGTAGGCATTTTGTTGAAATGTGTCATATTTGAAACAAAAAGGATTTAAGGATTAAAAGACGGTTCAACAAATATTTGTTGATATTGGCATTGAAGGTGACTATGTCGTAGTTTACAGGGAAGTAGTCCAACGGCAATAGATTCTACAGATAAGACGGAAAATACATTTGATTTTATGTACATAGAGAGAAAAAGGAATTTTTGCAGTGGTGGTAGAGGTCGAGTTTTTGTTACGACTCTTTTACAGGAGAAACCAAAGACATTAGAGATAGTAGAGTACCTTCTATGAAAATAGCGAGAAAGCAGAGAGAGACTAGCAGTGTCGCTTCTGTGAAAAAAGGTCTGTAGGAAAAATAAGATAACACTTTTTTCTAGATTTCGAAGTCGATTTTGGTCTCTGTCAAGGCAAGCAAGAATTCTCTGAACAACACCTCTCCGACTCTTATACAGGTAAAATATCGCATTAAGAGTCAGATACTTTCTGGGGCGATAGAAGTAACCACTAATTTTTTTCCAGTGACTATGGCAGCATATTTATGGAATTTATTTTTTTCCATTTCAGCTCCGGAGTGAAAGTCAGTTCTAGGAGCCTATTAATGTACGACGATTTATTAAAAGGGTAGGCATTCATTTCAGACAAAAGGAATATCGGGGCATTGGTGGCGAAAGGAGATCAGCTTGGTTTTAGAGGTGTTAGATGTAACAAACCACTTTTCCCCCGTTGTGCTACGTGATCCAGGTCGGTATATCTTGATCAGCAGTGCTCTTCGATGTGCTGTCATGGACAGTTATGTCATCTGCATAGATGTCAACGAATTATCTCAAAATATGTGTTGAAAGATCATTGATAACTATCAGGAACAGGGTTGGGGCAAGAATGGATCCTAAAGGCACGTCAGCGTTGATTCTAGGTGCTTCAGAAACTTTTTTTAAAAAAACATATCAGGAAGAAAGGATTTGTGAGTTTAGAAAATATTTCCAGGTATTCTATAGTTTATTAATTAAACCTTTGTGCAAAATCCCATCAATAACCTTTGATATGTGAAGAGCTGTCGCTCTATAAATGAAACTTCCGTCGATATATTCATTGATCCTGTTCGATATTACAATCAGTCAAGCATGACACCTAACAATAAAATACTCATAGTTGTGTGTTTATTCGAATATGAAATTCAGTTTAATCCTATGTTTGCATTGTTAAAATCCAAATTTGTTTTTTTATACCAAAAGTATATTACATCTCCGACTGTGAGAACCAGTTTATTTTACACTCGACGGTACGGGTCCACCCGCACTAAATCGCGCAAGCCAAACTAAACGATTCCCCACACATACGTCCACTTTAACATGCGTCCGGCTTCACAGGGCCATTATCTAACACTATGACTACTTTATATACGTTATACACAGAGTGCTTCGAGCAAACCATATAACCCTATTCTATGTATTTATTTACTCCTCCCCAGGAGTTAGGCACAAGGCCAGTTTTATCTTACTTCCACAAGTAAGATGTGACCCAAGATCGGGTCGGGAAAGTGGGGTTTTAAAAGCCAGCGCTCGAGAAAGTGAGCACTCTGGCCATTTAAAAATTGCCTGGGCAGCCCCGTCGGCATTCCCCGGTAGGGGCGCTTCAGACAGTAAGCAATAAACTTACTCCTTCCCAAAGAGGGGAGGCAAAGCCTGGGAGGGTGCACCTCCTAGAACTGCACAGGACAGGCGTGCAGTATCCATCGGAACAGATACTACACTTTGATCTTAGCCAAAAGGCCAAGTGTGTGTTTTGTTTGCCTTTCTATTAATAAATTACAGCTAAGCTGACTTACTTTATAACCTTACCTTATTCGGTTTCTGTGTATAATATTTTGTAAGATTTAACATTTTTATTTTTCGTATTTCCTAAACTTCCCAATATAACATTACAAATTTTCGAACATATTATAATGGAAAAACATGATAAGATAAATTGTTTTTATGCATTTTTCCGAATCGCCGATGTTTATACGCAATGTATATGTGCGTTCTTTGCCTCGCCGATAATTAATTACCGCCAAACTAATTACGAGCAGGAAACAAAACTAAAGAGTGAAGCTAACTGAATCGATCTTCGAAAAACAATCGGCAAAAATGTCTTCCGAAATATTTGTCTGCTTTCGTTTTTCATCTATAAAAAAACTGATGCCTGAAATCATAATAAAACCATATCGATTAATATATTTCATGAAATTGTAAGGTTTTTCTGATATTAACATAACAGACATCTGTTTCGAAAATTAGACCTTTTTTGTTACGGAAGACCTGTGCTTCCCTCGGCCTTCGGGCTGGGGTCAAAGTGTAGTATATGTTCTGTACTCGGCTAATGAAAGAAAAATTCATAGACTAATGCAATTTTTATTTTTTCTATATTCAAAAAGGATTGGTGACTTGAATTTTCTTCCCATTAAAAATCGATGTTGTGTCTAACTCGTAAACGTGGGAGCAAGTCAATATGGATCCATGTTTACATTGTAAATTCGGCTAGAAAACTCCGGATAGCCCTGCTGATCTCAATCTGTTGTATAGACTATCTTTGGAGATGCTAATTCATAATTGCCACATGATTTTAAGTATACGGTGAACAGTGAAATTCCGAAATACAGACAGAGCGACAGATGGAGTGGCAGACAGAATTGTAGGGGTCGCAGTATTTTAGACTAACCGAAGCATTCGTCTATACAAGGAAATAAAACCTTGAAGTATTCTTTTATGAACATTAGATATGTTTCATTGCAGAAAGTTTTATTAACCTATAATCTTGTTTCTCAAACACACTTGAACACTCGCTCCGTCTAATAATACGTATCGATCAGTGATTCGCAATATCTTATCCTATTATTTTTACTTCCTCCTTTTCATACTGTTTTTCTCTTCATTCCTTCTTCTGCAAGCTTATTTTAGACACTAACTGTTTTTCTGGGTGTTTTTATCTAACGCTTGTTTTAACGCAACATAAAAATCTACGTTTTATATTCTACGCATATACTTACATTGTCAATGCTTATTTAGTATTATCATACTGGGATTAGGGTTTATAAAAGATATGGGAAATTATAGATACTTTTGGCTATCTGGAACTATAAAAGTCTAATTATCATAAATAGAAGCTTTTAGAGACTATAATTAGACTTTGCTTGTGTTTAGGACAGATCAAAAAAATTATAGAATAGTCAGGTCATCCGTACCTATATATGTCTAATTTTCGTAAATACATCCTTTAAGAGTATCCTCTTTTTCTTATTTACTTATTCTTTTTCTCTTGTATACTTTTTTTTTTTTAGTGTTACCGGAATTGTGTTCCACTTTGTATTCATTGTCGCGTTTATTTTCCCATTCTCCTTCACTTTTGTTATTCTATTCTTCTTCGTCTGTATTCTCCGTTTTGTATCGCTTTTATTATACTATCCTTCTTGTTTGTATACTCCCATTCTCATTCACTTATATTCTCCCATTATGTATCACTTATATTCTCTCATAATTCTTCGTTTTTATTTTCCTATTCTGCATTACTTTTATTCTCCTATTTTTCTTCGTACGTATTCACCTGTTCTGTAACCTTTTTCATTCTACTCTTTTTTCTCGTTTGTATTCTCCTGTCCTCTTTCTCTTCTATTCTCGTATTTCTCGCTGTTCTCTGTAATTTACAGTTCTTTCACAGTTACCAATGTCTTTTTTATTTTATTATCTTGTTTTTCGTGATTTTTGTTTTCATTTTCGTTTTTCTTTTGTTTTACTTTCGTTTTCTTTTCTTTCATTCGCTTAAATTTCTTGGATTAATTGTATTATTTTTCATCGATTGTATTCTCTCCTACTGTCTTATTTTTATCTTGTTTTTTTTATCTTATCTTTCTATATTGATGCCTCCATTGAAATCTCGCTAAAGCAATGCTAAAAACCGTAATCCTACTTCAACAATTAAGCAGAAAAAAAATAAAGCCATATAACTAAAAATCGCCAATTCAAACAACATTAGAAAGCAACTCGTCTAAAAAAATATTTTTAAAGCAGCTACAGACCTTCAGATATTTCAAAGACAAAAAATAAAACTATCTAAATACGGAATAAATCACCTTCAGAAAAATGACATTCTCGAAAGTTGTTTTAATATAAACATAAAACACTCCAAAATAAATAAATAAAAAATATTTTTAAATAACTTTTTTGTGTTTATCATTTGTTCTCGTTATTCTTTTTAGTTTGTCTTTATTTTTTTTGTCTGATATTTTTCTCTTTTATTATTTTTCAGTCTTATATTCAAATATTTACTTTTCTTCTGTCTTGACTAATACGTGATTTTATATGATTTTCTCATGAATTTTACAAATTCCAGAAAGTGAATTAAGATAAATCTTCTACTTGTACAAAAAGCGTATTACAATGGCTTTTCTTTATTTTCTAAGTTGAGATAAAACGGTAAAAATCGAAAAAGTTAAACATAGAAACACTTTTGACACCATTTGTAGTATCGTTATTAAGGACGCGAGTATGAGAAAAGAATGATATGACGCAAAGGAGACGCCGCGACAGGTATGATTAGACAAGATTAATGAGAGTAGTTCATTTCACTTAGCATAGAAGAGCATATAATTTAAAGTGGTTGTTTCCCTTGGGCTGTAAGGTGTTATAAATGATGTCCTTGTTTTGACAATGGGCAAGCAAAACAACCCTTACACGACTGCCAGTTGTTTCTTTCTTTTATATGCGTCATAGAACCTCTGTGTAAAACTGGATTCGCATAAATCTCACGTCTCGCTTTGAGTAGCATTTGAATACTTTTATAAGAAATCTATACAAATGGTTGTAGCATTTTCGTCGTTCTTGTCACGTTAAAGTTAAAATAAAATGTTCAGAAGTTTGTCAAACTTAAATTTGAAATAGCATTTCAGCCGCATCTCATTTTAGAGGCTCTGTCTATCAGTCAGTCTGCCAGGCTAAAGTCTGAAATAACATTTTCATTTTTTGTGAGGCTTAACTTTGCAATAGCATTTTTGTCAATTCGTTAAACTTGATCTTGCTATAGCATTCCTTTTGGTATGTCACGTTTAACTTTGCAATAGCATTTTCGTCAATTAGTCAAACTTTATCTTGCAATAGCATTTCTTTTGGTGTGTCACGCTTAACTTTGCAATAGCATTTTCGTCAATTCGTCAAACTTTATCTTGCTATAGCATTTCTTTTGGTGTGTCATGCTTAACTTTGCAATAGCATTTTCGTCAATTCGTCAAACTTTATCTTGCTATAGCATTTCTTTTGGTGTGTCACGCTTAACTTTGCAATAGCATTTTCGTCAATTCGTCAAACTTTATCTTGCAATAGCATTTCTTTTGGTATGTCATGCTTAACTTTTAAATAGGATTTTCATCAATTCGTTAAACTTGATCTTGCCATAGCATTTATTTTGGTATGTCACGCTTAACTTTGCAATAGCATTTTCATCAATTCGTTAAACTTTATCTTGCAATAGCATTTCTTTTGGTGTGTCACGCTTAACTTTGCAATAGCATTTTCGTCAATTCGTCAAACTTTATCTTGCTATAGCATTTCTTTTGGTGTGTCACGCTTAACTTTGCAATAGCATTTTCGTCAATTCGTCAAACTTTATCTTGCAATAGCATTTCTTTTGGTATGTCACGCTTAACTTTGCAATAGCATTTTCGTCAATTCGTCAAACTTTATCTTGCTATAGCATTTCTTTTGGTATGTCACGCTTAACTTTGCAATAGCATTTTCGTCAATTCGTCAAACTTTATCTTGCTATAGCATTTCTTTTGGTGTGTCACGCTTAACTTTGCAATAGCATTTTCGTCAATTCGTCAAACTTTATCTTGCAATAGCATTTCTTTTGGTATGTCATGCTTAACTTTTAAATGGGATTTTCGTCAATTCGTTAAACTTGATCTTGCCATATCATTTATTTTGGTATGTCACGCTTAACTTTGCAATAGCATTTTCGTCAATTCGTCAAACTTTATCTTGCTATAGCATTTCTTTTGGTGTGTCACGCTTAACTTTGCAATAGCATTTTCGTCAATTCGTCAAACTTTATCTTGCAATAGCATTTCTTTTGGTATGTCATGCTTAACTTTTAAATGGGATTTTCGTCAATTCGTTAAACTTGATCTTGCCATATCATTTATTTTGGTGTGTCACGCTTAACTTTGCAATAGCATTTTCGTCAATTCGTCAAACTTTATCTTGCTATTGCATTTCTTTTGGTGTGTCACGCTTAACTTTGCAATAGCATTTTCGTCAATTCGTTAAACTTGATCTTGCAATAGCATTTATTTTGGTATGTCATGCTTAACTTTTAAATAGGATTTTCATCAATTCGTTAAACTTGATCTTGCCATAGCATTTATTTTGGTATGTCACGCTTAACTTTGCAATAGCATTTTCGTCAATTCGTTAAACTTGATCTTGCAATAGGATTTATTTTGGTGTTTCACGCTTAACTTTTAAATAGGATTTTCGTCGCTGAATATGTAGATTGAATTAACACATCTTAAAAATAAATCATAGTAAAGATAAGTTATCATGGTAATTTAGTTTTCCTGTTTGATCTGGTGGTAGATGTCTGTGAGTGGGTAGATACATCTCATGTTGGCAGGATGTTTTTTATATCTCTATTTGTTGCTTTGTTATGTGAGAATCTGTGATAACTGTCGACTCCGATATCTCTTGGGGACAGAAACGATAGCATTACTGGAAAAGTTTAATTGGTATTTGCGATGTGGCTAGACGAGCTGTAACAAATAATAATGGTGATGTATTGGTCGAAATGAGGCGGAGGAATAAGTTTGGACTATGGATTTGTTTTGAGTAGATGGAGTTTTGTACAAAAATCGTGATCTCTCTGTGTTTTTCTAATAATTGTGTTTAAGGCCGACTGTAAACAGTCAAACAAGAGATACAATGCACTATATATTAAGCGTATTTACCAGTCTTATTTAACATGCGTTTGAATCAGTGAGACGATTAATTTTGTTAAAATTTTATGTACGAGCTCAACTGAATTTAGAGTAAGGTTATCCACATACGATTAAGGCAGTTAAGTGTTCTCACCTTGATCAAAGGTTAAATATCCTGAGATAAACGATATATTCCGGGGCTAGCAGAAAAAGGGACTAGAATGGAGTAGAATATTCCCTGTGTGTAGTTTTAAAAGTTTGGCAGATATTTTGTTTTTAGGGTTAAGGTTAGAGTTGAGCTTCGGATGGAAGATTGATGGGTGATCATATTTGGTAGTTTCATAGTAGGTTTGTATAAATCACTGGTCGCGTTCTTTTTGATACGAAATTATATGAGACATATACTTTACAAATATAGTTTACAATGAGAAACGATGAAAGGAACTGTTAGATTTGTGTAATGAGGTTTATGAAATTAAGTGTGGGATAAATACAGTTTTAAATGAGATTAGAAAAGGTAGTCGACTATTAAACAAAGAATGAGAAACAAAAAAGAGGGATTTAAAAAATATTTAGCATACATTTTGATTTGTTGGTAAGGAACGAAATAAAAAAATACTATCGTGAGTAATGTGATAAGAGGTTATGCATATGACAATAGTGATGATGGGTGTCTGTTGCCACGAAATCAATTCACACAATGAAGTCTATGAAGATGTAATGAGAAAAGTTAAATTTGATCGCATCTGGAATTCAAAGTTAGTTTATTTTGAAAGGCTTTGAATGATAAAATCCAGTGGATAGATTAATAAGATAAACATTAGAAAGAGGTTTTAAAAATAGAGAAAACATTTGGTAAATTACGATGAGCGGATCGGAAAACTTGGGAATTGTGTATTTCATTTTAACTGGCGTGAGTGCATCCTGTGATTTGCTTGCCTCTCCAGCTTGCTCTCTTAAATACATGCTGGATATAGATATACGTGTGCGATAGTAGGATGATGCCGACATATATCAGCAATAAAAAATACCAACATAAAATCTTCCAGTTTCGAGTTTTTATTTGTGATCAGGCCTGCTGGAAAAATGTTGCCTAAAATGCTAGACGCTCGATGGCCGAGCGAAACCAAGTAAGGGCAGATATTCATTTTCGTGTAACGTGGCATCTTAGAAAGTTAAAAGTGAGCTCTTTTAACGAAAAGATAATGATAACGTAACACCATAGCGATAATAAGCTACGTTACTCATAACAAGATTATCTGGACGGGGACTCGTCACGCAAACAGCTGGATTATTGTTGTGTTAATGACATGTTGCAGTAGTAGTAATTCGTCGTAGCCGTAACCGTAATCTTGATCATTTTCTCTTTCGTTTTATTTTAACCGTCTTCGTCATTTTATGGAGCTGTAATAGCTGAAGCAATTAAAAAGATGACATTTCCATTATTTGCTGGGCTGCACATTATTCCCTTGTTGATTTATTTAATTTCTGGAGCAGGTTCACCCGACGATTGTATAGTATTAATCCTTTCCCGGGCATCTTCGATGGAGAGAGAAATAGACCGACGTCCATTCAATTGGACGTTAGACATCCATGAGAGAGGATCTATATGGAGTCTTTCCTTCGTTTACTTCCTGCCATGACGTTACTTTTTGACAAGTTAGCTTATTCCTATAACTTTAACTTCCAATTAAAAATCCTCTTTTACGTAATCTACTTTTATGTGTAAAATCTGTTTCTAACTTCCGCTGATACAAACTATTTGGAACCCCAAAAACAAAGATTTCAGATAAGAAGCAGCGTAACACTATAAACATATGAAGTTACATAAAACACCGATATTTCTTTTTAGACGTTTAGAGCCACAGCACACATACACACTTGAAGCACATTACATAACGATATTTCAAATAACGAAGTGTTGAAGCTATGTTTACGTTACAACATTACTATGTAGCCTCTTAAGAAAGAATAAGGCGAGATGTTCAAACTCCTAATATTCACAGGAAATAGTAATTGGAGAAAATACATAGAAGATACTGCTAAGTCTACTGGAAACAGATTACCCGGATAGTAAACTACTCAAACATGCCTGTATCCTATATATCTAAAAAAAGACACGATTTGTCAAGGTATGGAGTATTGTTGTCACATCTGGGCTGGTGCACCAACGACTCGTCCCTCCTTAGACAGGGTACGAAATAGAGTCTGTAACCTAATAAGTCCCGCACTGTCTCCCAAGCTCGAGACCCTTGTCCCATCGTTGCAGTATTGCATCTCTGTTATTGTTTTACTGTGCTCCAATAAACTTATCGCACCTGTGTCCCTTCATCGTAAACGTAAAGGTCGCCCGATGCTGGAATTTTTTTTTACTTGAATAGCTTTTTTTATCGGGCCGCTTGCCTTTGTAATTCCCTCACTGCTCACTGTTTTCTCAATTTTGTTAAGATGCAGACATTTAATGTCAACTAATATATTTCTATAATCCCCCACATAGAATGCCGTCTATAAATCAAGCCCCTAATCACAGTTGCCCCTTTACGTCTCAGTGACAATATGCTTTGTTTGAAGGGAATACAAGTTTTCTTAAATGTTACACAGTGATCAATCAATAATATGTGTTTCCTTCGGTGACAGTGTTAGATAGTGATTGGCGCAAAGAGTAGGGGACCCCAGAGATAGAGTAGAAGTCAGAACGGAAGTCGGAGGTGGCATCATAGCGGGGGGAGACATTGTCGCAGCTTTTGTTCCTGATTAGTCAACAGAGTTGGTCGTGAACAGTGGTCGTCCAACTAACCCCGACAGGGTGGGCGGGACAATGAACACAGGTGTCCAAAGTTATATGGAATCTGTCTCAAATCCACTCTGGAGTCTCTATTCCTCTTGTATTCCACACAGAAATTCTATCAAGCGTGTTGTGTCGGAATAAACAGTTAAAAACCTATCCACATCGTTCTCGTACTTTTGTTCCAGACGGCGATGGTGATGATGACAGCAGCGACGGACAGCCTTATAGCAATTGTGGGGGTTACGACGGCGACTACGGCGGAGCAGACAGGCACCCACGTGCGTTGTTACAATGGCGTCCAATGAAAAGCTATACGCAAAGGTAAGCGATAATCCAACAACGGCGATTTTCAGCGGTAATCCAACAATAGTGACTGAATTTGTAATGATTTAAGGTTGCGTGTCTGTCACTTTTTGAAAATATCTATTAATGCTGTTTTCTATCAATACTTCCTAGATCATTATCTTATCGCATAAATTGAGGAAAAGTTTGAAGATAATGAATCCCTCTTCCATGATTAACTAGTTCCACCACTTAAAAGGTGGTTCACGAATTATACTTCTTTTTGATTAGCCTGAAAATAGTCCAGATGCAAATCCAATAGAAAACATATGCGGAATCCTCAGGAGAAAATTATGAAAATAAAGTCCATCAAAATCTGAAGAATTGAAGTCAGGCTTTACTAAATTGTAGCCATCAGTGTAACCGGAGACTTATCGTGATTTAATCGGTTTGTTACTAGAATAAAATCAACAAAAAGCTAGGGCAACACCTGCTACAACAAAGTGTTCAGTATACTAATACAGTTCTCCAAAAATATGTTCATTAATAAACTATTTTTATTGTCTTGATACGCCGAACATCATAACCTCTTACCATGCCACGCAGCGGCACATACACACATACTCAAACACTTACAAAATAACGTACCTGCATTCGTTGAACACAGAATATTACAACCAATCAACGACGAAGATGAAAATGCGGAATGCAACGAAACTGACAGTTGTAGAATATAAACTCGTGTAATAGAGATGGTGAGACATGGAAAAAAATTGAAAAACCTAAGAGACATAACATTATTATCAAATCAACGCATGCGATGAGATTTTATATTTCGTCTTCATCATGAAAAGACTACATACGTAATGAGTAAGAAAATGCTATTTTTATGTTTTTATCAAAAAGGTGGCATAGAAATAAAAGTGACGTGAGGATCCATGTTATTTATAAAATACAAAATTATATCGCTATTTTAAAGTGGTCATGTCGTCTCGTGTGAGCCAATCTCCGAGACACCGGTTATAATTATGGTGCTTATACAAACACTCCGTTACAAATCATCACGGAGTGAAATAAAGGAGCAATACATAAGCATTAATCAGGATTTTTAGTACCTTTTCAAATGGCAATACATAGCAGTATGCAGAACAAAGAAATATAACATAGTAAAACTCTACGAGTGTAACCGACACATTTATTACATGAATAAAATCTGTTAAAATTTCAGGATTAATTAAATGATTGACAGTTATTGGATGAGGGGTAGTCACGTGGATATATTGCCAGTACAAAATATCGACGAGTCGTCAACATAAATATTGAGGGTCGTCAACATAAATATTGAGAGTCGTCAACATAAATATTGAGAGTCGTCAACATAAATATTGAGAGTCGTCAACATAAATATTGAGGGTCGTCAACATAAATATTGAGAGTCGTCAACATAAATATTGAGGGTCGTCAACATAAATATTGAGAGTCGTCAACATAAATATTGAGGGTCGTCAACATACATATTGAGGGTCGTCAACATAAATATTGAGAGTCGTCAACATAAATATTGAGAGTCGTCAACATAAATATTGAGGGTCGTCAACATAAATATTGAGAGTCGTCAACATAAATATTGAGAGTCGTCAACATAAATATTGAGGGTCGTCAACATAAATATTGAGAGTCGTCAACATAAATATTGAGAGTCGTCAACATAAATATTGAGAGTCGTCAACATAAATATTGAGAGTCGTCAACATAAATATTGAGGGTCGTCAACATAAATATTGAGAGTCGTCAACATAAATATTGAGGGTCGTCAACATAAATATTGAGAGTCGTCAACATAAATATTGAGGGTCGTCAACATAAATATTGAGGGTCGTCAGCATAAATATTGAGAGTCGTCAACATAAATATTGAGAGTCGTCAACATAAATATTGAGAGTCGTCAACATAAATATTGAGGGTCGTCAACATAAATATTGAGAGTCGTCAACATAAATATTGAGAGTCGTCAACATAAATATTGAGGGTCGTCAACATAAATATTGAGAGTCTCGATGATGCAGTTACAAATTATGTTATGGTG
The DNA here is from genome assembly GCA_963556195.1 of Sepiola atlantica. Classification (NCBI taxonomy): domain Eukaryota; kingdom Metazoa; phylum Mollusca; class Cephalopoda; order Sepiida; family Sepiolidae; genus Sepiola; species Sepiola atlantica. The sequence goes on from OY744521.1 coordinate 80,736,694, forward strand.
AGGCATGTAGATGAGACTCACTTTTGTAAATAAATGTGTAATATGAGTTCAGAAGTGATGGGATTTTTCAAAATGACTTAACTTGAATACGGTCATGATTCTGGTTTTCACGACTGGGACATTTCTCGGATGTTTAATCCATATTCATAAGGTTCCGCTTTAGATTGAGAGCGTCGTTTTCTTTCTCTTTCATCCTCGCTTGCTCAAGCTTGAAATGACGTTTTTATTATTGTCACGTCTCATACGTGTATCTGCAGCCGGTGCCGGCATTTTCTACAACTACCTTTTTAACGTCGCGTTTCTGACCTTTTACCGCTTTTTACCACTTTCATGTGTGACTTGCGACACCACCGTCGTGATGGTATCGCCTATCACCGCTTTCTCATCTTAGCGTGATCGAAGAACATTATACCTTTAAGCGTTTTTCATTTCCTTCTTGCTTCTTAAAATCTTTCTTTCTTCATCTCACCATTCTCCTCTCGTGACTTTAATAACTTTCCTATATTTCTCTCGAATCCCTACTTTCTTTTTTTTCCTTTTTACATGTTTGCATGTCACACAACGAAACAGAAAGAAAAAAGATAAAATAAGGGAGCAGAAAATAAAAAGAGAAAGGGGGAATAATTATATTCGCTGCTGATAATGATAATGTGTCTGTAGTTGGACTGATGAAGAAAGGATGGCAAGTTACATGTAAATGAACACATTGATGTTCATTATTTATTTGTTGAGAAGATAACCAGAATTAAAACAATAGCATAGATATAAAATAGATATAATAATAAATATAATGAATTGAATTCGTGTCAACTCCATCATAATATATACAGAAAAAAGCTAATTAGAAATGAAGATTTTTTAGGTGTCAATGCTATAATATTTTATTCTGTTGTTTCATCTTTGTGAATGTGTATTCACATGTATATTTGTGTCAATATAGTCATGGATATATTTGTGTATATTTGTCTGCGTATTTGCATAGGTTTCTACCGAGTTGTATGTGTGTCTGTGTGGTTACTCTTATTCTTCTTTCGTGTGAATCAGATGATTCTGGTGTTGGCATTCGTTTCCCCGATGTTTTTCTAGTAAGAGATCTTTCTGGAAAGACATCGGGTACTTACGGGAAGGACCACGAGAAGGTTGCCAACATCCCTAAGTGGAATTAGTACTGTGGAACCGACTGGATTCGAACTTGGAACACCCAGGTCTTCAGTCCGTGTCGATATCCACTTAACCACCGTCACATCCATGTGGTTACTCTATACAAATACAAGACAACAATAAAGATAAACTATAACATAGTTAAGTGCTAGTTAAGAAAGGAAAATTAATCTTCTTTACTGCTTTACTTACTTAAGATTTGAAAGGTAGAGAAGAACTTTAAATAAACATTCTGATATATAAGTATCTCATAAAGAAAGCAAGTGTTTGCCCTAGCAAGGGGCGCGTTGATCTCTGAGAACATACTGAAGTAAAATGAGAACAAACGATAAAACCTACCTATCGATATAGGTGTGATAAATATTAATCTTAATTCCTTATTAAATATAATAAATAAATAATTTTAATAAAAAAATACAGTTAACAGCAACTAATAAATACATAGGAAATAATAGGAATATAAATTAAATTCCTTGTACTTTCCTTATAATAGACACAGGAAAGGCGAAGTAAGTAAGCTTAGTTTTTACTCGGTTTTGAAAAATCTAATATTTTTAATACTGTAATATCTTATTATATGGTTTTATCCAAGTGATTTTGTGTAACCACACGGATCTCGATAGCAGACACATACATATGAACTCTAAATGAACATATGCACAAACTCACACAGCTTTACATGAATATATCTATAACATTATTAACACATATATACATTTAAACACATAATCAACTAAATAAAGCCGTATAATAAAATATTATATTAGTAAAAATATTATAGAAAACTGTAAAGACTGAGCTTCTTTACTTCGCTTTCTTTAAATATTATAATAAAAGTAAAACTAATTCATTTTATATTATTATTACATTCTATTTATTTATTGGGAATTTTTTTAATTATTTATTTAATTTATATTAACTGCATTTAACAATGAATTTTGATTAATATTTATAAAACCTGAACATTTTATTAATTAATATATATATATATATATATATATATATATATATATATATATATATATAAAGATAAAGATAAATGAAAGAAGAGAGATAAATATGTACGAATGACAAATCTATTTCAACTTCGATTGTGCAATGCAAGGTGCACTCGGTAAAAGCATGTTTATCTTTCTTTCCTTAAGCCAAGGCTTTTCAAAGATTAAAATCTTATCCTCAGAGAAATTACATAGATAGATAAGTTGGCAGTGGAAAATTGAGCTTAAACTATTTCACTATAGGTTATATCCTCTAAAATTATACTTTTAGTTTTATATTTTATATATATATACATATATATATATATATGTATATATATATATATAGAATATTAAAAGTATAATTTTAGAGGATATAACCTATAGTGAAATAGTTTATTATATTATATATATATATATATATATATATATATATATATATATATATATATATATTGTGTGTGTGTGTGTTTATTCAGGCAACATTTTCTCATTTATGCAAACATTATTAAAAATAACAGAATTCGTCTGTTTAATTATGCCTTCTTAATTTTATCAATTTTTATTAAAAAATAAAAAATAAATGTTCCATAGGTTTCACAGGTTTCAAGAACGTTTTCGACGATAAATCGAAAACGTTTGTGAAACCTGTTATTTTTAACAATGTTTGCATATATATATATATATATATATATATATATATATATATATATATATATATATATATATATATATATATATATATATATATATATATATATCGTTGTGATAAACATTTGTTTGTGTTGAATTCTTGGGAGCATGATTACAAAATATTTATTATGTCATGAATGTTGTATTCTACTGAGTTATAATATATATATATATATATATATATATATATATATATATATATATATATATATATATATATATATATATATATATATATATATATATATATGATTGTGTTGTATTTCAAATATTATCACTTGTTTAGCTTATTTAATTGGGTCCATTAATTGGTGGGCATTCTAACATAGTTTTTCTTTATTCTTTCATCATGATTGATCAGCGTTGTTATTTATATCGCTTTCAACTAATAAGTTTATTTATTTATTATTCCCCATGGATTTAATCGGACCCAGTTTACATATGTTTTACGTTTGAAGTGTGCCTTATTCATCTGTACAACTCGATTCACGTTATCTACTGGGCTTCGTTTATTATATCCTTTCGTACATGTTTCATTTGAGTCACTGATAAGTTTGTCACTTTCTGAATGTGGTTGTTCTGCTTCAGTTTTTGCTTTTCGTATCTTTAATGGTCGCCCATTGATTTATATCTGCTGCTCCGTGCCTTGTTCTACTAACTTACGCATTGCACCGATTTCTTGTTTGTTTGTGCGCATAACGTAAACTTCTGATTTCGCTTGGTGGTTTACCATTATTTTATTTTGTTCTGTTTTTGTTTCTCTGGTATACTCTTTATTTTCTAATCATTTCAATCTGCTTTCATTTACTACGTTGGTTTATCTTTTTTCTTTTCCCAAACTGCTCTTATATGAGACCTATTTTCTGTGGTTATACCAACGCAGACCGATAAGGATTATTTGTGCATGGAATTTATATTAACGATATGCTAAAGATAATGTTATGCGTGTCTATGTGAAGTGGCGGTAGTGCTGTGATTACCGTTATTAACTGTGAACTCGGTATGCCGTGTTCGATCTATAGCAGGGCTATTGCACCACTTTTATTAGTAACATTGATAAATCAATGTAACCTTTTTCTAGCGAGAAGTGGGCGTGGTTAAGTGGTTAACAACACGGACCGACAAACTTGTTGTGCCAAGTTTGAATCCAGCTCGTTCCACAGAAATACTTTTACTTAGAATGTTGGTAATCATCACGTGGTCTCTCGTGTAAGTATCCGATTTCTTTCTAGAAAGAATTATGATTATAAATATATAGGGGAAACCCATGCCAACAATGCAATCATATGATCCATAAGCTATGAATGAATGAACCCCTTCTAGCTATGGGTGAAATAATAAGGTAAATTAGACTACCCAGCCTTGACGCGGAAACTCGTTTAGGAGCAGTAAAACCCCAAAATGATATGTAACATAGTAAGTGTTATGGCGGCCGGGTAAGACTTCATCACGTGAAACACGTCGTACTTGTAAGAAGGTCATCACTTACTAAGAGGAAAGGGTTGGTCGGATTCTTTACAATGCATTTAACTGCAAGACAAGATATCTTGCTTGTCTCCCTACTATACCGTTATTTCTATGGAAGGTGCTCGACTGAGCTCTAATCTTTGGTTCGTCCTTGTATGATATCCACTGTAAGATCTTCAATTGCTATTACACCGGAAAATGACTTTCCTTTCTCCCTACATGCGAGACTTCTTACCTTCTGAGTTCAACCTGGTCGTATTCAGATAAAATGTCAAAAGATTATTGTCTTAAATCGTTCCACAAGTCATCAAACGCATTTCATACCATTAATCATTTTAGTACTTCCATAGTGTTCCTATTCTTTCAGATAAATAACTCTTATCGATATTTTCCGTGAAAATTAGACATAAACAGAGGCTGGGGAGAGTCCGCTAAAAATGGCATTGTGATCTTCTGCAATACACATATAAATAAATATTACGCTCTTATTTTTGAATTTTCTTAATAATCGAGCACTCTGCCTGGGTTCTATTTCACTAACCTAACACACACACACACACACACACACACACACACATATATATATATATATATATATATATATATATATATATATATATACTAGGCGTATCCGTGACCCGTTGAGTAACATTTATTATAATAAATGTATATATAATCTATATTATAACAAACTTTGATTTCTTTCAAAAATGCATTACTTATATATAGAAGTAATAAGACTTAATATGTGCTATCTAATTCACATACGTGTCTGTGACGTGTACAAACACACGTATATAAATTAGCTGACACTGTGAATAACGAATCACTCTTTTTTAAAATGCTCACAGAGACACTAATAAAAATTAGAGAGTTGTTGAATCAAACTAGAGAGAGAATGAGATCGAGTAATATATAGATAGCTAAATAAGAAATGGGTGATTTGTTCAGTTAATTATTAAGTACAGCTAATAAACATAATTCAAACAGATTTTATTTACAAACATAACCGAATCCTAGAACTAAGGTATATTTCAATCAATTCACACTTAGTATAATACGTAATAGATACTTCAAGCTTTTATATATTAGAGATTTTCCCAAAAAAATGAAAAGGTTTTGAAGTGATGTTTTTGTAGGGGATGCATCACGCGTTTCTGTGAACTATTGTACTTACAGTTACTCTATCTATCTATCTATCTCCATATCTTTCTTTATTTCTCCATATCTCTCTTTATTTGGTGAAAGAAAAGCTATCTGTCAATCCAACTTAGTCTACTCACACGAAATGTTCGATATTGTTCTCACGTATGAGATGTCTATTCAAACGGGATCACTTCTGAGTTCAATTGGTGACCTCACATTTCCTGTGTATCGATACGTAACACTTTGTCTACTGCGGTCAAAAGTGAAGTCATCTTTGCATGACACAGTTCATAAACTTTTTTTATTACACAACACAATGAAAAACCGAAATGTTTATGAACATCATCATGAATCTAACAAGTGTTATATGTTCCGTGTCGATGGCCTTGAACAAATATGTTCTTTTCGTCCTTTACTCGAGAGAGACACACATAAATTCATGGAGAACCCTTTTATGACGTGTAGTTATGCTAAAATTCTGTCAACAACTGAATTCAGTTTCAATCTTCAACGCTCTCCTATATCACGTGGTTAATTAACGGTACAATCACGTTGACACACCGGTTCCTGTTAGATCACCGAAGTTAAGCGACGTCGAGCTTGGCCAGTACTAAATGGGTAACTATTTAGGAATACCAGCTGCTGTATGTGCTCTCTGCTTATCTCAGCATTGTTTCCAGTCGTCTTGAATTGATTGCTATTGGAATCAAGCAGTGCCGACTCAGGAGAAGTGTTGTAAGTAATTGCGTAACCCTTGCTTCGCAATTACACACGCAGCCAGACCCTTACAGGGGTTTCTATAGTCTCTTGCATTGCAAGTTAACGAATTAACTATGAATTTTTCATGTGATATTGTAGCTGATCCTAACCTCGTCAATAATTCCTCGATACTTAACTTCAAAAGTATAATAATGCTAAGTAAACCATTATTTTGCTCGTAAACAATGTTTTTGCTTGTTTATGACAAAGAGGTACGCTGAGAAATAAAAACGTGCCTACACGATGAAGTTCAAACCATCGTAAAATGGTAAACTTAACAGCGAGGTGGGCTGATAGGTATATGTTAAGCATAATAGTTAGAATTAAAAACAATAATATTTAAATTAATAATAAATTAATGATAATAATAATAATATTTTATTAATATAATAATAATAGGCACGCCTGAATATAAATTGAATAGATATACGGTTAGATAGACTACAGTGTAAAATAAATTAATTACAAATTAGAATCTCCAAAAATATGAAAGTCCTTTATATAATATATAAAACGGATATGGAAATATTTTACGATATTTTTAATTAAATACATTAAAATAACTATATTTAAATAATAAATACGATTAGATGTTAATTAAAGGAAACTTAGTATTAGTAAGTTAAGCTGTCTCAAAATAAGACTAATGAGCATATAAATCTGTTAAAATTAAAGAAATAGGGAAGTATTTTATAAAAAAAGGGATACATAAATGTTAATATAAAGAGGAAATACAGGGGTATATTGAATACAGGATGATAATTAAATCTCTAATATGAATTGGAAAATGCATTATGTTTTTTAAATAATATTAAACACAAATAGATGCATTAAATTTAGATAGCTTAAAAAACAGATTTATAAGTTTTTTAAGACTTCAATTGCACCATATATTTTAATAATAGATACTAATAGATTTTAACTTTAGATAATATAATATCAATAATCCTATATATATTAGAAATGTGCTTATTTTCTTTATGGTTAAAATGATTCTTTATTATTAAAATTGAAAATATCTAAGGAATATAATTTTTATTGAATTTACCTAGATGTATCTTTATTATTATTTATCATTGTATTATTATTCATAATTATATATTTATTTTTATTACTAAAATAATTATTTGAAAAATAATAAGACTATGATGAGTTTGGATACGAGAGGGTCATTTCAGGAGACATAATTCACAGTGACCGGATATTAACTCTTAACTTCCGGTTCGGGTTGACTAGAACCCTTTATTGATGAAATCTGTAAAGATGTTGAAGTTTATTGAGGGATTGAGCGGAAGTGGAATCAAATACATCAACGTAATCTATTGAGGTCGTTATTGACCGTGTTTCGAGTTATCATGTAGGTGTCCAGGCAGAAAGATTAAGTCTGGTAAGCTGGCCTTGCTTTCTAGACTCGCATAAAGCGCCTGTTATTCCCAAGCTGTCACCAATTTGGTATTGACCAAACTCAAAGACGCTTAACTTCTGTGATCTAACAAGAACCGGCGTGTCAACGTGAATATGCCGTATATGTGGAATCACGTACGGAAAAAAAACTTTGATATTATTGATTTTATCTTGATAACCTGATAAATCCTAGAGATGAACGTTGATTTGTGAATTAACATTATTAATTTGTCTTTACGGGATTAAATAGCTGTATGATTAATAGATCATGTTTTATATGTTACTGAGAGTTATTTTTGTTATGTAACACAGAATAATCTATACTTTTAATTTGAATTGATCTTAGATATTGCTATAAAATGTGCAACCATCTCTACGTGTAATCTGAGTAAGTACTGCTGATTTTAATGATTTATCAGATCTAATAAAACCTTCAGTTTCAAAATATATAATCTCTGCAACTTTTTTTTACTGATTACTGTTGCCAGTTAATGGACACTTGATGAAAGAGGGAAGACCAACACAAGTTAAAGAGTTAAAAAGGTCAATTTACAAAATGTATAGTAAGGAATAAGTTAAGAGAACCAAAGTAGCTGGGACAGGATTCTTAGTAAATATGCATTTATATATATATATATATATATATATATATATATATATATATATATATATATATATATATATATATATATATATATAACATCAGCCTGAAAGAAACAAAAGTCCTAACTTACAATCTGCCGGTGTACCTTCAAGGTTCATGAGAAGAAGCGTTCAAATGTTCAAATGTCTTCGGTACTTGTAGTCGGCGTGCCGTTATCAGACACGGTGGGAATAGTCCGAAAATTCTCCTTGTTTTCGCTTACTGTGGCTATCTCGTCAATTAAATATTTTTCAATATGCCTTTGGCATACAGCAATATATATTCAAGGCGTTTTCGTTATGTCGGTGTTAGTATCGATACCAGACGATTTAGTCATTTACAATTTGCAGGATATTTGCATGTCATACATTTAAAAATTGAGTCGGGCTTTCGCTTCTGTCGTTTTTAGAAGCCACGAAATTTCGCCTCCTGTTCTCTCGCCTCGGCGGAGATTAACCTTATGACAGTTTTCTGTATTTCTTCTTTGTTTGGAGCGGCAAAAGGGGTCGCACTGGTCCACGTATAAGTTCAAGTGGTGAAGAGAGGCAGGTAGCGTGTACTTTCGTGACGTTTCAGAGAGATAGAGAAATAGTTATTAATTCCCTTTCTCCCAAACGCTATTCTTTCTAGCGCGTGAAGATTGTTAAATGAAAGGGGGGGGGGCAAAGTTAGGCCTACCACAATAAACTCTTCGCAAGTACTTTCGTTTTCCCTCTCTTTCTTTTTTTTTTTCATCTTCCCAAGCTGAGAAACAAATAACATTTAAAAAGAAAATATATTTTCGGTCGGTCATATTTTATTTGCAACAACATCTAGTTTGGAGATTGCGTTACAGTAGGAGTAATGTTATCAAGTTGTCAAGAAAAATCTAAAATTGATTGGTGCTTGTTTTATGAAATATAAACTTTGGCAGTATTATTTAATGCCGAAAACAATGATTATTGTAAACAAGCATTTGAACACGTTTCTGGAGATAGGTTGTGTGATTAGTATTAGTGCCTAAATGACCATAATAAATCCGATATGATTTGAACTCGACATAGCCGATTTCATAGTCTGCCACGTATCCATTACACAAATGGCGCAGGCAATTCCATCGCAAAATCAATTTTTTTTCGCGGTTTTGTTTTGAGGTGGATTACGCATAATGTAATGTCCGTGAGTTGGCCAATGCAACCAGTTAAGATGGCTTCTAATTAAGTTCAATCTAGTGTATTCGCTTATACTATAATACTATGGGGAATGTTGTCCTCAGCTATGGGTAAAATAGTAACTGGTGTTAAATGAATCTTTTTCCAATAGGTATTGTGTTTCGAATGAACTAATCCATTAAGCGTTAATATGCTGTTAAACAGATAAACCAAATAAAACTGATTCATTTCCAAATTTCCTATCGATTGTCTCGTTTATTGTATTCCTGAACGTGAAAATAGTTTAATTTACAAAATCCTAAAAATTAACGAAATATCTATTTTATTTTTCTTAAATTGTCGTTTTGCTTTTCTTCTTTGCAAAATAAAACTGCAGACAGAGTTTTATTATTGTGCCCTTTCAAATGTGAATTGACATGCATAATTTCGTATATTTTTCATTAAAAAAAAACTTACGTGATGGCGAAATAACTGTCATAATATTTCATATCAGAATCCACTCTGTTCTAATAATTTACCCACGCACGCATGATCTCTTCCAGCTATAAATAACAGCAGGTACTGCTCCTATGGAAAGTCACTCGTCCAGCAGACAGCCCTGACGGTCGGACTGAATAGTCTCGCTGGTAACTCACTTATTTGTATATGTTTTGTACTAGTGTTCTTTGTTAACACAATTTATTTACACAATTCATCTCTTGTGTCTTTATTTCTGGCCTCTAACAAGGCCATAACACATCTCCAAATATAGAAATTAACCTCAAATCATCTGATCAATTTCAACAGGTCTACAGTTTAACTGAATGTCGTCGCTCGAGACGCATGAATTAAAATAAATAAATATTATTTTGCGGAGAGATTTTTTATTTCAATGACAGTGGAGCATTTTGGAGTTTTAGGCTCTAATTCAATTGTTTTCTGTCGGATGATGCTCGGGATTGCATTTAAATTGAAAGAAGAGCCTCGAAAACGGAATGGCTACTGAAGCGTGTCTCACTTTTGGTGGTTCTAGTTAATGTTTCAGCTATCATTGCAAGTGGCAAGGGATAGCCACCTGCACCCCAAAAACATTCTGTCTCAGAGACTATGCTATCGATAAAAAATAGTATGTTTTTAACAATTTATCTTTTTCAGACCCGTGTAATAAATGAACATATGAAGTTTTATTTTTATATAGACACGGAATATATTTCTAAAAGCAAGTCTTCATGTATAAAGAATAACTCTATATGTCATTCTTTATTCTAATGCGTAGTATTTAAATTCGAATTGTATGAAGATATATACTTATTTCACAAACACACTCATGCATAATTGTGCTGCCAGCATGTGTGTATAGGGTGTGTATAGGGTGTGTATAGAGTGGGTATAATACAACGCGTTTTCTCCATTCGTTCTTTTTCTATATTCTAAGGAAATCTTTTTTTTCTTGCTTCGCATCGCCCATTTCGGTATCACCTGTCTTTGTCTAAAAGCTATATACAAGGAATAATTAGAGTGATTCTACAGAAGGCGATTCCAATGCAGAGATATATACGAATAAACACAATACTAAATGCAAACTATATCAACTTCATATATATATATATATATATATATATATATATATATATATATATATATATATATATATATATATATATATGATTATTTTTATTTACCCAGATTTGTACAAAATCTGCGACACTGGCATGTCGATGTGACAAAGAATCTTTCCAAATATGATCTAAGGTTAAGATCGGATTCTAACTCTGCCTGATGAGATCTCAGTTTATAATAGCTGTTGATCGATAACATCGACATGCCAGTGTCGCAGATTTTGTACATGTCTGTGTTAAAGAAAAATAATCATATATAAAAGCTCTATTTGATATTGAGCACTTTTTATAAACCCGGTTGAAATTCTTTGGATTACTACCCTGTGGATGTTTTACCTGGATTATATATATATATATATATATATATATAGTTTGCATTTAGTATTGTGTTTACTCGTATATATCTCTGCATTGGAATCGCCTTCTATAGAATCTCACATTCCTTCTTGTGTATGTGTGTGTGTGTGTGTGTGTGTGTGAAATGAAATGGAAACGGACAAGGGAAGATCTCAAATTACAGAATGCATCTCAACGTGTCGTCCAACTGTAACGAAAGCTTTTTCAAGAGCGACAGGCTGGATCTATTTAAAATTTCTAGGTGTTTCCATTATTATGTCTAACCCTTGTTTATGTACAATATTACATTATTTTTTATTATTTGTTGAACTTAACCAAACAAGGCAAGTTGCCACTGTAGACGTAATGAGCTACTGAGAATTAGGGTGGAAGTTTAGGGGGTCATCTTAAATTTGAGTTGTGCAGCGAGATGCTTGTTCACATTAGTTTTACATTTCTGCATGTCGGTACAGTCGAGGAAACAGGGAACAGTGAGGGAGTTTCAAAGGCCGGCAACTCGAGGACAGAAGCTATTAGAGTAGAAGGTTCGCCGGCATTTGGGGACCTCTACAGTAAATGGATGGGATTTAACTGATTGTCGGGTTGGTAGAGTGTATTTACGTCGAGGGGGCACCTGAGCAGCAAGTTCATCGGAGCACAATCCATTGAAGAACTTATAAAACGTGCACGAGGATGCAACATTTCGGCGATAGAACAGGGGCTGGAGCTTGGTAGATAGTGAGGGACCTATTAGATTCGATAATATGTTTGCACCTTGTCTAAGAGGGAGAGACTAGTGGATGGTGCATCAGCCCAGATGTAACAACAATACTCCATGTATGGACGGATGGTAGCTTTGAAGATATATAGGATACTGTCAGCTGTGAGAAGTTTACTAGCACGGTAGCGGGAGCCCACCTTCTTTTCAGCAGCCTTGGCAATGTGTTCTATGTATTTGATTCAATTCATGTTACCTGTGAATGTTAGGCTGATGAGTTTGAACGTTGGACTCTGAGGTAAGGTGTTATTTGACATGGTAATCGGTGGGTGAAGAGGTTTCTTATAGTTGTTCAAGGAAAAGAGCTTTGTTGTAACAGCATTAAATGTTACCATCCATTTATGACCCCATTCCACTACAGACTGGATGTCACTTTCTGATGATTCAGCTATTGCTTCGGATATGTGCGCGTGCGTTTTACCCAAATGACGAGAGTAGAGCATGGTGTCGTCAGCAAATATATCCATCGCAGACACAATGTTATCGAGGATTTCCTTCATGAAAATTATGAACAATGTCCAAGGATTGATCGATGTTTGGATAAACGGCCATTAATGGATTTTTAGAGGGGGGTAGGAAAGATCTAATTACATTAAATATTAGTCCAGTAATACTATATGAATTAATTTTTATGAGAAAACCTTTATGCTAGACTTTGTCAAAGGCTTTGGATGTATCAAGCGCTATGTTAATTTAATTCTTATCATCATACACATGTATTTCATCCTTTTTCGGGAATCGTCAATGTTGAGGTGAATATATATATATATATATATATATATATATATATATATATATATATATATATATATATATATATATGATAACAAATGAAACTAATATTCTAATGTAATGGAAAATAAAAAAGAAAAACCTAAAATATTAATTATGTATAGATCAACGTTTCGTCTTTATTTCAAGACCTCCTCATAATGATTAGTCTGAAGAAATAATACATAAGTACTAATGTTTGAATCAGTGGCAGTAGGAGGGGAAAAGCTCAAAAGGAAGATTATGAAAAGATACATTAATAACTACACATAAATGGTAGAATTGGGAGAAATTGAATTAACTGTGGAAAGTGTGGGGGTGGTAACAATCGAAGTTATTAAAACGATCAGGAACATGGAGCGCGCGTGATATAAACCCAAATGGGTCGCTTATAAAAATATAAATTATGGGCTTGAAAAGCTGGGAGCAGCGGGAGAAAATAAGTTCACTGTTGAAGGTGTCGAGGGGCAAAATGGTAGCGGTCGGAGTTATTTAAACAATGACAAAGAAGGAGGAAGCGTGCCTCATGTTTATTGAGGTCAGATAGATGGTTATCAAAGAATAGAAAAAGGGAGGGGTAAATATCAAGGTCGCATAAGGGGATAATATAGGCGGGGTGAGGAGAAAAATTATATATATATATATATATATATATATATATATATATATATATATATATATATATATATATATGTGTGTGTGTGTGTGCAAGTGAAAGGATGGGAATAAAAGTTTTAAAAGAATACAAAATCTATCACATCTTCAGTTGTTCAAAACAAGGGAGTTATTTTTCCTAAAATCATGGCTTTTCAAAGAACTGAATTCTTATCATCAGAGAAATACAGATGGATAAGCTGGTAAAAAAGATTACAAGAGTCAACGTTTGAAAAGAATAAAATATAAAAATTAAAGAAAAAATGTTAAAAGTGGAAATATTAAAAGTGGAAATACGTTGATAGTTTCAATGCAGAGTAAGTGTATTGGGTGCATATAAGAAACAAGTTTACCGTAAAGGGCGTTCCTAGAAAAAATGTCAGCAGGTAAAGTAAGTAAATCCAAATGTAATCGTAAAGTCCATGGAATTTAAGAAATCAAATCAATAAAACCAAAAATACGGTTGTTCGAAAGTTGCCTGTCAAAAAGTTTATAAAGTTATTTGTAAAATCGAGGAAATTTGAAAGCTTCCATGGGCTCTCAAAATAAAGTTTTATGGATCAAGCTGTAGAATAAAAGTAAAAATAAGTGGTTCTCAGAAGCAAGAAAAAAATACAGAGTCGGCAACAAAAAAAAACGAACACCTATGCTGGGAGACCAAATCCGTTATTAAGATACAGACTTGCAAAATTGGGCACGCTAGATAAGGAAGAGGGTTAATATAGAAGGGCGTGTGGGTTGTTAAGTCAAAGTTAAGAGAAATAAAATTAAAAATAGAATCCAGCAAGCAGAAGATTTAAAAATAGATTTATAAAAGTTCGCGGTTCAACAGTAACAGATAGATTTGAGGAAGCACAGGAAAATGGGACAAAAGGTGGCGGGCAAAAGCTAATGGATTACGAGAAGGTTGAGAATATCAAACGGATTAAAAATTTGGATACAAATGCAACGAAAAAAGCTTAAAGTTTAGGCATGAAAAATTAAAGTTTAAAAATTACTCATTAAAAGTTACAAAATAGATAAATTAACGATTAAAAAGAACAGGAAAAAGAAGTACATTTTTAAAATATAGAAAAAGTGAAAAGAATAAAAGGATAAAATGTAAGTGAATTTTAATGAATTGATAATAATTATTTGTATATAAATAATAAAAAGAATAAAAAGATGACATAAAAAATCGTCAGAGTAAAAAAAAATGGAATAAAATACATAGACAAATAGTAAGAATTATGTTTAATAAAAGTGTCATACTTAGATGATAATAGACTTAGGATAATGGCATAATTGATAGTTATAAGTAAGATCAAAAATTTAATTGAAATTCTCAAAAATGTAGAAGGAGGTAAAAAGACATCAGGGGGAGTACTTATAAATATATGACAAAACAACCAAAAAAGGTGAAATGGAAGAATGCTCTAAACTTAAAAAAGAAGAATACTAGTAATATACAGTCAATAAGATGCAACAATTAATTAAAGTAAGTTGTTTTAAACACTGATCCGTTATTATCTAACAGGATCTTGGGTATTGGGAGAGGGTGTCAATTGGGGCTATGTAGTTTATATATTTACATTTTTTTCTATGCCTGCAAGCTGACAGAAATTCGTTTTTAGAATTTAAAACGGTTCTACTTTCCTCAGCAGTGATTATTATGACCGTCTCCAAGGTACATAATTGGCAGAATCTAGAACCTGATGTATAAGATTTAGATTTTTTAAAATCAACCCATACAGGGACTGAGGGATGTTTTTACTTTTAAAGTGTTTTATTAAATTAGTTAAAATGGTCGTTATTACATCTAAAAGAGTATATGTGGCTGGATATATATTCAATTATAGGGAAAACACTGGTTACATATATCTATCTATATATCTATCTATCTATCTATCTATCTATATATATATATATATTATGTGTATATATATTTCGGCGATTACTCAAATTTAATAAAAAATTGTTTAAAAAGAGAGGTTAACAAGTGATTTTTCGAAATATAGATTTTAGAGAGAAAGGGTGATGCCAAGGTAGTCGTTTTATTCAAGTAAATATTTTTGTTGATTACTTGAACTTAATAACGAAAAACGTTAACAAGTAATTATTTTTAAATATATAGATTTTAGAGAGAGGAAAAGAAGAAGGTGGGGAGGTTATGCCGAGGTAGACTTTGTAGCCGAATATTTTGGGATAATATTGCTTGAACTTAAAATAAAACATTTTTTAAAAGTTAACAAGTTATTTTTTCTGTGGACCTGCTCTTTAATTAAGTCATTACCACTTAAAAGAATACGACAGATCCTGGCTGGAAAGAACATCGCCTTAGTTTGCTACGTGTGACGTTTTTAATTTCCTCCAGCTCATAGGGATTATCAAACGTTTCCGTTTTGAAGGCTTGAAAATGAACAATAAATTCGTAACGACGGATCTTAGAGGGAATCCTAGACGAATTTTTCCTGCAATACATAGAAGTGTAGCAGAGAACTGAAGGAAGCATATTATACTCAGGGTAAATACTTTGCAAGAGAAACCTATGTAACTTGTCGTTTGAAATTCTACTAGTCCCATTACTTTATAGACATATACCGTAAATAGTAAATTATTTGGACAGATTTCACATTCTTAAGGTCTTATTCCCAAAACGTTTTTAGCGAACATACACGCATAACGACAAATAGCCATACACACAGACAGTCATACATGGTTGGTAACTTTTAATGCCGCAAAGACAAAGCTCCTTTCCTTCAATAACTACAAGAAACCTCTCCAACCATCGATTGTCATGGCAAATAATACCATACCTGAAAGTTCATCATTCAAACTCCTCAGCCTAACCTTCACAGGTAACATTGGTAAAATTGGAACAAATACATTAAAGACATTGCCAAGGCTGCCACAAAGAAGGTTGGCTCCCTCTACCGTGCTAGTAAACTCCTCACACCTGACATTATCCTGTATCTCTATAAAGCCACCATCCGCCCATGCATGGGGTATTGTTGTCACATATGGGCTGGTGCATAATCTACTAGTCTCTCCCTCCTTGACAAGGTCCAAAAAAGAGTCGCCAACCTAATAGGTCCCTCACTGTAAACCAAGCTTTAGTCCCTGTCCCATCGCCGCAATGTAGCATCCTTGTGCTTGTTTTACAAATACTTCAATGGATTATGCTCCGATAAATTGGCTACTCTGGTGCCCCCTCGACGTAAATTCACTAGACCAACTCGACAATCAAGTAAATCCCATTCATTCACTGTTGAGGTCCCCATATACCGGAGGGCCTTCTACTCAAATAGCTTCTTTCCTCGTGCTGCTGCCCCCCGTTTCCCCGACAGTACTGACATGCAGAAATTTAAAACTAATGTAAACAAACATTTCGCTGCGCAGATCCCAATTTAGGTTGACCCCCCCCC
The DNA here is from genome assembly GCA_963556195.1 of Sepiola atlantica. NCBI lineage: Eukaryota > Metazoa > Mollusca > Cephalopoda > Sepiida > Sepiolidae > Sepiola > Sepiola atlantica. Next base: position 80,753,636 of record OY744521.1, read on the forward strand.
CAACCTTCTCCCCTTTTCTTTTTTCTCAGTAGCCCCTTACGTCTACAGTGGCGGCCTGCCTTGTTTGAGGTGAACTATGTTAAAAAAAAAGCACAGACAAATGTCTTTCACATTCGGTTATATATTCTAAGTTATAGCAAATCAATAAGTTCGTAACATAATTCTGCAAAAGAAAACATACTTTACATGACAAATATTCATTTTCCAATATAATCGCACCCTCTACAATACATTTTATTCAGTGTCGAATATCTAATTTCATAAAACAGAATTCAAAGCTACATCGTAAAATAATATAAAACTCATCGATCGTTACTTGTTAGCTTTCATATACATATCGACGCATGCGCAAGAAATGGAACAATCATACGAAACTGAAGGCATTAAAATTCTCAAAGCAATGAACCTAAAATGGCGGATTTCAGAGACGAAAAACATCAATACAAAGCGGTAATGGTGGTAATATATGTGCATGTATTGGTGCTGCGGAAAGATTAATGAAATATGCAAGGATGCATGTAAAAATAGTTTTCATGATTTACTGTTATAGACATGTTATTTTGTTTTAAAAAAGAAAAAAGATTTGTGAAAAATCCCGTTACTTTTACACACACCAATGCTGTCATTAATTGTTTCTGTCCAAAAAGTATACATGTTCATATTTTTCGATTTGTTAAAGTGACAAAAATGCATAATCACGGATTTTTCTGGTTTCTCTATTAGACTAGACGTTAGTATTTGAGGGAAGAATTTTTGATATTATATTATCTAAAGTCAACATATATTGGTATTAGGGGTGGGACGTAATGGGTGAAAATTTCAGATTCATGCGAGTAGTATTTTTTTCTGTTCATTTATACATAAATAATACTAAACAATCAAACATTTTGAAAATTTTGCAAAATTCAGAAGGTGCAGGCCACTAGTTTTTGGCTATTTTACATTCATTAAAACCCTTTCACAGCCTGAAAATGGTCCTAAATTAAAGTATTATATCAGATTTAACCATCTATATCCATTCATAGCTTTTGATGATGTTTAAGGACCTGCAATGTCGCATGAAACCACTTTTTCACCGAAAAATGATGGATTTTGAGTCCCGTGGAGCCCTAATGGCTATTTTTGGCCTGCACCTTCTGAATTTTGCAAAATTTTCAAAATGTTTGATTGTTTAGTGTTATTTATGTATAAATGAACACAGAAAAATTCTACTCGCATGAATCTGAAATGTTCACCCATTACATCCCACCCCTATTGGTATATGTTATTTAAATATCTGGTGCATATTGAGTATTTAATCATTGATATATTTAAAAGCTTATAAATATGTTTTTATTTGTCTAGTGTATATATGACGAACGAACACATACTACACTGGCCACCAAAGTAAGAGATAATGCCTAGGATGATGGTACCATGACAACAAACCATATACCACACTACACCTTATCTAAGGAGGGGGAGATTCCTGGGGGATAGTCTTATGATAACAGAACACATACTATACCCTCAAATTAGGATGTGATGCCTTTGAGAATGGTCCCATGATAATAGAACATATAATACACTACTCCCCCAGAAAAAAAAGATAATATCTGGGAGGATTGTGCCATGACGAACAAACATATACTACACTACCTCCCCTATAAAGGTGGGGGAGGTAATGACTTATGACAACAGAACAGTTACTACACTACACTCCCTGAATTGATGATTGAAAGATAGTACACTAGTCTGAAATAGCATAGTAAACTTAATTAAATATTGATAGAAGTAATAATATAATTTCGGCTTCAGACAAACAGATACTAAATCTCCATTAATAATAGATAGTAATAGATGGACATATTAAACTTTATTTTACGGGAAACATTCATTAAAATGTCACTGTTGGAAGTCTTTAAACATGATAATATACCAAGAGCATTTGAGGCACATGAAGATTTAGGAGATAAAAAAAGATAACTCTTCAGCCAAAGCTTCTCAAGATATTCACCCAGCTGATCGAGAAGAATGTCTGAGTGAAAGAAACTTCATAAGATAACTTACAAAAGTCAGAAATTGAAATTTCGCCCTTGAAGATGAAGACTGTTCAGCTTATTGAAAAGCTCCTTGTGGCATCACTTAAGTAAAACCCTGCAGTATCAGTTGAAGAATTGGCGATTAATCTTTCTTCAAACAATACAACTTTTCATCGCCATCTTCAACAACCTGGACACGTATTTAAGCTTGGGAAATCGGCGCTACATGAATTTCTAACGGCAACTGTAAATTGCGCGTTGAGATTTCCACGACATTATCACTGGCCGGTTTGATTGCGTCATAAATTTCCAGAGATGTTCACTATCCTTCAGAGGGCGTACATTGTTGGTATTGTCTTCATGGGCGTGTTTTGCACATCAGATTTCAGACAAAAATATTTACCTTCCAAAAGGAGGTGATAAGACCTGTAAAGATAGACGATAGTCACACTATGTGATAATTGTATTTCAAATGTTCCCTCACTCTAAAATAATGTATTCCACTGTTACACCGGCCGTTCTTACACAGGAGAAACTACACCGGTTGTCACTATAAATAGTGCGAGTCACCAGAAGACAAAGCACAGTCTTGTAACTGTCTAGCCAAGAGCTAGTCACTTTCTTACTTTGTTAATACACTTATTAAACCAACCCTCGACTTGATTTCCTTTATTTATTATTTACTATGGAACAACTTCACAACATCCACTAATCAGAGCTTTTGGTATAACTTACTCTAATTTATTTTCGAACATACCTATCACATGCATGATATATATATATATATATATAGAGAGAGAGAGAGAGAAGAGAGAGAAATGAAAGAAGAGAGATAAATATGTACGAATGACAAATCTATTTCAACTTCGATTGTTCAATGCAAAGTGTACTCGGTAAAAACATGTTTATTTTTCTTTCCTTAAGCCAAGGTTTTTCAAAGATTAAAATCTTATGATCAGAGGAATTGCACAGATAGATAAGTTGGCAGTGGAAAAGCCAGAATTCAAAATTTGAAAAAATATAAAGTAATGGAGAGTAAGAGTATGCGTGTAAAAAAAATATGGAGTCTGTCCAGTTAGTGAATGTCCGTTGATAAGGTATCCGGTAAAAGGAAATTTAAAGCGTTGAAAATGTTCCAAATGAAGTAAATCCAATAGAAAGATGTTTAGCTCAATCGTAGATGGAGCGCACTTATTCGGATGTAATTTTGAGAATTAGGTCCATTTTAAAATACTTCCGTGGACCGAGAATGAAAGTAGTTTTTCAGAAGTTGAGTTACAAATGTGTATATTAAACGCAGACAGTCGGGAATTTAAGTAGTGACTTCGATCGAGTCTAAGAATAGCGACAGCTCTGGTTGGAGACATATCCAAGTAAAGAAGTGGTAGAAGGGGTAAAGATAAAAGATAAAGGAGGTGGGTGATAGGGTTAGTTAAATAAACTATGGCTGATGCTGGGAGAAGAGAAGGGGAAGGGTTTGTTGGGTTACTGCTCATTACTAGTAAGCAATAACTCATAGTCTTATTCTCCATTGCTTTATATTTTTTCAAAATTTGTAATTTTGGCTTTTCCACTGCCAACTTATCTATCTATGTAATTCCTCTAATGATATGATATATGGGGGAATAAATTGGGTCTAGGTCCAGCTGATCAATAATACATTGCTGGTAAACATGCGACTGGGGACAACGTTAAGACCAATATTACTATTAAATGATAATTACAGAGACAGGTTTTAGTAAGTTATTGCTTAGTAATGTCTAGTAATTAGCAACTATGCATATTATTAGGAATCAGCTTACAATAATCGATTCATTTGCATCTAATCAAATGTAAAAAGTACAAAAATATAAAAGAACTAAATTCACAAAAAATCACTTTATTCACCTTTAATTAGACTCATTTTTTATATTTAAAAATTCATGAATCAATTTGTTTATATTGACTACTTGATTACGGAAAATATAATGGCATAATACAATCAGCAAATTCAATATTTTACAAAATCAAATACTTTAAGAACAAAATAATGTTAGGAGAAACAATTTTGATGTTTTACAAAATTTGATATGTTTGTTACATATAGAATTTTTTTTACAGAAGATGAAGAAAATGCTTATTTCTTTATGATACGATGATAAATATTATACACAGTCTTAAAAATAACACGAACTTAGATTAACAAGAATATAAAACCAATAAAATATATTAAAAAAGAGAGAATGTAAAAATGTCGTTTACTCCAGTCGCATGTTTACAAGGCCTGTATTATAGATCGCCTTGGTCTAGGGGGGGAATATAAGAAAGAAAGAAACAATAAAACACACGAATAAATAAATGTGTGATGGCCTTATCTTATTACCCGGGCAGAAATTGGACGATTTTATAAGCTAGTATCCATTGTATCGCCCACCAAAACAAAACCATCCTACTACCCTACAATGCACACCAACATACATCCAGTCCAGCCCTAAACAGTAAAAATAATAAATATTATGGGAGTTCAAACAGACTAAAACATCAATTCGTCAATGTAAGCCAAATAACCCACAAATAATATATAGATCTTAGGTAAATTTAATTACGACATAATCATTTACTTGCGTTCCAAGAATTTAACATGAACAACAGTTTGTGTACGATCGTTTCTGAGACGATATGGGTTTGTATTGATATAAAGTCGCTTCATCAGGGCAGGGTACAGACATCAACTTTGAAGCCAGAATATAACACCAAAAATAGGTTATAGATTACTCCTAGTTATACAGTGTATAAATCAATTAAGTCGGACATACAAAGGGACACAGTAGGGGAAGGAAAGACTGTCAGAGTACAAGTATGGACAAAAACAATGTTATTTTTTTTTTTTTACAATTCGAAAAAAATACTACAAAGAGAATTATGCAAATGTATGACCATTTACAAGGGAAATGGTAGTTAATAGCTCAATTAAAAAGTGGCAGGATTCTTTTAATATAACGCTTATAAGGAACGTTATCAAATCATATCTTAAATAAAATGTAAAAATTAAAGAATTTAAAAATATTCAATTGAATATATTTTATATTTTATAAATTAAAAGAATAGTGAGTATTATAAAAATGGATTCAAACCCCTAAAGTAAAGAAATATTTCAAAAGGTCTTTAAAAATGTTTTATAAACTCTGCCAGGGTACTTATTTGCTAGAAAAATAAAGAGCTAAATAAAATATATATGAATTTATACAATTAGTTAAACATAATATATATTGTCGGTTTCACGCAATGAATGTTTTGCATGTGCGATCCTCAGTTTGAAATGGCGTAATGAAGTTTGAAGTCTAATGAAAGCAAATCAGATTGTGTCGCGTCGCTCTTCAATAAATATTAAATAATGGGGCCACGTTTTCAGTGGAGGGGAAGAGTTAAATTTCAGAGGTTACTCCCAGCGGAAGTTGAGGGGTCAAGATTTCCGGTGAGACTCTCTTTCACTTTCTTAGCTGGCTAGACTTGAACGAGGAAAGACGTTTTCGCGTGATATCCCTATTTTGGGGGCAGATGTAGTGAAATCTATCTCCCCTATCTCACACGCATACGAAGTTTCTGCCTCTGTCCTTTTCAATAAACCTTTTATAAACTAAAAAATGACTGTCAATTTGTGTTCTGTCAACAACGTGGGTTCACAACGACGATGGTGATGATGGCGGTGATAACGGCAACTAGAAGTCCAAAACGTGTGCGTAAAAGAATGTTATGCACTCATCGATACAGTATGGGCGGCGGATGTAGAACTAGGTGTAAGGGGCTATGCGGGTCAAGAAAAAACACACAAGATAAGGGGTTATAAGAAGAGAGCGGAGTTCATATCGAATTGATTCCTATGCCTCACTTAGTGTCTCTCTCTCTCTCTCTCTCTATATATATATATATATATATATATATATATATACATATATATATGTGTGTGTGTGGGTGTGTGTGTGTGTGTGTGTGGGCGTGTGTGTGTGTGTGTGTGTGTGTGTGTGTGACAGAGAGTGTGTGTGTGTGTGTGTGACAGAGAGTGTGTGTGTGTGGGTATGTGTTTGTCCACGGAAAATGTCCTCTTTGTTACTTATATGTCTCTTCGCTTCTGTCCATGTTGTTTTAATTGCGTTTATCCCATCACGGGCTTGTATAGACTGACAACTGACAAGAAGATTTCGCGGTAAACATTTTAAATGCAATCATCTGGGCATCAACAAGATTGTTTTCTTTATATTATTATGGTGTCTGTACAATCAAGCGTATGTGAAATTTCTTGTGTTTCTTTGCACTTTGCAAAGTTGACATTAGTAAATATTTGATCGCCGTCAAAGAAAATTGACTTATATCTTTGTCCCGCGGTTGTTATGAGAGAATTCGATGATAAACTGTGCAATCATCGCTGAAATGTGCGCTTGATTAATACTTGAGAACAAACTAAATAAAAATATCTTTTGTTGTTTCCTTTCAAGTGACGGTGTAGTTCATAATAGTAAATATCATAAACTTTGTAACAAGAACCGTATTCATTTATTCAGTATTTACGAAGAGGAAAATAAAGAAATCATGAAAACATTTATTTTCAGTCAAAATTCTAGCTGAGTTCGAAATGGCTTGAGATTAAGACTGTATTTTAATAATCAGAAATAAACACTGACTTAAACTTTAACTATTATTACAAACATTTATATTGAATAAAAATGCAGGGTTGCCCCTAGAAAAGCGGGGAATGTGTGAAGCGGTAATTTATTTTTACAAAGAATAACTTTTAAAAGTTTTTTAAAGACTATATTGTAATACGCTCACAAATGCTAAAAATGTCGTTCGTGCATTTCATAACCTTGAAATCAAAGCTTGCGTGGCGTATTTAATAGTAACCTGTGGGGTATCATTCTGAGCTCTTGCCAAGCACGTTTTCAAATCATCAATAGAGTCTTCTATATCGCGTCGATATTTCTGAGTTTCTTCTAATAACAAGTTCCAACCACAGTAATCCATGACTTTGTGTTTTATAATGGTCCTATTATTTCTTTCGATATCTTCTACGTGTTCAAATTTTTCATTTTCATAGTGTTGCCAATCTCCTTGTCATGGAAGTCAATTGCATCAGTTGAAGTCGTTTATTTAAGCTGTTAAAGAAAATCAGTTGTAATACAACTCTCGTTTCTGGATATGACGGACAGCTTCAATAAACACGAATTGTCCATTTACGCAATTCGATATGGAGGAAGCTATCCTGATATCAAAGAATATACGCCGAATATCGCACTGGAATTCATTAAGCAATATATAGATATTATTCTTGACGATATACAAATAATAAAAATGAATACCGTCCCATAGCAATAACATATGGATCAAAATATCCCAACGCAAACTTTGATATCGCGATGGTTTACAACGATGGTGTGATAATGCGAGTGAACATGAATATATATATTTAATAAGATTTCATCTACAATCAAGAATAAAAAAATATTGGTATTTACAACAATGATATTCTCGTAATATTTCATGATATATCTAGCAGATGTTTAGTTAAAAAATAAATGAATTGATACAAACTTTTAAAAATTAAGTTCTGACATGGAAATAAAAATACATCTTAAATAGTTAGTTTTTTAGCCTTAATCTTTAATTTAATTTAAACAATGAAACACACAAGCTTTGTGTAAAATAAAAAAAATATCCCAGTATATATTAATAAACAATTTATTCATCCACCCGCAGTTTTCAAACAAATCCCTACATCAAACAATTACAATATTTTCAGTCAACGTAAAAGGAATATGAAACAACTTTAAAAACCAGCGTATATGATAAATAAACATGTAAAAATTAGTATAATAGAATAAACATGATATAAATAAAACTAATTGAAGCAAAAATAATAGAAAACGAAATATAAAGTGGGTTGATATTACTTATATATTATTTAGGATAATGGATAAGCATTTTATAGTTTTTACAATAAGCTCTCTAAAATTGTACTTATAACAGAGAGGTAAATACACAAATTAACAGAATATTATTTAAGATAATGGATAAGCATTTCCCTAAAACCAATAAGCTCTCTAAAATGATTAATAAAGAAAAATAACATACCTTCAATAATAAACAAACACAATAAAAGTACTAACAGTACTGATAATATTAATGTTCATAATACCAGCTTATGTGGAGAATAAATACAATTGCCTACTAACGTATAAATGTTTAATAGATAACGTGATATACCAACGAACAGTAAATAATATCAACAAAATATACACATAGGGGCTACGGAAAATAATTTTAAATGTATATATAATTGTAAGATAATGAAAAGTGGCAAAAATGAATCGTGGACGAGTCCATTGTGAGTGGGACGTCAAGAAAGAAAGCGACTTGATAACTGTTAAATAGGAGAAGGTTCCGAAATGCAAGCGAGACTTGAAAGACGGCGGTTTCAGAAACGCAAAGAGCCGGAGCGCTTGGTGATCGGCGTATCGAAGTACCGGAAGAATGAGAGTTTACCGATGTTTATGGCACTGATGAAGATTTATTGGCTATGGTACCCAAGCCCGTTTTGCTGTTAGGCTTTCGTGTCCGCTGACTAAAAATGCAACTGATAAGCAAGTTGGTACAGTGAAGGAATCCCTTGACTTGTATTTCATCAAACAGACAATTGGAAGTGCTTGTGGAACAATTGCTTCAGTTCACGCTCGGATAGACAATGCAGAGCAAATTACTTTCCAATCGGATGTATATATGAACGAGTTTCTAGTGGAAACCAAGTCTGTGACCTCAGCAAGAAAAAGACTTTCATGAGACAAAAGTATGTCAAAAGATGTTTATATGTGTGTGCGTAGCCGGCGTAAACAATCCGGTGATGGGAAATAAAGAAAACGAAAGTTTTTTCAATATACGTTCTGTTTTTTGTCATTCTTGTTAAATCTTACCGGTTACCCCGAAAGAACGGGTAATGCAACATAATCATACCATGTTTAAAGTAATGAATGAAAAATAAAAACACGGCAATACACTGTTAATATATATATATATATATATATATATATATATATATATATATATATATATATATATATATATATATAGGAAAATAAACAATGTATTAATTTAGAAATATATATAATTTATAAGCTTTCAGCTATAATTAATAAGGAAATTATTCGCGTTTACAGGGATGATGGTCTCATTATATTTCATAATATTTTATAATACGCATTGTAGAGGTTAAATTAAAAAGAAAAGAAATGATACATTTTAAAAAACTTAGCTCCCTTTTTAATATAAATAGTAGAGATTATAAATGATGTTTAAAGGAAAATATCAAATAATAAACTTCAAAAAACAAATTAATTTATTAAACAAACTTAAAAATGTATAGTTAAATGCAGACACATAAAAAATAATTGCTGTGCTATTTAAGCCCAGATTATGAACTAAAAAACCAGTATGATAAAAATCAATTCTTCAGTTATTTATAATTGATGCTAAAGATTATATAGAAAACAACAGAAAATACTTGCTCATTAGTGAACAAATGATTAACAATAAATATATAAAACAAAACTAAATAAATAAAAATTGTAGAATAAAAAAGGTCTATCAGCGATCGAATAATTAGAAAACACACGAAATAAGATTTAAAATATCGTTAAATAAATGAATTTAAAAGTATATGATTAAATATGGGTAGATAACTCCCATCTCTTTCGGTTTTGCCTTATTTGAAACCAAATGACACATGACACACTTGTATTAATCCATGAAAACCGTGAAACTGCAGTAAAGTGTTAAAGCTACGTGCATTTTTTTTATTATTATTCATATATATTTGTATGTCTGTGTAGATAAAATAAAATGGATAAAGTATCAAGAAACAAAATATAAAATATAAGATTACATCACCATATATGAGACTGATATTTCGCTTTTTTTAATGAAGACACTTTGTCACGGGTTAAATGCAAAGCATGTTTTATACCTAAATATATATATATAGTATTAAAACATACATATGACAAGTATGCTACAAAACGTTTGTGTTTTATTCCCGAGGGAATCATCAGACTAATTGCTGTATTTACATTCTACGACCGCTTTTATTGTTAGGCAGTACCTACTTTAAATCAATCGTTTGTGTTTTGATCCTGGGGGAAATAATCAAGCTAATCACAGGTATTTACATTCTACAACCGATTTTATAGTTAAGCAGTGTCTACTCACTCAGAATAATTTATTTTATTACGCTCTGACTATCTATTCGTTTTGATAGGTCTTCTCTTCGAAGTGGATAAGATCAAAAAATGTGTGGCTTTACCATAGCTTAGAAGAAATTAGTTATTCCCTCTGTTAAATAGTTTTCTTTTGCTAACTATTACCATTTCATTTGTATAATTTGTATAACATTTGCTTGTAGACTAATTTGTTTTGTAGATGAATATTTTGTAAACAAATAGTATGGCTGTAAACGATAGTTTTTATTTAATCCATAGATAGGGTCCTAACATGTACTACCACTTCGAGTTCGACTGTATGTGGGAGGAGTCGTGACTAATAGGTGACTCTACACTCCCAAAGCTCCCAAATTGGGGGTTGACCACCGGATGCATTTTATGATTATACACATGATTGACTTTCTTTTGTAATAAGGATAGATAAGCTCTTTTTAGAAAAAGAATTACTTAAAATCCTATCATAGTAATACAAGAAGGACATAAATAACCAAGTGTTATTGTGAAATATAGTGTGTGTGGATTCATGCGGTGTGCACATTAGTTGAATCGCGTGATATATATATATATATATATATATATATATATATATATATATATATATATATATATATATATATATATATATATATATATATATATTAATAACTAATATAAGTTAGCAAAACATCTATCTGGAACAAAACTTAGATCTAATGTACGGAACGTTTATGTTCTTGCCTTTTAAGGGAAGTGGGGTCTGATCAACTCTGCTGGGAAGCCATGAAATAAAATACTGTTTTGTTTTTAAATTACCGATTCAGTTTTTCATGGTAAACAACTGCTGATCCCTTAAATAATGTTAAGACTAGCGTAAATTCTTGGAAGCAAACTAATATAGTAACTGCAAAAAGTAAATTGACTTACAACAGTGATCTTCCACCGAACGACTTGGGACTAAAATGTTTTTTTTCTTCTTTATATAGTTTTAATGGTTGAGAAACTTCCGAGACTATATATATATATATATATATATATATATATATATATATAATACAAAGTTGTGGACGTAGAAAGTAGGAGTAAATGGGAATTGCTCGGAAGTTTGAGAATCTTCAGATCTGACAACAAATGGACTATCTAAACAAGAAGGGTAAATAATGGACATTTTAAAAATTGCTAATCAGAACCTGACCGATTTGGCGCCGATGTATGTTACCCTTACACACATGATGGCTTTAAGTTCAGCCAGTTATATATAACGTTCAACTGGTCTGAATTAGACATCAACCATTAGAAATCATAATAAAATTTTACACGATATTGAAGAGTTCCAAAGAAGTTTTAAAACGACATTAATTATGTTTTAGTTCTGTTAGTTTAAGTAAGCAGAAACTATGGAAGAACAGTATCTGAAGAAAAATGGTCAGAAAAACGACGACATAAGAGAGGATAAACCAAAGTTTGAAGAGTTTAATTTCCAAAATGCTTTACTGTTGTTTGTGTATTCAACTTATATAAACTAACATTTGTTGCAATAATCTTTATGTTTCATTATTTACAATTAACACTATATGAGCCCAGGTATGGATGAGATAGACGGGGTCATTTGTCTTTGTGTACCATTACCCACACCAACAAGTCAAACTAAAAAGGAGGTGTGTAAAAAAGAAGAAGGTAAACACAGAATTAACGAAACAATATTTTTATATATTTAAAAAGGTACAAAGTATGAAAGATTGTATGTGTGAACTGTTTATTTGTGTGTGTAAGTTCATGCAGTTAAATTGTTTTTATTCGTTTTCGTTTGTAGAATGATGAAACTGAATTAGTCAATGTAAGAAGTTTGTGTCTATGTTTATCTAAATATGCCAATGTGACAGTATGTTTGGCAATGTTGGCAAGGGAATGGATAGCAGTTTCTTTCCTACCTTCTCCAGCTTATAGATGGGAGAAGTCTCGGTCTAAAGCGCCTTGCGTCTTTTTTTTACCTGCTTGTTTTGTTACAGCGTGTGTCGAATCCTTTTGTGAAAATACGGAGATCTTGAGAGCATGTTTGTTTTGGGTAGAAAGTTTTGGTTTTCTGGCCTAGTTGTAGACCATCACGTGACATATTAGTTTTTAGAATTTCGTCTTCACCGTTTTCTTACGACAATGTGATAGTTGTTTTTAGATGTAATTTTTGGGCGTGCCTTATTTGGGATTGGTACACAATTATAGAATTTAAAGATGTGTTTTAATGATGTAAATATAATAATAATAATAATAATAATAATAATAATAATAATAATAATAATAATAATAATAATAATAATAATGATGATGATGATGATGATGATGATGATGATGATGATGATGATGATGATGATGATGATGATAATAATAATAATAATAATAATAATAATAATAATAATAATAATAATAATAATAATAATAATATTCGTATTTATTGTGTTAATCCTATGACCACTTTGTGTAAAACAAAAATGCGCTCAGACATTTCATAAGATACATGTTATTTTGTTTCACCAAAAATCTATAAATCTAAATTACCAATGCGCAGTCATAAATGCTATCGTTCTGGAAAACACGTGTTCTCCACGTATGTTACAGATAGCATTTGAAAACGTTAGAAAATGTGTTTGTTTAATGTTTATTTTACTATTGGCCAATAATCGAGTAATTGTTTCAAGGAAATATGAATATAGAATAAACTGTAAAAAAGAACATGGTTGCCTTATGCTATGTAATTTAATTTTCAAGTTTGACTGATGAAGTTTTAATCAAAGCGTGAAAAAAGGAACTAATGTTTGTATTTATTTTCAAAAACATGTACGCCATCATATTTTTTGTTTTTAAATATTAATCTTGATACCGAAGGAGAAATATAATAAATTATTATAAGTTGCGCTTATGAGAGGATGTAGCCTCCAAAATACTCTCGAATACGTGCAAACACACAGACTTATACGGGAATGGTCATAAGTCTACCTGAAGATAATTACGTAGCTAGATATGAAAATAAAAAAATTGAACACACTTTTATTGATTATATTGCAATAAACCATGGAGGTTTATGTTAAAGTCATCTCATATATGAAAGGAAAGTGGTTTTCTCCTATTTTATTGACAAATATAGCTTTCTATAAAAAAGCTACATATACGAATCTACTTCGGCGGCAATTTAGGCTAATTGTATATGAATGTTTTCGGAAAATATGCATCTATTTCGTTCGCTTTCAATAAGGTTTTACATTTTATCCGGCACGTCATCATCTCCTAAGATAGTCATCTATACAGAAAGTGAGAGGAATTTTCACTCTCGCGCTCATATCTACTACCACTATAAACTCCACACGTGTGCACGGTGGTCTCGTCGACCTCAAACGTGCACACGATCGTCGTAGTGGCAATAAAAAAAATATGTAGATCGAAATTCCTCTAGGCCGTGATGATGATGATGATGATGATGATGATGATGATGATGATGATGATGATGATGATGATGATGATGATGATGATGATGATGATGATGATGATGATGACGTCGCCGATCTTGTCGTCTCGTCCAACTCCCACGTTGAAACTGCTTATATCAGCGAGCGATCACTGGGCGAACAGCAACCGGTTGGCTCTCTGAGGGCGAAAGATCATTCAAAGCAGAACAAAAAGAAAAGAACAATGTTCAACAACTCGGTCGGGTGCTTTTGTATAGAAGAGTAATTATTAATAAAATAAAAGAACTGATTTTACACTAGATTAATGTCTACCGTACTCGTAAATGTTGTGTTTTCTCTAAGTTATCTCGTTGGTTCTCTCTGTGCGCGAATTTGTTTAATAAATAGTTGTTTAGTCACAAATTAACTGGCTACGGTGACGGTGAGGATTTCGTCCGTTTTCTCTTCTTCGCCACGCATGCCATCTTGGCGCGCGCCGAGCGAACGTCCGACTCTGTCTCAATCCAACTCTAACTGTGACTGGCTCTGTCCTGCCGTGCGTGAAAAACGCACATTCTTTTATCGAAGGTGTCTATCGTCGTACACCTACTTCTACGCCATCTTTCTTCTCTACGTGTCCTCCTCTCTCAAGGCGGGTGGGGACGGGCGCCTCACTTCCCCCTTCCCTAAAATAAATGGAATTTTCTTTTTGGCCTGGCGTTATAGCAAAAACAATTGATTTTCTATTCTATCGCACGGCCGAAGACGCTCTGTCGTAATTAACGATGACAGGCCCAAATAACTATCTGCCAAATCCAAGCAGCCCTCCCAGAATCGTGAATATTATTAGAATTAACTTTAAGATCATGGATGTACATTATCTCTAACTTCCCATCTGGCAACTGTCTCCTTACCTGGGGAGGCAATGGATTTTGACTACCAAACACGACCAACTGAGACAAACTGACGCCTTGTTCCCGTTGTTTGAATAAGTTCGTTTCTACGTCAAATATATACTAGTTGTATATCTCCACTTCGTCTCTACGCAGGGCCTAGCATCATCACCAAGATGCATACTAGCGCGTAACCAGGGGACCCGATCCCCATGGGGACCCGGATACTTTGTCACACCACTACCGTCTACGTTCACTGGGAAATCATCTTCATTAGACATTCATATATCTTCATACCACCGTTTTCATTCCATGTGTTTTATTTTACTTGTTTGTTAGCTACTCTTCATTTTTTTGAACAGATTTAACGTTTTTATTCAGCAAACACAGGGCGTTCTTTGGAGTCAATAAGACAATCGAGTGATACCACGTGCTTACATTATATATACGTTTTACTCTTAATTTATTTTGATTACATTTATTTGTACAGTTTTCGAACCATATGTTTTATGTATAAATGTTTTCCGAGTCACGCTAGGTACATTAAGTTACTTATCTAACTTTTAAAGTATTGATTTTCATAGGCTTACAATACTGCGGAGAAACATACTATGCTATGCATATCGGAATAGTGGAATGCACATCTTTCTCCCAGTATGTAGTTTTTGGCTTTAGCACTATCTCTCATGCATAGTCGCTTAACTTATTCTTACATAAACACTCCTATTTTGTTTCCTGTTTTCTTTTGCATCTTTGTTTATATCAAGTAAGGTATGTGTATATTTTTATATATGTGTATGTAAAGGATTTACGTAAAAACAAATTAACTCATCATCATCAATTTTTGGACACACTTGCTAGGCGCAAGGGGTCGAATATTTAGCTTGATTTAGTTTTATGCGAAGGAGGTAAAAAGGCTATTGAAGCCCTTCCTTAAAATGTTAAGACATTTGATTTTTGTGAAATTTCAGTGTCTTTGGTATATTTTAAAGAGGTTTTAGGAGGGGGGACATAAGCACAATTTCCCATTTTTAAATTATAATATTTCAGCTTTGCAGTGAATTTGATCCGTAATAATTTACCCCAATTAAGCAATATTTCCTGAATTTCTATTCATTCTTCAGCTTAAGCCTTACATTTTAGACATTTTCTCGAATCTAAATAATGTAATGGATTTTGATAAAAATTGGAATAAGGATAATAGGAATTTGGTCAATACAACTATATCTTCTTTTTAATCTTCGTAAGGGGATATATAAGTGGTGCAAACTGTTCTTTTCTAGGAATAGTTTCATCCGTTATGGGGCGGGTATTCTCCAAATCTTGTATATGTTTCGCAGGATAACAAACTCTTACTTTTCGGCCAATTTCTGGTACATTTAACGGCTCATTGCGCTCTTCAAAGGCTAAAAACATCTTCACTTAATGTGTGAATTTTCAATAAAAATCAGACGACAGCTTTTACATTCTCGGAATAATGGAATCCAATCCAATCAATAAGTGTTCATCTTCTGTCACCCCTGTCTAACAGTGACAGTTCTATTGTAAAGCAAAATGTTTCAGTTGTTAATTTAAACCTACGCTCATACTGATTGATAAGTAAACATTAGAACCTTTTATCGGCGCATATTATTATTTTTCAAAATAGGCATAACAGTGCAGTGCCGACGATTTAATCTATTATTTGTAAGCAAATTTCACACTTGAAAATAGCGGCGATCGTCACGGGAGACCATCCTCCCGGGTATTACCACCTATTTTCGGGGAGGCTAATGTCTGTCGTCTGAATTGCTTCCATTCATAGGGCAATGATAGTAGGGGGAAAATGCTTATTTTGGGAGAATTTACCTTTTGGCGGTATTTTAGACTATACATATAAATTTAACTATTCTGTGCACCATTTCCGTCTTTTTACTTTTCTGATTTCGTATCGCCAGCCGGGCGCAACGCTAGTGTTAGGATGTAAATAACCGCAACGCATTTGTGTTATTTAGAATTCATCACAGCTCCAAGCGTAACGGGAGAAGATCCTTCCAGATATTAATACTCCGGTCCAGAGGGGGAAGTTTGATTGCCGATCGCCTGAGACAGTTTATTCCGTTGGTGAGTGCCGACGGGGCCGAACGGGAGAAATTTAGTTTTATTTGTTTCTTAGACTATGAATTTACTTTGCAAGGTTTCGGCAAGCCTACTCTGCGCGCACAGTTCCTTTATTTTTTTAATTCTCAACCAGACTTGGGGTTACTGTTGGGATAGAATGAAACAGTGGTTTTGTTATTTAGAATTCATCACAGCTCCAAAGGTAACAGCGTTATCAGCTAGTTTTGAATGGGTGTTTGGTGTATTGTCGGTCACATGAGACGCTCTAAGGAGCAAGCAAGTGCCTACTTGGCTGACCAGGACATTTTGGGACGAAATTGATTTCACAGGGGACTACTGCGCGTGCACTGTCTCCATTTTCTTTCGTATGGTACACGAGCATAAGGTTAGTGTTAGGATATAAAGCAACGCAGCGGTTTTGTGTTATTTAGAATTTAACACAGCTTCTATGGTAACGTTAGACCATCCTCCCAGGCGTTATCAACTCCTTTTGAGATAGTAGGTTTATTACCTGTCGCCTGAAGCGCTACCATCATGAGGGTGTTGACGGAATCGATGACCAAATTTTTTTCTGGTGTAATTGACATTTTACGGTCCCTTAGACTATAAAATAGAGTTTACTGGTTTTGTTACGCCCACTGGGTGCATCATTTCTGTCTTTTTTGTTTTCATTTTTGACACGAATGAATCGTTAACGATATGTTTTATGATGGGCCGTTATTTTTCATATTATTTTATTCATATCAAATATTACCTTCCTTACAGTGTTTGTGTACAGACAAAATTACTTAAGTCCCTCCTCCCAATAAAATTATTCGCCTTTATGTAAGTACTTTGCAGTAAGAATGCTTTTACCTAGATATAAGATAATACGAACGATTAAATCTCCATTTCTATCTATAAATTTGATACTTACAGAATACCACAATAACTATTTATAGTTGAGTATAGAACATCGATTAAATATATGTATATGTGGTTACGATATGGGAGCATGAGTGTCTTAGGTTCATCGATTTCCCCGTACAACACCCGTGTACGGGTCCTGCATGTAGTAAATATTTAAAAGTTTTCCCATTTTACTCTGAAACCAATTCAGTATTTTTAGTTAGATTCCGCACAAATTTGCTAATTCATCTGTTATAATGGCATTGTATACCGAGTTTAAATCCGATCGGATCTATCGTGTTTACGTAATAATGGAATAATAATGAACCAGCGAGTTCACCTCACTTACGAGTATCACAGCAACTTGTGTTTATCTTAGCAATAAATTTACAATAAGTATTATTTCAGTATTAAATAACCACCTAAAGGTTTGATATGCCGTAAAACAGAAATGCCAAATTTAATCAATTTTTCTAGAGATTCAATAAAAGTTTTCTTTGTTATTTCTTTTGTTTTCATATATAGTTAAGTAATAATCTTCGGCGTAATTTTTAGCAATCTCTCTCTCTCTCTCTCTCTTTCTCTTTCTCTCTCTCTCTCTCTCTCTCTCTCTCTCTCTCAATATATATATATATATATATATATATATATATATATATATATATATATACGAAGTTAGATATGTGCATATGTTTAATAAGTAATACACCGAAATTATAAATTTGGAAACACAGTGATAGGCGTATAGGGTCAAATTTTGGTTATGTTTAGTTTAATTTAGTTTTATTCAAAGGGTTAGAAAGGCGGTGGAAGTCCTTCGTGAATATTCAGATGCCTAAAATGTTACCAATAAGTAAAAGACATTAATTAATAAATATTTCCAAAATTTTAGTTTCTTTGTAGCATTTTGAAGGTTGTAAGGGCGGCATAATATAGACAAAACCTTCCGTTCAAAAATTCAAATATTTCTGATTTGCTTTGAATTTGATCTATAGTCATTAGAATAAAACTAAACAAGATTCCTTGAATTTTAATCTGTTCTTTGAGCTCCTTTTAGACATTTTCTTGAATCAAAATCATGTAATGTATTTTCATCAAACTTAGAATAAGAATTGTACATGGGTTTTAGTATGATTATATCTTGAATTTGGTGTTCGTAAGCAGACATAAAAGTGGTGTTAACCTATTCTGTTTTTATAATGAACTTTACTAGTCATTGTACGGCCATTCTTCTAGTATATATACATAAAGGGTGTGTGTGTACTTCCTTTAGTTCCGTGTTATCAGGTAGTCCTTTTTGTCTGCTTTCGTTTTTATCGCTATTTCGAAACTAAAATTGAAATAGCGGTCTTTTTTAAACATAAAACTGGGGGTAGGAGACTACGTTTATTACGTTTAGGAAATTTATTGAAACGGACACATTTCCTACTCGTCTTATAAAAAAGGGGTATGCACTCTCTGTCTTTGTTGCATTGTGAAGACCTCTTCAGCTAGACTTAATTGACAGGGGTTTACTGTCATCTGAGTCACAGGTCAAAAGTGAGATTACTGGAAATGCGTGATGGGCAAGGCCGGAAGAGGAAAACCATGCTTGGAGTGAGTTCAAAGGTGATGTTTACAAGGTTGCCAGTTAGGGGCAAAGAGGTCAGGGGAATTGATCGACGACTAGACGTAATAAGGTGTAGATCATTAACAGAGAGAAACGCCCGCCAATAAGTGAGTCTCTATTACCTTCTCTCTCCCTCTCATATATATATATATATATATATATATATATATATATATATATATATATATATATATTAATTTATCAAATTCAAAATTATATCATTCTATGATTAAATAATAGATTTGGAACAAAACAATTTTTAACGTGTTTCTAAGGGAGTTGAAATGTATACAGCGGTAATCGAGAGAGTTACTTCAAACAACAGTCCCCTTCATCAGAAAATCGAACTATTAACTTAAAAATATTATTTTGGATTTTACACTGTTAATATTTTACAGTGATTTGGTGTCATATTTTTCTCTTGTTTGATTTTGGCGGCTTTGTTTTGGCGTTTCCCTCTTAATACTATGTTATGTCTAATGAGTTTAAATTTCTGGTCGTCCGGTGCCATTTTCTTGATTTCTTATCCGGATTTCCTTTGGCTGTGTTTTTGTTCGGTTTTCTGATGATGAAGGACTCTCTGGGTAACCCATTTTTATCTATAACTCCTTTAGAAACATGTGGAAAAACATTATGTGCCGAATCTGTTCTTAAATCACAGAATAGTATAATTTTAAAACTAATTCTCATTCGAATCGATCTGAACGATATATCTGTTCATAATATTACCTTTTCTCGCTCCCCTATCTCTCTCCCTCTCTCACCCTTTCTCTCTCTCCCATTCTCCTTCTCCCCCCTCTCTCTCTCTCTCTCTCTCTCTCTCTCTCTCTCTCTCTCTGTAGATATGGCCTCGAAAATAATAGCTAACTCAACAAGCATATCATTTTAAGATCATCCTCAATTAAATATCTGCTAAAACATACAAACAGAAAATGAATGAAATAACCTCTATTAAACTATAATAATCTATTTAACTTTAGTAGTTTAATAACTTATTTTATATATTAAATATTCTAAGATAACCATTTTAACTTTTATTTTAATTTCAACTATAAAATTTGTTATCCTGGTAATGCATGAATTATTCCCCTTAGGTCACAAAAATGCTCTTTTAGGCATGCTTCTTAAAAACAAATGTTAGAAGCATGTGCTCTTCTTGACATAATGTTAACTATAAATGGCTATTGCTTTATCGTATTTTACTTAATGTAATCTTCTGACGAAAAGTATATATGCTGATCAAAGGGCTAAGTATCTTTCAACTTTCTACCAACTCTGAAATTATGACTTATATGAATCTATCATTATGTAAATTGATTTAGATACATTTTAAAGCCATTAACAATTATTTATATACACATATATTTCATGTATCCACATAAAATGTTATGAGGACATACAATATATTATGCATCCATTTTCAGTGTTTACTTCAACAGTACATTAGTAGAGCTAGGTAGCAAGTTATGAAAATATATTTATGGCAATTAAGCTACACAGCATTTTAGCCTGATGATTCCCTTCGGGGATTGAAAGCTAAAGCTTCTGTGTAGCTTAATTGCTATAAATATGTTTTCATAATTACTATATATCTCTCTCTATTTATCTATCTATCTATCTAGAGAGCGAGAGAGAGAGAGAGAGAGAGAGAGAGAAAGACAATCCGCACAGCAAATAAAAATTAATTAACAACTATCAGAAACCTTTGTAACCACCGATTGTCATGGCTAATAGTTCCCTACCTGAAAGTCTATCATTTAAACTTATTGACCTAACATTCACAGGTAACATTGGAACAAATACATAGAAGACATTTTAAGGCCGCTGCAAGGAATGTGGGCGCTAGAAAACTTCTCACACCTGCCAGTATCCTATATCTCTATAAAGCCACTATTCTCCCATACAGTATTGTTGTTACATCTGGGCTGGTGTACCAACTACTAGCCTCTCCCTCTTAAGCAGGGTCCATAAGAGAGCCTCTAATCTAATAGGTCCCACACTATCTACAATGCTCCATATACTGTCAGTATCGCCACAATGTTGCATTCTTATTCTTGTTTTACAAGTACTTTACTGGAATGTGCTCTAACGAACTTGCTACATTGGTGCCTCATCGACGTGAATACCCACGACCGACCCGGCAATCAGCACAATCCAACCCCTTCACTGTAGAAGTTTTCAAATGTCGGAAGGCTTTCTACTCTAATATATTTTTTCCTCGTACTACTCGCCTTTGTAATCCCCTCCCTGTTTACCGTTTCCCAAACTGTGCCACTACGCAGATATTTAAATGTAATGTGAACAAACATCTCGCTCCACAATTCTTCACTTTGCAGTAGACCCTTACGTCTTGGTGAAAATGTTCCTTGTTTGAGGTGAATTAAAGCAAAATAAACTAAAACTAACAAATGTCTTTGAGTACAAATGATGTCTTCCTTTGTACATAACAAGTATCCGTTCACTTCTGAAGATTCCTCGGGAAGAAACGTCTCCACTAGACAAATTTCGCGATTAACAAAATGGCGAGTAGAAGGAGCCAACCGAAGAGTGTTTACGTCACCTCACATCATTCCAGAAGAAATCTAATCCACTATACAAATATGGTTATTTGGTGTTCTTTGATCGTTCACCTGTCTCGTAGAGTTCATACGTGAACGACGTTTTCTTTAAAAAAAAAACGTCTCTAAAATAAGAAAAGAAGAAGTAAAAATAGAAAACTATAAGGAAAGCTGTGATTTAATAATAGACATTTTACAAGTTAAGTTAAAATAGTGAGGAAAAAGAAGATCAACTTAGAATATTTAAAAGAAAATAAAAATGAAGCAAAAAGTAATGTAGTAGAAATTGAGAAATGTTCTTGTTTATGAAGCATTAATGATTTATAGAAATTTGATTTATTATAACCGTTAGAAAATTATATAATGCATTTTTTTTAATTTATCTTTCTTTTAAATTTTGGTCTTAATTCTTTCGGTGATATATGCCCTCATCAAAGTAGAAAGACATTGTTTCATACCTGTTTAAGCCACTTTTTGGGTTGAAGTCGATCAGTGTTAAGTTAACACAGCATCGGGATAACAGCGTCAGTATGATCAAAAAAAATTTTAATTGCATCGTATGGCTTTCTAATTTTTTGTAATGATTCAAATTTCTAGAAAATAATGTGTTTGTAGAAATTAAGGAAAGAAAACAATAGAATTAATTGAAATGCATACGGGAGAAAGAGGGTAAAACAGTGATAACTTTTTACATAGATACACATGCACACTTTACTTGTAAACTAAACAATGTTGTTTCAAAAATATGAATATGGAAGATAAGAAAATAAGAATAAGAACATTGTATTGAACGAACAGACACTAAAGCTAAAAAGTAGTTGTTAGCGGAAAAATGTGAAAAACTTAACATTTAGAATAATTAGGTAATTTGTTAGAGTGGAAAGAAAAAGAACATTTTTGTTTTTTTTATTCTTTTCGATTTCAGAGAAAATATTGAATTGTGATTTTTTATACACATTTTTACACATTTTTTGTGATTTTGAAACTTTCTAAAGAAGTGAATCTTTGAGAGGATTCTGTATATAGTTTAGTGATTAGAATTGAGAGTTTGGAAAAGCAAAGTATGCCTGAGACCGGGTGGGAATTGGTCAATTGGCTGATGAGTGTTACAAACAAATGACTTGCTAAAACATATCGGTTAGACGTTTTTGCGCCGAGAGAAGGTCGAGTTGAAAAGAAAATGGCGTCAGTTATAGACACATATGGATGTGCACGTTGTTTTACATGCTGCTATATGTCTGAGTTATGTAGTGCTGTAGGGAATTTTCCGAATGGATGAGTACGAGACGCCGGGTGAACGTAATATTGCAAGAGAATGAGGAATTAGTGTTTCCTCAAAAAATATATTTTAGGAAATCGATATGTCTTATGAAATTCGGAAGCTCACTCTCCTATCATTTTTTTATGTTGACAATATGAATGTTTTTTTCTTTCTGTGTGTGCTTAATAGTTAGACCCGTTGTGTATTCGAGAAGAAGATAGAGTTAAAAGGGGATTATGCAAACTCTTACCTGCTTTGGAGATTTCTTGGAAAGTATTTCGTGTTCTGGAACATTCCAAAATGTAAAATATGGCGTGCTTGTTTCATGAAAGGTTAAAAGTCACAGCGTCCATGGTGGAGTCAAAGTAAATAGATGCTTTGAACCTGGAGTTGAATTTATCCATTATTTAAAGCATTATGTAACGAGGCGCGTAGAAAATATATCTGACGCTGTGAAACGGGGCGACTTGTGTATGGATTAGTTTGTTGAAAGTAAGATTTTTATGATAGAGTAAGAATTTGACATTGGTTGAAGATGTTACTCTGGTATAAATTGCCGATATTAATACACAATAAATTTGGTAAATTGAATATAGTTAAGAGTGGAAGGCTCTAGGTTGATCAGTAGGGCAATAAAGAAAGAAAAGAAGGAAAGAAGAAAAGAAGAAAGGAAAATGATAGGTACGCGTTTTACACTTCTAAACTGCCAGAAAGTGATATATACATCTCGATATAATGGTAAAAATGGGACGATGAACAGACATTTTGTTGACATATGGGACAGTGTGTTTATATTTATGTGTTTGTGCAGCTGCTGCTGTTGACTGCTGATTATTGAATTTAGACAACATCAGGAGAAGCTATTTCCGCCCACTGTATATTTTGTTATGGCCGCCAATATTGTTTTTTTGTATTCAGTTCCAGTAATAAATTTGATCATCATCATGATCGTGTATATTTTTATGTCCTCAATTTGTATAACTTTTCGTTTCATTTCTCGCTTTCCATTCATTCTAAAATGAATGAAGCAGCCGGTTATTCAACTAACCTCAACAAATGAAAGTTTAATAGAAATTAGAACGAAGTGAAGATAATATTTTTCTTTTTTGTCTTATATAATTGTATTGTGAATAATCAGTGTATCCTTGCAAATAAATTTTGTATTTTGTTCATTGCTGTGAAAATATATGAAGCGTACATCGACCAATGAGAGAGAATACATGAAATGTTTAAATATTAACATTTTAAAAACAGTTTAATTTGATTAAAGTACATTTTTTAAAGCCAGGTGGCTGATTGAAAGATTTTAATGATCAACAAGCAATTTGTTTTGGCCATATATATGTTGGGAAGTTGAGGCTGATTGATTAATTTCAGTCTGAAATGTTTCCGTTCGGATTATTAAAATCTTAATGTTACCCTGAGAGGCAAGGGGTCAGTGAATGTCTCGAGGTTTTACAGTAGAGGGTGACCAATGAAAATTACTACACTCAGAAAATACTTCGTGATTCGTTTATGAAATCAGAATGGTTTTGTTGTGGGTAAGACTTGGAGAATAATGTGTTTTCATATAGAGAGGGAATCTTTGATAAGCCATACATTTGGATTGTTGGATATTTTTAAATATCAGCAATATGTATATATTTTTTTGTTTCATTTTACTTCAGTCGAAGGTCTCAGAAATCAAGGGGCCCTTCCTGGGGCTAAAACTTGATATCTATATGAGATACATAGATATTTCATTAAAGTTTCCTTTTACATGTCAAATGTTGAGTTAGTAAAGAAGTTAAGAACATTAATTTTCCTCTCCCCAATTGACCAGTTTGTTATGTTATAGTATATCTTTCTTGTGGTCTATTGGTCTTACCGGATTCCAGGACAATAATCTATCTTGTCTGGTGGAGTATCAAGCTAAGTGCTGTTACGTGAGGTAACATTACCTGGAGAAAATGCACCATTCCTCGTATGAGCATATGTATAGCCGTGTCTAGGTAATCTTATTTGGGCTTTGAATACTATGTTATTTTGAATATTTGATCAGGGTTTACTTGTAGGTTAAAGTATCCTCATGTAAGGTAATACCGACAAACTCTTGTATAGAAAGACCGAAGAAACTCGAGGATGGTGCCTAGTAGGTAATTCAAACTCCCCGGTATATATATATATATGTGTGTGTGTGTATTGACACAAAGAGAGGCCGAATATGTATATAAATAAATAAACAAACGATAAATGATTATACAATTTACTTGTTAATACTTTATTGCAGGTTCTACGATATCAGCGATCATCCGAAGTAACTTCAGCTGGAATGGTGCCAGTTGGACACACTTTGGATGATCGCTGATGCCGTGAAACTGCAGTAAATATAAAGTACATTTTCTTTCAGATATTTTTTATATGAGTATAGATCATTTAGATTAGGTACTACTATTCAAATTTTACTTGTTACATTCATAACGTTTTAGCCGATGCAACCTCCTACCTTCTTCAGGTGAATCTTTCGGAACTTGTGAACCTTCTAGTCAAACGTTGGAATCTTTAGGTCGAACATGGAAGCTTGTACAAAATTTCTAACTGAGCCCTTTATTTAATCCATAGAGGTAATTATTATCGCCATATGTTTACATAGACATATGGCCTAGTGGTTAAGCGTTGTTAAAAAAACAGTTCTAAGTGACAGTCTTCTAGGTTTGAGGGTTCAATCCTTACTGCAGGCGATAATAACTACGAATAATAAATGAACACTTCTACGCAGTCATTTCGAACACACTAATTGCTTAAAAGAACGAATAATTAACGCATCACTTACATACTCATACATTGAACCGGAACACACACATAATCAAAAAGACAATAAGATTCTCTCCGCTAATCTGACACTTTCCTTTTCGTCGCCATTACTGTTACTTCTTGTTTATGTGATAACGAGTTCTCGACTATAACGGAAATGAAAATTTAACGCCAATTAGCACGAAATTGTTTGCTAAATTGTGTCCAAAAATATCTTGTTATAACTTGAGTTTCAGATTGAGTATTTAATGTTTGTGTGCAAAACAATTATTTGTAATGTTATTCTTGTTCATGTGTATTTCATATTCTATAATGTTATTTTATTGTCGGCTTCTCTGCATCACTTACTGATTGAAATGTGTTTTATTATTCTGAACTTTTTGTTATATGGTCGAAAAGCCCAAGTAGTCCTCTGCATAGAACTCAAGTTTATGCGAGCTTTAGAATTCGAGAGAAATCATATTAACATTGTGTATTTCTCGAATTTTAATACATTTTCGTACACTTTATTTTTTCATGAACAGATGGATGGATGGATGGATCGATGGATGGGTATGATGAATATGTGTGTACGCCAATATTACACTGCAAAAGCTGGTACTGTAATTAAATGTTAGTGAAGGACTGCACACTAAATATTTCTGTCCTGTTTTTATCTTGTTTTAGTTTTTATTAAATTAGATAGATAGATAGATAGATAGATAGATAGATAGATAGATAGATAGATAGATAGATAAACTGTGGTGTATATATGATGATCCATGTGGAGTCATTTTCAAGTTTAATCCGAGAAAAAAGTTCAATGTAAATTACAAAGGGCAATACATGTAACAAGAGTGTATGGAAGAACTAAACTATAGTTTTGCAGTAATAATTTATTTCAACCGTATGACCCGGCTTCTTTAGACCTACTACAACTCACATCTTTATATCTAAATATATGACATGGAGTAGGTATGAAGAAGCCACAGCATGCAATTGAAATAAATTACTAAAAACAACGATAGATGGTTAATTTTTTTCAAGACAATCTATAACACTGGCTATCCATAAGACATTGTTCAATCTGTTATCAGAAATAAAATGTCTAATTTCATTGAAGTTTTCTGTTTACCTTCGTCCACCTTGGCTTGGCAATATTAATGATAGATGCGCTAAACAAATTGATTTGGTTGTACAACTCTGCTATTTTGCCTAGAACACACGAGTTGTTTTTCTATCAAACCGATCTTGACATCCATTCAAAAAGACGTTCTTCTCCTCACCATAATAATTCTATTGTTTACTTATTCAAATGTAGCTGTAGTTTGCATTCAATAGGAAGTGCGAATCAACGATTAGATGTCAGTATAAAAAAGCACGTGTCCACGGAATTCTTCAATCAAATTATTTACCGGCAGATGTTCTGAATAATACATACGGGTATTTAATTACAGAATATCTGATAAAAAAACGTATTTATACCTCTAATTTTAGTGTTGACTTAGTCTCCATTCCCAGTAAATACCTGGAAAATACTAGAAACTATATATTTTAAGTCAAGGCGACCTTTTCTCTGTAAATAGAGAGACATCTCTCTTGAACCTTATTCAACTTCTATGTAATATATTTATACGAGATTTAGTTAAAATTCTTTTCTCTGCCAAAAACTGTAAAATAAAGTGTTTTGAGGTCTTCGATAGAGCGAATTACAAAAAAACATTTAAATCATTTGGAATATGGCTCTATTAGCATTCATAAACATTATGTATGCCGACAGAAGGAATTCATTTAAATTGTTAAATCTTTTAGTGAAAGTTGACACCACCATCACCACCACCCCATTTGTATCCCTAAGTGTGCATTTTAATCGTTTATTATACGAATATAAAAGTAAATTTATTTTAATCATTTGGAATTAGTTTACCGTCAAATCCTTGGCACATTCATATTTCCTTTTGTACTTTTTCCTTTCGTCGCTATAATAGTTTTCATTCATTTAATAACTAATGATTTTCTCCTGACGAAATGTTAGTTTAAAGGATCTTAGACAATATATATTTTTTCAAAACAACAATATTTTTTAAACTACAATATTTTTTTTAAACTACAATATTTTCTCTAAAATAATACTTTAAGAGAGCCAAACATGCTCGAAACACGTGTTATAATTAAATAATAAACGAATGTTTAAAATTCTTTAAATATACACTTTTCTGTCGTAGGAACTACACTATCCTCCCCATGATATATATATATATATATATATATATATATATATATATAAATATTAATTATTTATTACCTACAGACATCGATGTTTCATGCTAACGCAATCTTCAGTGTAAGAAGTTAAATCTAAACGGTCGGTGGGCTCGAACTCCGATCACAAATCGCCACTGATTCGCAGTCAAGAGCGTTAACCCCTCGGCTATAGGGAATTAGCTAATAATTAAAGAGGAATTTAACTTTGTAAATAGCGAGTTATAGTGGTCAACAAACTTATTTGTTTTGGATCTTGCATGAAGCTATTTGTACTGCTTGTTATTGAACTCACTCAGAGTGCCCGGCCTTTATATATGAATAGATGAAAGGATAAAATAATCCGACGGTATGAAATTAAAATGGAATAAGCGGAAGACCTAAAAAGCTCAACGTTTCGCCCAAATGTTATATGAGATTTGTCAAGAGCGAACGAAAAGATGCAAAAAGTGACATATAATGTACTTTGGGGAGTTTTCGTTTATTCAAGCATATTCTATTGAATAAGATAGACATTTAATGTTTATTAAATATTTGATTGTTCTTTTCAGATTTCTAACAAACGTATAGAAGTCAGACTATCTGTATTTAACATTTATTTTTCGGGTTGTCGACTAACTCTAATCTCTAATCACCTTCCGGTGAAAGCTCAAAACATGGAGATCTTTATACTATTGAACGGCAAAGAGAAATTTACTTAATATGTTGTGGTCACATTAGTCTAAAGTAGTGAAATGAAAAGCGAGTGTGCGACCCGGACAATGCCGGGTACCTCGACTAGTCGTCTATATTTATGTAAATCAGGCTAATAAATCAGTATTATAAGTGTATACACCGTAATTCTTAACGAATGAAACGTATAAATCAGTAATTCTCGCTTGACGCATTAAACTTATAAACTCAGCGTTTCTTTGTTTTATCTTGCCAATATTTATAGTTTTCGATAACCTTTGTTGCTCCTTGTAATGGCGTCGTTATTTAAAGATTAATAAATTACAGGCTTTGTAAACTATGACTTCTGTATGCATGTTTGTGCTTCTATGTACACCACAATATATTATCACCATCTGGGGGTGGGGTAAGTGAGGTGATACTAAGTGTGTCAAGTTTGGGAATTTAGTGAAGAATTCGTGATGAAGTTCGAATCCGATTGAAAGTGATTTGTGGGTTGGTTCAGATATTCACAAAAGCAAACATTGAATAGCTTAGGAATGAGAAAAAGTCAGAGTGCATTTTATTACTGAATAGCAAAGATGTCATCGGCACTAGCTATCACAGAGTAGGGGGTTGAAATAGAAGAGCGATAAAAATGATGTCTGTGTTCTTTTAGTCTAGAGGGAAATATTCTTCCAGAAATACAAGTAGAATTCTTCAACGTAAAGCCAAGTAAGTATTTCTCTTTTAGTTTTCCTTAATATTTCCTTTAATATTTTGAAGAATTTCCGAATTGTAGTAGATTTTAATGAATTAAAAGAATCTTGCTTTTACCATTGATAATTTTATATCTCAGCTTCAAGAGTCCATCAAATCATATTTCCGTCTTAGCAGAATGAAAATATAAGATAGATTATTGTTTATAAAGAAACTCTAAAGTAAGTTTATGTTTAAACATAGTGTGTTAAAATGTGTAATTATATATTGACGCCTAATATATGAAACGAATATCATTGACAGCCGAAATCATTTCAAACATCTTTAAAGAGAATATATTCTAAAAACCTATAAGTATCGTATAAATTTTAATATAAATTCGTATTAAAGTGATCGAAATTGTTGATGATTTTAAGAAATTTCATTTATTTGATTGTTTTTGCGGTGTTAAAAAAAATTGAACCTGCATATGTGTTGCTAGAAAATGTCTTGGGATATTTAGCACCCGAGCAACCCTTAGTAAATCTTCCAGTATTCTATGTTTCTAACAAATCGTTACATAAGAATCGAATTATTTTCTTGATCTTGAAATTTCTTTTTGTAAGAAATCAATATATTCAGATCTACCGTATTGTACGTTTATCTATCTATCGACCACGTATTTATATATCGATCTACCTAGCCATCGTTCTAAATCTATGTCAATTCACCCTCTACTTTGATAAGTGAAATAATATCACATTTCTTTGTATACAAATAATCACTAATCAATTTTAAGGAACATCGAAATATATGATTACTTATGTATGATTTGGATTATTCGAAGAACTATTCTCATTTTGGATATTATTCTCACAAGGTCTCGGTCGATATAACCTCCAACCTTTTTTTCAGGGCATCTTGTCAAACTCGCTAATCATTATGTCGAACTTGGAAGCACAAGATGAGAATTGTAGGCCGAATGATATAAATTATCAATCCTCATCTCAGAACTTCCGGAACGCGTAATGATTCGAAACTTTAAAGGTGAAGATTGATCATTTTGATTAATGGATTATTTGGACTACTATTCTCATGTTTTTTTTATTATATTTAAGTTTTTGCCTCCGACCTTCTTTAGGTGTATCTTTTCGAAATTGCGAACCTTCTAGTCGAGCTTTGGAATCTTTATGCCGAATTCAGGAATCTTGACGGAATTTCAGAATAAAGGATTCAGTTCGATTTTTAAAGGGTGGAGAAGTTTCTTAATGTAGTTTCATATAAAATAATCACAATGCTTAATATTCCGACAAAAGGTCTGTTTGTCGAAGAATCGAGTATTTATTTACCTCCTCTCCGGGAGGTTAGGCAC
This sequence comes from Sepiola atlantica, assembly GCA_963556195.1. Taxonomy (NCBI): domain Eukaryota; kingdom Metazoa; phylum Mollusca; class Cephalopoda; order Sepiida; family Sepiolidae; genus Sepiola; species Sepiola atlantica. The sequence goes on from OY744521.1 coordinate 80,784,378, forward strand.
AAGGCCAGTTTTATCTTACTCCCACAAGGTAAGATGTGACCCAAGGTCGGGCCGGGAAAGTGGGACTCAAAAAGCCAGCGCCCGAGAAGGTGAGCACTCTGGCCATTAAAAATTGCCTGGGCAGTCTCGTCGGCATTCCACGGTAGGGCGCCTCAGGCAGTAAGCAATAAACTTACTCCTCCCCAAAGAGGGGAGGCAAAGCCTGGGAGGGTGGACCTCTTAGAACTGCACAGGACCGTTCCATAGACCGGCGGAAATCAAGCCCCGAAGGCCAAGACAATACCAGTCTATGGGGTGTAGTATCCATCGGAACAGATACTACACTTTGATCTTGAATCGAGTAGAAGAACCAATTAAATGCACGTAGAAAACCACTCACAGCTACTTTATTTGCGCAATCATATATGTAAACAGCTTAGAAGAATATCTGCAAATAATTAATGAAATGAAAAAAAATTTAAATTGTAGATGGGGGATCACTTTCCTAGTTAACCTTAACGTAGAATTATCAACCATTCCTAACAAGCATTACTGATCACCCAGATATAGTAGGAAGGAAAAATATATTTTTGGTAATTATCTAAACACACAGATTTATTGCTAGTTTTATGTTGATTTTAATTGTTTTAAAACACACAAAAAACACATACGATAAAAGAAACCCAGGAGTTCACCATCGGTATTGTTTTCACTTTTTAGGCGATTATATGTAAATAACCTGGAAAATTACAATAAAAACAACAACATAATTTAGACTATATCAAATGTAACTTAGAATGATCACTAACTTCCTAAATAGCAATCGCTAATGATCATTCAGTTAATGTATCATGTTTTCTTTTAATTAGTAACAAACACATACATACAAAAAAGAAAGAAATATTAATGTTCCCTATTATTTTTTGTTTAATTAATGTTTACTTTTAAAAACATTTTTGGTCATAAAAGAATCTACGTAATTTTATGCCTGGAAAATACCTGCAAAATAGTCATAGGAAACAGCATAAAAACATATACTTTAAAATGTAGAATACATTTCCTATATATATATATATATATATATATATATATATATATATATATATATATATATATATATATTAATAATGGCGATTTGGTATCTGTTCGTCTAAGGCCGAAACTATACTATTATTTCCAGTAATAATGGTAATTTAGTATCTGTCTGTCTGAAGCCGACCTTATACTTTTAATGATCAAGTTCGTTTCCTATACTATTTCAAACTAATGTATTATATTTCAATACTCAATTCGGGGAGGGGTAGTATAGCAACTGTTCTGTTGTCATGCTACTACCCCCAAGGCATTACATTTTTTTGGTGAGGGTAGTGTAGCATCAGTTCTGTCATGAGACAATCTTCCCAGACGTAACCTCTTCCTTTAGGGGGTCATGTGGTATAGTAGTGTTCGTCATAATACCATCATCCCAGGAAGGGGCAGTGTAGTATATGTTCGTTCGTCATATATACTATCAGAAACATGTGACCAGAGGGATTATATATTTGCTCGTAAATATAGCGTAAAATGATCACACAATTCATGACCAGTAGGTTTTAATGATGACCGATTTATTTTATCGTGTCTTTTAAACGTACGAACAAATACACTAGAGAAACATAAGGATGCGTCCTGGTAGTTTTCCTTCAATTAATTATATTTAAAATCTTGAAATTGCTGTCTTTTGTTTTAATTTAAATTGTATTTTCATACTAAGTAATGTAATTGTTACGAATAAGCGTAGTGTCTATTTTATAATATATATATATATATATATATATATATATATATATATATATATATATATATATATATATTGTTTACCTCCTCCCCAGGAGGTTAGACACAAATTCACGTATGGTTTTAAAAGCCAGCGCACTAGAATCAGCGCACTCTGGTTTACAAAAAAATGTCTGAACGGTCCCGTCGGTATTCCTCGATAGGGCCGCCATTGGACTGAACAGAACCATACAAAGTCACTGTTGATTTGATTTGATTGTCGAGTACGTCCCCCTGACAGGTATGAACACATACTAAAGCTGTTTGCGAATGTTTGACTTGTGACGTTGACCAGAATCATCATACTTTTCCACTCTCTCCCTTCCCAGCGCTACACTTACGAAAATAAATACGGTTAATACATTCGTTTTCTCCTTTATTAAAGCGATGCTTCGTATTTCACAAAAAAAAGTGTTTTCATAAAGTCCATAAAGTGAATTATAACTGAACAGCATTTCTTGTACTCTCATATTTTTCTGTTCTTTTTCATCTCTCACCATCTCCTATCTCATCTACTCCTTCCCCATCTTCTTTTTTTACTCGGATATATTTACAAATGAAGTTTGAATAAACATAATATTCACAAATGTTAACCTATTTTCTGGACTAGCTGCCTACGACAAACCTACGACCGATACAATCACTTTTTTCCATGAAGAAACCTCTTTTTTCAAAAGATAAATTCAGAGGTTTCGTAAACGGGATTTCGTAAAGTTGAATATAACTGGACAGTGCCTTATGTACATTTAGTTTTATGATAGTTATTTAGATGTATATCGATGGAGATTGCTTTGCTGAAGTGGATACCAGTGTTCGGCGTGCCGTGTTCAAATCATGCGAGTTCCGTATTTTCACTTTCACTATGGGTGTTGTAAACCTTCAAGCTCTCCTGTTAGGACCTGATTTAAAAAACGGGGCAATATGGAAAACAAACGCCAAAAACAGATTCAAGCAGATTAAAAGAAACTTGAGATTCGTGATATTTGATTATTTCATTTTCCACCATTCGGCTCTTGTCATTATTCAACAGATAGAATCTTAATTCTGAAGTTTCGTAAAGCGGGAGTTCGTAAAGTGAGATATAACTGCAGATCGTTCCGTGCACGGTCAGTTTTATGACAGTTGGATATTTAACTTTATATCATGCTGTTCCTTTCTTTCTCTCTCTCTCTCTCTCTCTCTTTCTCTCTCATATATATATATATATATATATATATATATATATATATATATATATATATTGCCCTCTGTACACGAGTCACTCAATAACAATGTTGTTTTCTTATACGACTCCCCTTGGAGACGCTAATCATGCAAGATGTACATTTGGAATACCAAATGACCAGCCAAACCTTGCGCCAAACCATTAAGTATGCCGGTCATGTACAAAATCTGGGCCTGGTCAGTATTGACCAATCTTCTTTAACATTTCAGAACCTCCTTTCACCTTTTAAATATTCTTGCAATGGAAGCTTACATCTTGTTTTCTTTATTTTTCTGTTGTTTATATTTATCTTGTAATTGCAAAAGGGCTGTCTGCGTCTGCTTCTAATTGAAGATAAGACGAGGCGGACATAGAACGCGTTCATCCGTTTGAATATTCTCCCGTCATTGTTATTAATATGTTCACTTGTGAGACCCTCTGGTAATTCCACGGTGTCTTTTAACTCAATCTATATAATTTACTGTTAATAATAATATTCCTTTCGAAATAATCAATGTCTGTAAGAGTCAATACTATTAAGAAAAAAATGACTCTTTCTTTTTCCGTAAAAATAATTGGAACTGTCAACTAAATATTCTTTAAATAAACAAAATGAATTGGTCTCTTCGTTATTTATTTATTTAAATTTGTCGCAATTTGATTCTTTTAAAAACAATAAATATTCTCTGTCTTCTTACCGTAAAAGTAATTGTCGGACAAATATTCTTCAGACCAATAAAACAAATGTCACTTTTTAAAATGTATTTATTTAAAGTTATACTGTTTTATTTAGGAACAATTCATTTTAAAATGGGTAAAGTCGAAATTATTTACCTTCGCAAAATCACCAATCACCATCTTTGCTGATTGACCGATCTCATTTTTTAATGTCTGTGAAAGATTATAATGTATGTACGAATACGGAATGCTTTATTTCTTTCTCAGACTGTTCTTTAATTGGTCCCCCGATTTATAAAATCGGGGGACTTATGTTTTGAGGCATGTCCGTCCGTCCGTCCGTCCGTCCGTCCGGATTTTTCTCCGCAACCATGCATAGAAAATCTCTATGAAATTGTGCATGAAGTTGTAACTTTGGTCAGGTTAGAAAGTGACATTCTCCGATTTTTGAAAAAAAATCTGGTTAGCTCCCCAGGAAGTCAAAAGGCCCCGAAATGGCAAAAAATGACATTCATTTTTCATCCATCGATTAAATTTTTCTGAAACTTGGCCAAAATGTAGAGGCAATTGACCTCAGAAAAATTCTGGTTTGCGCCCCAGGAGGTCAAAGGGGGGTCAACAATGCCCCAAATTGCCCAAATTTATTGCATTTTACACTCGCCACATCGAGTCACATACAGAGGGGGACCACGCACGCGCGGCTTGTTTTCTTTGATTTGGTTCTGCTAAATTCAATATTGTTTTCTAATCCGTCATTTTCTTTTGTTTGTTTGTTTGTTTGTAAGTCTGTGAATAATTACGTTTCATCAAATATTTTTTCTATTTTTGTTTTACTTTTGTTCACCGTCAGAAAACAAGGCATATTGCCACTGAAGCGTAATAAGGGCCAGAAGCTGTGATAAGGGCCATATTCATAGAGAGACAATGTGTGTGAAAAGTTGGACAGCAATAAGTTTAGTCACACTGCATGTTGGTACGGTCGGGGTAATAGAGAGCAGGGAGGATACCAAAGGCGAGCATGCCGAGGAAACCAGTTATTAGAGTAGAAATTCTTCCGGCATCTATGGATATGTACAGTGAAGGGGTGGAATTTTGCTGCTACTCGCGTGGGTCATGGGTATTTTCGCTGAGAGGGCACAAGTGCAGTGCGTTCATCGAAGCACATTCAGTGGAAGTACTTGTACAACAATCACAGGGATGCGACGGTGATGCGACTGGGACGAGCTTAACAGACAGTGCAGGTCCAATTAGGTTAGAAATTCCTTTTGCAACTTTTCCAAAATGCAAACTTGGCAACATCTTCTATGTACGTATTTCCTTACTTAGCTTCAATTGGCAAGAGAAAAAGAGAGATAGACAGGAAGGGCAGAGAGGGAAAGAGAAGGGAGAAAGAGAGAAAGAGAAAAGTTTCGCTATAAAAAAACATAAAATGAAAAGAGATTAATCGAAGACATGCGTTTTATACGAATTAATCTGAGTAGTAGTGGCAGTATTATTAGAATGAGGGGGTGAGGTGGAAGAGAAAATAAGTAGTAATAGTTCCTCGAACTCAGGGACGATACATATTTACTTGCCTCCAAACGATCAATAAAATAATGGGGGAAATTAAGTGTTACGTATCAGATTGACCTCATGTCAGACTAGACAAAATCGAGAGCCGACCTTTAAAGTAAATAAGCTGTTAATTATTTAGTAAGTAGAAATAAAAAATAACGAAATAGTCACGTGATGTAAGTTTTGTGTTTCATTTTATACTAATTAATCACCACTTACTAAGGTCAAAAGCCAATCGAGAATAAGGGTTAATCGTATTATCGGTTGGATGATGAACAATACAACGAGAGGATTGAGAACAATGAATGGGATCAGCAGAATTTTATTACTTAAGAAGACGGCTCGACAAGTATATGTTGATATTGGATTTGAAGACGACCATGTTGGAGTTAGGAGGGAAGCAGACCCGCGGTTTGTGTTCCACATATAGGAATTCTTTAAATGAGCTCTGTTTAAGGAAGTTTCGTTGCGTTTTAGGTGCACAGAGAAAGAAAAGAAAAGTTATCTGAAGTGGTTGTATCTAGATGAGTTTTGATGTGAATGTTTTACAAAAAGGAAACAAAGATTTGAGCTAAGTTGAGCATGCTTTTATGATATATTTTCTACATAGGAATGTTGACAAGTTAGTTTTTAATGTATAGGGAAATCCAGCTCTCCAAAAAGGGATACTCTTGAATTAGGGCGAAAATAAAAATTGTCTCACTTGAGAAGGATTTCCACTCTTCTGACCGAAAATAGAACAGATACTACACTTTGAAATATTTATTTGCACAAAATAAAAAAATACATTTGGAACACCGACCCCCATTTCCTCTCAAAAGTGTAGGGAAAATGGAATTCAGTGGTCATCCTCGTTCAAAAATGATTTTAAAAATGTATATCTTACACTTAATTAGAATCATCTCAGTCACCCCATACCACATTTACACTACTTAAAATATCCCAAAATTGGTTTGAATTTTTTATTTTTCACAAATATGGTTATATATACAAATATTCATTGCAGTATAATAGGGAGTGAGAGAAAGAAAAGAAACAAAACGGTTAGTAAGACCCTCCCAACCCTTTCTAAATAATAGACTGTCTATTGTTTTCCGGTTTGTTCAGAAACAAAACCTAAGCAAGTCAATCTCAAAATGGGAGTGAGGTCTAAGTGAGTAAAAGAATGTGGATCAAGTTTGGAGAATAGATGGTGTCTTTCCAAGATAAGTGCAATTAGGAGAGGCCGAGGACAAGAAATTGAAAGTGGGGAGTGAGCATCTTAGGGGGTGTCTATAACAAAGGGGGGGGTAACTTATTCACTCGACTTACTAAGAGGCTAAACTTACCCGAAGTGCTGGGATCTGACAGGACCAGGAACCGCGTGCGCCATACTCAGAAAGGGAACACGTACTCATACTAAACTTCTTTGTGTACACACAAGCTACTTGTATCCACCTATTTTTCAAATACCGAGGAATGTAATCTTTTTCTATTACATCTGATCCTGACCTTCAGCTGATGCTTGAAAAAAGCGATCAGATTCTGATCAGAAAAATATTCAACCCCTTTGTTATGTTTCAGACGCGACGTTCACATCAACATTCGTGGCACGACCAGGATTGCGAGAAACACCATTCGTCTTTTCCTGTTCTACGGTAGCCAGACGATGACGTTGTCGATATGTAAGATACGTTTAGCAGGGGAGGATGCTCGGGATCGATACGAGTCGTCACCTCGTTTATATAACCTCATAACAGCCGGAGTTGGTGGCATTGGAATAAAGCGTGATCGGGCGTTTCTTCTTCGAGCGTGTCGCAGCGGGAACACTCAAGCGAGTCCTCTATTATAGTATTGTATTGAAAGATAACGCGTTCCGAGCCAATGGCTACACCAGAGAGAATTCAGAGTTGTTGAGATAACTTGTTCCTGTCACCCAACTCCTTTCCGCAGACGACCCGAACCGCTCGATCGCTAGCTGACCCTTCTCTAATCCTCTGTGGAGTTCCTTTCTAGAAGATCAAGAGAGGTCCCTGGATCTAAGAAGCTTTTTGAACGCAGCTCAGAACTCTCTAAAGAACTGCGATTCACCCCTCGACCATGTGACGGCCCTCGATAATAGGGTCTGAAAATGCGATATTGACCTCAGCGTTCCACGTAGATTCCTCTGTCAAAGTTTGACTCAGGAAAGTCAGTCTCTCGGCGTCTCGGTGATACGTCAAGTCTGGCATCCCCAAACATTCCCTACACAGGCGTTAAATACTGACCTGGCTGCGTCCCAGAGAAGCGAGGGCAGAGGCACCGGAGGACCTTTAGGCGATTCGCGGGCAGGGGATGTACAGCCAGTCGGTAAAGGATTAGAGGAAACACGTAAGTAGCGCATACCTTAGTTCAACCCTTTAAGGAGAGTTTTCTCCGAAGCCAAGTGTTAACCGACGCTTCGACTTCGACTGAACCTCCAAGAAATTCCTCTCGAGCTGGACGTCCGGTACAAACCACACGCCAAGCATTTGAACCGGGCCATTTGTCCATCAGAAAGGGCCCGAAAAGATGGTGACACCGCTCTAGGCACTCAACCGCAAACCGATTGACTTGCTGCGGTTGATTTTGGTCCCTGTAATTATTTCGATATCTCGGAAGAACAACACAAAGACGCTGATGTCCTCGCCAAACGCAGAAAACTCGCTCGCGTTCCGCCATGCAAAGCAATTCCGAACTTACCTCCCCGCTCCTTAGCTTACGAAGTAGCGGCTCCAATGCAAGGATGTAAGGCAGGGGGTGGGGCGACAGTGGACATCCTTGACACACCGATCGGTAGATAGCGAAAGATTGCGAACACTTTCTGTTTACCTGCACCACTGCCGTCGGTGAGCGATACAGAACGGAAATCCATTTGCGGAATTCCGGTTTAAAACCGGCTGTCTCTAAAACAGGTGCCAAGAAACGAGAGTCGACCTTATTGAAAGCTTTGGACTGATCCAAGTTGATCAACGCGGCCTTCGTGTCGTCTTTTATCCCTTCTAGAATCGTACGAATAAGATGCAAGTTTTTCTGAATCGATTTCCCATTCACAGCGTAATTTTGCTCTTTTTCTTTCTTTTTGACTTCTTAATTTCAGTTCTTAGCAGTCTTTCATATAACTATTCTCAATCAATCATCATAAAAAAACACGAAGGTACTTATAATTCGCTGAAGTAAGAGTATCTCTCTTTTTTCCTTTCTCTCTCTCTCTCCTTTCTCCGTTGTCTCTCGATCTGTTCTCTCGCGCCCTTCTCCTCTCTTTTTCTAGGATTGCCGTTGTGTCCGTGGAACCTATGTATATTGTTCCCTATGAGGGGGACGCTAAGCAAACAGCACCAAATCGACATATGTTATATATTTGATTATTAAACAAGTACTTTAAATCAAAGTCACTTACTTTAATGCTCTCGTAGTCTTATTTCTTTTTGTATACTGACACACCAGTCTGTCCCCGACATCGTCGCTGTCATAATCATCATCGTATAGTGGACTTTATTTAGCCGTCATCATCGCCGTCACAACCATCATAATCATCATATTCGTAGCCGTGTCTATAATCAAACACTTTCTATACACAGAAAGGAAAAGGACGTGATCAACGGAGAATTTAAACTGGGTCTGTATTTTGGAGAGAAATTCTCGTCATATGAATAAAAGTAACGCATTAACATGAAATGGAGAGGGGCAAAATTGTTCTTCTTAACTGAACTACTTAATTATAGGTGAGGATTGAGGTGGGCATACAACAAATGGCGCCATCAACCTTTTTAGAAATTAAATTCCCATTTTTCTTTTTTTAATCACATTCCAAATTCGAGTCTGCTCGTCACCGCTCCCAAAACTCTGACTGACTAAAAAACGTATTTCTTTCTTTCACGCGGTATCGTGACGTCACTGCTTTAAAGGGACATAATTTTTCATAACACATTTATGTGTCTGGCTTTTCTTTGAACTCCCAACTTGAATCTAACTTATAGTCTGTGCCTGTTTACATTTTTAGTCCGGGGAGCGGACTTGTTTTTCAGATTTTTGTGTCACGGTAACTTGCACTGGTCCACCTGTATACTAAATCCATATTAGCTGATTAAAACGTTCTTCACATACATCCTTTCATCATGTAACAGGTGGATTAAAACTAAAGACTCCAGAAATGGTACTTCATGCTTCCTTGCTAAACACTCAGCCTTATAAGGTTAGGGTGAAGGGTCAGTGGAGCAATCCAGGCAATAGAGTGGCATCCTCCTCAAAATATCGGTGTAGTAACCAATAATGATGAGGCTTCCGGGTCGCTATTGATTACGGTCGATTCTTTCCTGAGGACGCGCGTTAAAATTGCATTATTTAACTCGTTTTAGAAAAAGTTTAAGATTACTATATCGATTTAAAACAAAGTTGTTAAATAATAAAAACAAATATTTCAGAACGATTATTGTTCTATTTTTTCTAATTGTTTGATATGAATTTTTATCGTAAACTGTTCGCGTGCTATGTCTCTTTGGATATCTTGTTAGTTTATTTGTCTGGTAAATCAACTGAAATTGACTGATCATGTGCAGTTTTCTATATTTATTTCTATTTATTGAGTCAGAAAAGAAATTGGAAATAATAATTTCAACAATTAATTCACGATTTCAGCGAATGAGCAATAAATTAATATATTTGTTTAAATTTACATAATTTGAAGAACAAGTTATTATACTCAATTAATTATTCAAATTTGTTTTATTTGTTTGTTTGTTTGTTTGTTTGTTGGTTTCTTAGTCTGTGTCTCAATAAACGCCAAAACATGTATTTCAAAATAAAACAAAACTAATAAAAATGTTTTTTCTCAGATAAAAATGGTTCGGCTGATGAATAGAATTCAAATTAAAGTCAAACGTCACACAATTAACATATCAGTTTTTGTCCTACATTATATTTTTTCAGTCGATATTTTACGACTCAGTGAGAATGTGTTGATATTAATCAACACATTCTCACTGAGTCGTACAAATTGAACATTCTGACCATTAGTCGCTTACACACACACATAAACATTCACACACACACACACATTTGATCCAGGGGTACAACGGGCAACCATTGATATTATAATGCTCCCATTTAATACAGAAACTTACAAAATGGCCGCCACAATGTTTAAAGAGACGAAGACATAAAAAAATTAACCGATAATTATTTTACTTCAATAATAATCATCTGTTGATCATCTCTAGGCAATTTTTTCCTGACATTGTAAATGTTAACAAACCGAGTAGTCCTCTCTACCTGCTAATTTAGATAAATGACCACGGTGTTTGTTTTATAAGAAAATAAACTTTCTTATTTCAACTCATCTTAGAGAGAGCATAGACATTAAATTGAACTCTTCTATTCTATACATAAGTTACTTTTTGGAAATTAAAACTCGGTGTTACTATATTAAATAGTTGAGTGTATTTGAAAATGACTTATTCAGAAAACGGAACATTTGAGAAGGCACAGTTCTATAATCAGGAACCTTTATATTTATTCAGCGATGAAAGTGAAATTAGTTTCAAATGAATTCGAATGACCGTGGATGGCAAAATGGATACTGTCATGGTCTATTAAATCAGACTATTATTTGAAGTCATTTACACGCTAATATTTTAAAAAATGTATGATATAATATCTTATTATTATGTGTAAATTGCAACGTATGTATAGTTCATTGTATTTCCGCCTTGAATAACCAAAACAGGTCAATATGCCGTAAAATTTTCGGTGGTTAAATTATTAGTAATATTTCGTTCTCGATGGTAAATTAATAATTCAATAATAGCGATCACGTCTTTTGCTTGGCAAGACAGAAGTACACATATGTATATATATATATATATATATATATATATATATATATAAATATATATATATAAATATATATATATATATATATGTATATATATATTATATATATATATATATATATAAAAATATATATATATATAAATATATATATATATATACTCCGACTCTGTCGTTGAGTTCTATCAGACTGTTTGGTATTTACGCTCGCCGCTTTCAGCGTAAATGTAACTTATTTCTACGTAGCACGTGACTACCTAACACGGCCAAGTGGATAGGGCGAACGCTTACAGATTCAAGGTGTCTCTGAGATTATTATTACTTGCACTAGTGAGAGACGAAAGCTGGAAACGACATCGTATGTAGGTAAAACATTATAATATAATTTAATATTATATATATATATATATATATATATATATATATATATATATATATGTACACATTGGTCTTTATTATGGAGTGGATTATTTTATTAGTTTGATTTGATTGTTTTGGCATAAAACTTTTGGTGTTATTTAATGTCGAATCCCGTGATATTGGTAAAAGGTATTACGCTTTAAGTTGTTATTATCGTCAAATAGTTATTGTGTGCATCGCTGTGTAATACGTTCAAAGTAGTATTATTCAAATATTAACTTGTATTTATAAACTTTAATAAAGCTTCTAATTGTTCATCTGTTTTATTTTCGAATGTCTCTATTAAGTTCAACTGCCATCAGAAAGAATAGTAAAACGTCTACTTTAATTCTTCCATACAATTATTTCATATTGAGCTGTAGATGTGTGCGTATGCCACTGAGTGAATTGTCATACCCTTCAATAGATTCCAGAGTGGGCATAGGATTGATTTTCTATGAAGGGTAACTCCACACTCGACCAAACCTCTACAATTAAAGGCCTCATCACCGGATGTAGTTTAATGCTATACTCAGGACCAATATAGATTTATTGAGATCTACTTTTAAAGGGTAAAGAGTTTGTAAAAAGTAGTACATTTTCTTTTATGGCTTATTTGTATTATCCTCAACTAGTGTCCATGCACCCCAACACTATCTGATTCCACAAAATGCACCCTATTCATAGTGAATGATCGTCCGTGTGTGGTTAAGAGCCACATCTTTCATGAGCTTCGTCTGTTAATACGCATGACATAGACAGACCTCGGTGGATCTAAAGGAGTACACCTTGAACAAACCTACCTATATACTTTACGATTAGTTGTAGTTCTTATGACGACTAACGAAAAATGTATGCTCTTTCAGAAAGAACGTAGCAGCTTCACGGAATTCTTGACAACTGGAAGGTACACTACTCTAGTAAGTGGAGAAGCCTAAACTGTAAAGTCTACATATGTGGTGAGCCATATACTTGTTCAGAACTACATATACGTTTGGTAAGTACTTCAGTGTAATCTGCCAATCCACACATGTGATGACACAACCGAACAATTGATATATCTGCATAACGTTGTTATCGAGCATGTAACGAAGCTCTCTGGATTATGCACATTAATTGGATCAAATGGACTTCGAGGTAAACATAATCAAGTAAAAGTAACTAATTAATTAGACGAAATACGTTATAAAACAAATTATTTTCTAGTAATGTCGTGTGCTAAATGGGTAACGTGGTTCTGATTGGTCGAATGAGGTCACCTGTTTATTTATACAGGGTGTTTTATAGTCAGGTGGCGAGACGAAAAGTTATGACCAGGTGGCCATGATGACGCACGTTTTCTTGCTTCATTAGGAAAAGGCAATGAATGATGTAAAATTATAGAGTTGTATGCCACAATCAACGCATCCGGTCATGATAACTCTTGTATTAAGAAATTAATATTATAAATATTCTACGCCGTTCGTGGACATCAATTCATCTCATCCAGCCACTACTAAGAATATTATCCAAAATGGCGGGACCGTACCGCTATACACGTGATCCTAATTCTGATTAAACTGAAAAGCAATATCTAACACTTGATGTCATCTTATTTTTGTTCTACATTAAAAATGTTTTGAATATGTAAATATTTTGTACAAGCAAAAAACTACTCGCCAACCGACGGCCATTAATCTATATCTAAGTATTCTTTTTTAATGTATAACTTACATTATGTATCTTTATTATAAATCTATTGTAATTTTACAATTCAATAGTTTAAAGTTGAATTACTTCCATAAACTAAATATAATCCGCATTACCCACCCTTACGTCTAGCAACTGCGTTTCAAAATTCATAACGACCAGTTAATTAGTTTATAAGTGAATCTTGTACATAAAAATATGTTAACATATACACTATCTAAGTTTATATAAATATAGGTATACAAGACGACCGGTAACCTGTTGGGTCATAATAACTACCACTATTTATAACACTTTTATTTCATTCAAAAATATATAAACTGTCATATATCTGTCAATAAATTTTTCTTGCTTAACTAAAAATAAGTCTCTTTATTCCTATATTTTACATAGAAGCAACGCGACTTATACTGCTATTTAATTTATATACGCGTTTACGATTTGTACGAACACGCCATATAAATTAGCTGAATCACTAATTCTCTAAATGCTGATAGAGGTATTAAGAAATATTAGAGAGTGGTTGAATCAAGATTTAGTGAGAGGGACGAGATAAATACAGAGCTAAGAGAAAGCTTGATTAGATCAGAAAATTATAAATTACGGCTAATTAGGACAATTAAAAGATAAGTTTTTCAAACATAACTAAATATCATTAACAATGTTAACATGATTTTTTTGTATTATTAAAGTATATAGGAAAAATACTTAAGACAACCAACGTTGATAAACTAACATTTAGCATAATATATATATATATATATATATATATATATATATATATATACTATTTTAAGATCACATAGAAAGTGGATTGAAAACTCAATAGTACTATTATATATATATATATATATATATATATATATATATATATATTTCATGTATCCACGTAAAATCTTATAAGGAGATATCATATTTTATGTATCAATTTTCAATATTTACTTCAACAGTGCTCGATACGTAAGTAGAGCTAGGTAGTAAGCTATGAAAATATATTTGTAGCAATTAAGCTACACAGAGGCTCCCGCGTTTCGCCTGAAGATTCTACCGGGGATGAAACGCGGAAGCCTCTGTGTAGCTTAATTGCCATAAATATATTTTCATAGCTTACTATATATATATATATATATATATATATATATATATATATATATATATATATATATATATATATATATATATATATAATTCGGTAGATTATAAAATTCATGTCATTATTAAAATTTTAAATATTATAATAAAGCATCCAAAATAAAAACTTGACAATGTTCATCCATATGTACACGCGTTATAGAAAACCATTTTTCTAATATATATATATATATATATATATATATATATATATATATATATATATATATATATATATCATATTATTGTTATATTCTCACCAACAATAAATGATTTACTTATGAACATTGTTTTATTATTCTAAACTCTTAATTATACTCGGTACAATTAGCGTTGCACAGAAATGAAATTAAAATGCCCAAGTATCGTGTCTTGATTAAATAAATGACTTATGCATCTTTTATTAAAAAATGACCTCCAGTTTTTTCCTGTGATAATATTCACAATATAAATTTAACAAATATTCATAGCTAGAGATTCAGGTGACTTCCAAAGTAAAATGGTGGATTTTTTATCTATAGATGCATTTTGTATGAGAAACCTATTATGTACATTATTTTTGCCACATTTCTCTCACTCTATTGTTATGCTCCTTAGCAAAAATACATGTAATTTTGTAGATAAATAATTCCGTAACAGACGTAATTTTAGTGTATTTTTGTCAATGGAGGGAGGGATTAAAAAGAGTAAAAAAAAGAGTAAAACTGAAGCATGTTGCCAACAAAAAGACTCTCTACTTCTCACTCCTCCTTCTAAAAAGATCAAAATTCCACTCTCTAAGTAGCTAAATCTTCCTAAGCAAACACATTACATGGGAAGTGGAAACTATCTTCAATTTATTAGGAAGAGACAGGAAAAATTATTCTAAGTAGATACTTAATGGCTAACGTTTTGTTTTACTTAACTTAAGTGGTGATGTAGAAATTCCTGATGGTGTACCGAGGTGCTTGAATACACCATTCGGCGAAATGAACCTGTAGTTCTTGTCAGATCAGTTTTCTAGAAGACGTTCTGCTCTATTTTATACGCTCTACGTCGTCTCTTCAGTCATCTAGCCTCAACCAGTCACAGAAACCAAACTTGAAAGAAGGAGAGTGTATTGTACAATGTACACAACATGACCATGTATATGTACAACAAAAGTGATAAAGAGTAGATGTACTTCGTACGTGCATGTAGTTTCGACAGACCTGCAACTCTCGCTTCTCCTACTTTGTCCTTGAGTCCTCACTCTCCATGAGCGATGTTTCTGACAAAGTGGGGAATGTTGCGAGCAGTATGTAGAGATGATTTGAATATTTCTCGTTCTTTCCGTCCGTCACTGTTGTCACGTCACTAATAATGATGCTGGAGTTACAGGTTACTAAAACGTTGCCTCAAAATGTAACCTCAAAGATTGCCGTTGACACGGAATCTTCGCCTACATTAGGGACGGTTTTCCATGTAGTAGGGATATCTCCAATGAAAACCCTGAGTTGCCTGATGTGTCACCGTGTTGATTTTCTCACAGTATCGCGTTTGCATTTGCTATCTATTGTCCCCCACAGCAGTGGAGCTACTGCCATTGAGCAAATCTCTGAAAAAGATCGACAATATCTTGTCTGTTCGCCCGTCTGATAACATTAATGTATGTTATTACTTTAATGTTCAAAATCTTCAATAGCTAGTACACTCTTACAAGACTGTTATTTAAGAGAGGTTTTGTCCCGTTTTTCCCCTTGAATATGAGCTGATTCAAATTGTCGACAAAACCACACGCGTACCTAATGCTGACGGATATTTTGTAAGTTTGGTGGATCTTTTCTTGACAACTTGACCTGGACAATTAAGAAGTTGTAAAACACCTCAACAAAGGCAATCTACATAGTGAAAAGCATTATGGATTTCGCCCAGCAATATAAATGGCTGATGTTCTAACTGTAATATTGCATAAGATCAGTGAATCTATCGACATAGAGTGTGTTTCTAACTTTTGACATATCAAAGGCCTTCGATACAGCTGGACACAAAGTTCTGCTTACACAAACTTACCTACAGAAGATCTGGAAATGTCCTCTCAACATCAAATCTTTTCATTCTGATAAACTTCCAAATCATATTTTGAGATCATCCGTTGACATCTATCACGACAACACAACAATCTATAGCCGCACTTCGAAGAGTATTGGTTACTAATATCTTACTTGTTCTCTCTCTTCTATCTTGGAGTACGTGATGCTATGAGGAATAGTGACTTGTTATCTTTACTACCTCTAAAATCAAACGTATCTGCTTTTCATCACAACGGCTCAGATCCTTCTTATGCCCTAGTTGAAATAGAAGCTCTCTCTCCCCCTCTCTTTCTCTCTCTCTCTCTCTCTCTCTCTCTCTCTCTTTGAGAGAGTCCCTTCCTTTGATAAGCTCTGAGGACTGATTTTTACTTCAAACCTAAAATGGAAAACGTACATCAAAGTTGTTGCTAAAATTGCTGGAAAAAATAATTTGGATCATTCTACCGCTCTAGAAAGTACCTGACCTCTGACTCAATCCTCTATCTGTTAGATACGTCCTAACATGGGGTACTGCTGCCACATCTGGAACGGTGCAGCTGCTACCTCTCTTCTTGCCGTGAAAGAGTACAAAATCGACTTCGCAATTTAGTGAGGGATAATCTCGTCTCCTCTGTACAACACTTTTCTACATCAAAAAACAAACGTTACTAGCGTTTTTCTACTCTATTGGTATTTTCATGGTAGGTTTTCAACTGATCTCCAATCTCTGGTCTCCGCTCTAAATGATTCAGAGCATAAACTTGTCAAGCTACAACCACTGCCAAGAACTTTCCTTTATTCATCCGTGTACTTAAAACCGCCATAATCAAGTTGACACACTGGTTCCCGTTAGATCACCGAAGTTAAGCAACGTTGAGCCTGGTCAGTACTAGATGGGTGACCATTTAGGAATACCAAGCACTGTATGTAGGAGGACGTCGACACCTCCCTACAATAACTGAAAAAACCTAACGTCCTCATTTCCCCTTACCAAGATATACATGCGACTCCCATGAAATGTCCTCCTTCGGAGAAAACCGGTTCAACCCGCCCAGATAAAATGCCGTACCAGGTAGGGTACTTCAAACTAAATGGTATTACATTCTGCCATTGCTTCCGATCCTCTCAGAGAATTGGTCATCATCCAACTGACTATCTCATTAACCCTTATCCTCGAGTGGAATTTGGCCTAGTAAGTGGTGACTCATTAATATATAAAATACGTCGTGTAGACCATATTGTTGTAAGTAATAAGCATATAAATAAACGCAGCAATTCTTCAATAATGCTGAGTTCTTTCCTGTATTACTTTTAAGGTAACAGAGTGCATCAAGCAGCTGTTTAACATTGTATTGATGTAAATAATTTGTCCATGCAAATTCCTAGATATTGGTTTATTAAATTTGGTGGAATATGATAAAGATTTATGTATTATTGTATTAACTGCGGAGGTTACCGGATATGACGTAATTCATATGGTGACACAATCTAATTACTCGGCAAAAGAAGAAAACATTATTTTCCATTTTCGTTAATGTAATTTTTCATGTGAACGTGGAACAGATCGAACTGGAAAAAGCATAAAAAAACGTATATTTTCTGTTGACCTTGGGATGGCGGACGTAATTTAATCATTTGTTGAAAATAAATGATAAGAAAACAAATAAAGAACAGAACAGAAAATATTTAAACCACAATACGTTTGAAAATCGCAATCGTCCTCGAATTTGTTTGATTTCTTTTAAAAAATCAATTATTGTGGTTTACATTACGTAAACCACAATAATATTGTAATGTCAAATTTGTCTATGGTTCTATTTCCTATCCGTGCCTTGCAAAATAACATTTTGCAGACAAATATTTTTTTACTAAAAGATGTGAGAACAGATCTTTTTATGACGTATCAATCGTTACGGGTCATTTAATGCCGAATCTTTTGCTTTGTAAAGACGATCTGCTGATTATTCTGTTCACAGAAATGTTTTTTCGATTTAAGTAGAGAAAATCCTAATCTAAACCGCTGCTATTTAACGTAACAAAGTGTGTGTATATATATATATATATATATATATATATATATATATATATACACTTTGTATTTATGTATATATATACAAATATATATATATACATATTTAATAAGGAATAGGTAAAATAAATACCTTTTGAAGCATTAAAGATGCGATATCAATTTTTTTAAAAAATCGAAACCGATTTTTTTTTCTTCTTTTTTTATTATGAACTTCCATTTTTTTGTTAGTTTAAAGTGATACAGATATTTCGCCAATAACTTGGCATCATCGGTGTGTAATATATCCTGATGTCATCGGATTTGTATTTTTTTTCTTACCGGCTTCTGTTGTTGCAGCCGGGCCAAAGGGGTTGTTTGTTGTTGTTTCCCACTTTCAAATATGGCATCGTGAATGCGCACGTGGTCGGTATAAAGTGTTTTAAGGTTCATATTTTTTTTAGAAGCATCTATATCTTTAATGCTTCAAAAGGTATTTATTTTACCTATTCCTTATTAAATTTAACAATAGATGCTTCTTAAAAAAAAATATGAATCTTAAAACACTTTATACCGATCACGTGCGCATTCACGATCTCATATTTGAAAGTGTGAAACAACAACAAATTCCTTTGGCCCGGCTGCAACAACAACTGCAATATATCTCTATATAAGTCCCGTGATTCAATGTTTATTAGGAGCGTATGTTAGGCCGTTTAATGTTTTGAAGAGTTAAACTGATGTCGTCTAGAAAGTGCTAAGGAGAGAATGTCGGTTTAAGGATGAAACTTTTGAAACAATAAATAGATATATAAAATACATGAAGTTTAAATTCAAAGCTTGGATTAAAAAACTGTAAATCAATCGAAAAGGGGTTTAAATTAAGGTTTAACCTCATTCAGGTCTTGTAGGCTGGCGATCGATCTAAGTGGACTAACTCTATGAGGTTCTTAATGACTAATATGGAGATTTTTTATAGTAATAATATTGGTATACTGATTAAGTCTGATCTCAAGCACAGATTGTACGCACACAAGTATACCTTTAAATACAAAAACAAGGCAAACACAGAACTCGCGACCCGGATATGGCAACTTAAAGATGAGAGACACCATTTACCATCAAATTATATATATATATATATATATATATATATATATATATATATATATATATATATATATATATATTAGAGCAATTCCGAAGAAAGACGAGTTTTATCTTTTATCATTAAAAGATACGGAAACAAATATGTGCTAGTCGACCGGTTTCGCCCACACTTAACGAGAACTGTATCGTGGGATTTTAAAAGGAGAGAATTTTAAAAAAACAAAAAAACGAGAAATTATATATTTAAAACTAAAAAGAGCGTTATGTTACTTACAATGGAGGATGTGTAATCACACTCAACCCCAATAGATACTCCCACTCCCTCTGTTTACAGAGGGAATGCCGTTTAAGATGTACGTGGATAGTCTCTAAGATTTTAAGATGGAATATTAAGTGAGCACAACTCAAGATGGTAAATGAGTTAATGCATTTACTCATTTACCATCTTGAGTTGTGTTCATTAAATTTTCCATTCTGTGTAACGGAAATCTATCATGCTTATATATTCGCATTATCGTCTACCAAGAGTGATCTATTCTTTTACGAATATATTTATATATAGAGAGAGAGAAAAGAGAGAAAAGACAGATAACGAAATGTATTAAATAGTCATTAACTTAAATAGGATTATTGCGCCTTGAACTTCTTAATATTTTGGACCCTCGGGTAATGTCAGATTTCTTGATCACTTAGCCCTCACCCCACCACACTTCCCAGGCAGCTTTCTTGCCTTACGCCATGTATTCATTGGCGCCTTGTTCGTTAAATTAGAATAATTTCGTTTACGATGAATATTAAGAAAACGACATAAATAGCAAATCTATTTCGAAGTTTCGTTCGGGGTGTCTATCCATGGTAGGCTCGTGTGACTTCGGGTAATTTATTTCACTTGCCTAGATAGGATTCTTCAATTCGATTAGCGTTTAGGAAGTCATAAAATAGAAACAAAAGTCAAGACTATTTACCGTTTGCCAATATTTATTTTTGGATGTCAGGAAACGGGTTTATCTGGTAAGCGATATTGGTCGGGTGTTACTTGACAAGCGAACAAATCAGTGAAACAATCGGAAAATTCAAATTGACTTTTGTAAAAGAAAACGATAAAAGTCATTCATTTACAAATCAACAATGTTACAAGAATTCCTTTTATCTTTATTTTAGAATTGGTTTGTCTTTTATTTATCTTGGTAGCTGTAAGAAACAAACATTGTGTAAATCTTCTGTAACAGCAATAAGTTCAGAATGGCGGTTCAAAGTTCATCCAACACCGTAACAACACTGACAAAAGTTTCTAACACGAACGCTTTCTCCGGGCTGTCAAAATTAGAACTCCCGTCTTCTTTAATAAGTCTTTTTAACGATCAGTTGCTCACAACACATGCAAATTAGTGACATACAAATATATACAAATATACACATATCTACATTTATATAAATAGACGTATATAAATCATAACAAGTACTGTATCATATATTCCATTAATTATTCGTTTAAACTTACTTTTCCTTATTGTTATATTCATTGCTGCCGTTGAATACAGTTCGACTATAATTGTTATTAAGAAAACGATTATATTTGACGTTCGTCTTTCTTTTTTCAATCTCCTCGCCACCCACGGAACAGTAACAACTGTAGAAATGGCGCCACAAGCATTCAGCATTTACATCCATCGCAACAATGATTTCCTACAACAAAAGTCGTTATTTGGGGGGGGGGCTCAATATTTCGTTGTTTTTTTTTTCATCGCTTGGACACATTTCTTTGGCCGTACATTCGTTGTGCAAACAAAAAATGCCAGTGACAGACTGCAGATTGTCCAGACAATATCAGACTATTATAAGTCGACGAAGATAGATGACCAATACATGGATTGAGAAGAAATTTGTTTGGTCTTCTTTGTTTCGTTCATTTCTATTGGAGTTGGAGAGAGGGAAGTTGGTGGGAGTTGAATGTCGAGGTTCGAGATGACCATTTTGTAGATTGAGTTGCTGTGTCCGTTATCGTCTGACTCAACTCGCTTAAGGTAGAGGAGGAAAAAGAAGAAGAAGAAGAAGAAGAAGAAGAAGAAGAGCAACAAGTAGTAGAAAGAGAAGAAGAAGAAGAGCAACAAGTAGAAGAAGAAGAAAAAGAAGAAGAAGAAGAAGAAGAAGAGCAACAAGGAGAAGAAGTAGAAGAAGATAAAGAAAAAGGAGAGCAACAAGTAGAAGTAGAAGAAGATACAGAAGAAGAAGAGCAACAAGTTGAAGAAGTAGAAGAAGAAGAAGAGCAACAAGTATAAGCAGAAGAAGATAAAGAAGAAGAGCAACAAGTAGAAGATAAAGAAGAAGAAGAAGAAGAAGAAGAGCAACAAGTAGAAGAAGAAGAAGAAGAAGAAGAAGATAAACAAGAAGAGCAACAACTAGAAGAAGTAGAAGAAGAGCAACAATTATAAGAAGAAGAAGAAGAAGAAGAAGAAGAAGAGCAACAAGTAGAAGAAGAAGATAAAGAAGAAGAGCAACAAGTAGAAGAAGAAGATAAAGAAGAAGAGCAACAAGTAGAAGAAGAAGAAGAAGAAGAAGAAGAAGAAGAAGAAGAAAAAGAAAAGCAACAAGTAGAAGAAGAAGATAAAGAAGAAGAGGAACAAGTAGAAGAAAAAGATAAAGAAGAAGAGCAACAAGTAGAAGAAAAAGATAAAGAAGAAGAGTAACAAGTAGAAGAAGAAGATAAAGAAGAAGAGCAACAAGTAGAAGAAGAAGAAGAAGATAAAGAAGAAGAGCAACAAGTAGAAGAAGAAGAAGAAGAAGAAGAAGATAAAGAAGAAGAACAACAAGTAGAAGAAGAAGAAAAAGATAAAGAAGAAGAGCAACAAGTAGAAGAAAAAGATAAAGGAGAAGAGTAACAAGTAGAAGAAGAAGATAAAGAAGAAGAGCAACAAGTAGAAAAAGAAGATAAAGAAGAAGAGCAACAAGTAGAAGAAGAAGAAGAAGATAAAGAAGAACAGCAACAAGTAGAAGAAGATGAAGAAGATAAAGAAGAAAAGCAACAAGTAGAAGAAGAAGAAGTAGATAAAGAAGAAGAGCAACAAGTAGAAGAAGAAGAAGAAGATAAAGAAGAAGAGCAACAAGTAGAAGAAGAAGAAGATAAAGAAGAAGAGCAACAAGTAGAAGAAAAAGATAAAGAAGAAGAGCAACAAGTAGAAGAAGAAGATAAAGAAGAAGAGCAACAAGTAGAAGAAAAAGATAAAGAAGAAGAGCAACAAGTAGAAGAAGATAAAGAAGAAGAGCAACAAGTAGAAGAAGAAGAAGAAGAAGTAGAAGAGCAACAAGTAGAAGAAAAAGAAGAAGAAGAAGAAGAAGAAGAAGAAGAGCAACAAGTAGAAGAAGATAAAGAAGAAGAGCAACAAGTAGAAGAAGAAGAAGAAGAAGAAGAAGAGCAACAAGTAAAAGAAGAAGAAGAAGAGCAACAAGTAGTAGAAGAAGAAGAAGAAGAAGAAGAAGAGCAACAAATAAAAGAAGAAGAAGAAGAAGAAGAAGAGCAACAAGTAGTAGAAGAAGAAGAAGAGCAACAAGTAGTAGAAGAAGAAGAAGAAGAAGAAGAAGAAGAAGAAGAAGAAGAAGAACAACAACAACAACAACAACAACAACAAGTAGAAGAAGAAAATGTCACCAGGTTCCATATAAAAATACTAACACCTTTTCTACAATTTAATAAACTTTATTTAACAGTTTCGTTGAACAGCAACATAGGTATACAAAAAGGTTAAGTAACAAGACAACTTGCTTTGGCAGGCACGTATTAGAGTAAAAATGTCTCTAACGGTAATTTGTATCACGCCTCCCGCCAATTCATTATGAGAAATGATGAAGGCAATTAAGCGTCTTGTCAGATCAGCATCTCACATAGAACTGAATTATATCTTCTCGCTACCGAGGTGAGTGGAAACTTAAAAAGGGCTAAAAGTCGCGTGAATGCTCAGAACTGTTCTCTCGCCTGGTGTATTTCTACCCGAACTTTGATATGACTGTTTTAGCAAACCAAATCACAACTTATTACTACGCAAGGGATTGCCTGTAAATACAGAAATAAAATAGATCTGAATCAAGTAGCTGTTACATTACTTCCAGCTGAGGCTTTTATCCTATAAAAACTAGAGATGTTTTATTGGTTGTAGCAGCAAATGAGAATAAATTTAAACGAACATGCAAATTACAACAAAAAAGAAAATGTTCTTTTGATAAAAAGAGACAAATGTAAGAGTAGTTTCGGCTAAGCTGTCAATGTCCATCTAAGTAAATGTGAATGTGATCAAATCATGAAGGTTCCAGGTGAGGTTCCTATGTATATGTAGACTGTAGATTCCTGGCATAATAAAACAGAGAAGAGTGCTGGCAGTAATTTCACGTCTCATATTCAGCCGAAGCAAGTTTCGCTGTGGCAGAATACCGAGGTTCGTCAGTCCGTGCAAGACAAAAAAGACAGTGTTGCAATGAGCTTGTGGAAGAAAGGGGTGATATGAATTCAAAGATGTCTCGCACAAGATCTATCTATCCGCTGTAGAGATGAGAATGTTTTGTTATTTGCAGATAATAAATTCTGGAGTTGAAAGATTTAAACTATCAAAAGGATACTAGTTCAAAGTCAATTAACGAAGGCTAATATCCTCAGATGAAGATATAGCACTGAAATATATTTTACAGGGTTTCATCCCGACATGGTATCACTGTAAACATTAAGAAATATGACGTAGATATGCCAATGTATTGATAGCTTACAATCTGAATCTACCAGTTTATGTCAACGCCTCAGAAAGTGTAGGGTAGGGATATTTGCGACAATGAATATCCACGTGATATGACTGCGTAGCTGCAAGTCCATCGATCGAGTAGCTAAAGTAAACGTGAGTATGGAAAAATGGTTCAAAGACTGACGTTAAAATAAGTAGTGTATGCGAGTATGCACTGTCGCAGGTGTGGGGTGTAGAGGTCAGTCGCTATTGTTGCGTATGAAGGAGTTAATGTGTGTATACACTATTAGGCGTGAGGAGAAGTGCATGTGTATATGCACTGTTGTGCGTGATGGGAGGTACATGAGTATGTATACACTGTTGCGCGTGACGAGCAGTGAATGTATGTGTATGCACTGTTGCGCGTGATTTTATAATTTCTATCTCCAGTAATGTGCTTAATAGTCTTCTTCTGCGTAAGAGAAGTTTGTATTAAACTCAACAGTGAAAGCCACAGTATGAGAAATCGCCATTGTGAAACGGTTCCTAGTTAGAATCACGATAAGGTGGCCATAAAGGAAGAATTATGAAACTTATTACCGAAAACAAAAATGTTTATCATAGGAAATATGTCTAAACTTTCATAAAAATATTCCTTGATAAGTAATAGATAGAAAAAAAGTTCAAATGGGGAACAGAAAGGCTAAAATAAGCTGCGAAGTTATTTAATCGTCATATTGTGGGTGGTGAAGGTATAAAAAGTGATCGTTTAATGTTACACAAAACTATTTTAGCGCGTTTTCTCTTTTGGGCGCGAAAAATCAAAAGTCGCTATCTGTAGGAAAAGAAAAACGCCATGGCGTGTTTTAAACGGGCGAGGGCTGGGATTGAACTGCTGCTCATATTGGATCGGAACAAATGTAATTCCAATAAGGAGTTGTCAGAAACTACCTTTGAACAAGATAAGGAGTTTCATAAGTGTCTAAAAGTAAACACTCTGAATTTTATTTCGAATCCCACATAGGCCGTTTAAAATATCAGATGTTTATATAAAACATATCAGAATTTCATTTTTCTATTTTTTTAAATTAATGTGGAGTGGTAGAATAGTCCAACCATTTTTCCAGCGACTTTACAAACAGACTTGATGTAATTTTTCAATTTTAGGTCTATGGGTGAAAGTCAGTCGTAGGAGCTTGTCATAGCAAGTGGCTTTCTAACAAGGAGAGTCATTAATTTCAATTGAGGCAAAACAAGGATTCGATCGTTGGTGGTTGAAGGAGAGAAGGTCTGTGATGTGTTAAAGGTCACATGCTACCTTTATCCGTATTGTACTACTTGCTCAAGATCTGAAGACAGATTATTGGCAACGTTTTCATCATTAATGCTCTTCGAAATGCTGCCGTACACAGTTGTGTCATGGGCATAGATATCAACGAATGATCTCAGAATATGATTTGGATGATCATTGATGAAGATCAGGAAAAGGTTGGGCCCAGAATGGATCCTTGATGTACACCAGCATTGATTTAATGTGTTTCAAACTTCAACCCATAATCAATTACTTTCATAGACCTATCAGAGGGAAAAGATTTGATCGTCCAAAATACAGTTCCGAATATTCTATAGTTAGAAAAATTGCTAAGCAAACCTTTGTGTCATACTATCAAAGGCTTATATCTGACTCTTATAGGTAGAGGATTGCATCACATGTCATATACTTTCTGGGAAGGTCGAATCCTCCAACCATTTTCAGCCATGTTAGAAACAGATTAGATATAAGTTTTCCATTTTAGATCTAGAGTTATAGTGAAGGAGAGTCATTCATTTCAACTAGAGAAAATAAGGATCTGAGCGTAAGTTGTTCTTCTATAGATTACACGATCATTAAACACGTACTTAAGCATGTCTAGTCTTTGATTATGTGTATGGGGAACAGCCACATCTGTCATATGCCACTGTTTTTTTAAAAGGACGCCTTGCAATGTATCAGAGTAGTAGGTAAAATGACACAAGATTTTAATATTTTATTCAATGTAGCATAGTTTTTGTGTACTTTCAATACTAATAATACGTCTACTTCGTCAACTGGTCTAACTTTTGTAGTCGCAGTGGTGATGTTCCCATCTTATCTTCTGAGATTCAAATCTTTTATTTTCTCTGTCGTTGTCTTTTTCCTCTTAATAACAGCTTTCATAAACGTTATTAATAAAAAGACATCGGCAAATGAAATTGATTTTTAACATTTCTTTGAAGTTATATTTTTTTTTCATAACATATGTGTATACGCATAAAACACCCAACCCCATACTCCATGGGGGTAGCAATAGCTATTCAAACCCACTACCATCTCTTTCTCTCTCTTTATCTTTATCTCTAGCTCTCTCTTTCTCTCTCTCTCTCTCTCTCTCTCTCTCTCTCTCTGCTGGTTCAGTCGCAAGAGAAAGATAATATATCCCCATTCGCCATGTCAGCTTAACAACTTCCTGTATCTGTGATATTACTACCGGGACACGTAGCTGTTACTCGACTTAACACTCGAAAATTTCACTCTACTTTTTTTAATCTTACGTGCGAAATTACCATTAAAACACTATTTTAAAACACATGCCTTTTATGTTGCTACATCAGTAATCAATCTTATAATTGGTAAATGCTTATCAAATAAATTCCCTATTTTCGCTCTACCTATCTCGAAAGGAAAAATGTAATTAGTTGACAAGAGTAAAGCCAATCTGACATTTTGTTTTCGAGATATTATTTTTTAGACACCTTGTTGTTCAACATTAAAATTTACATGGTCTCATTCTTCAATAATATGCTATTCTCTCGAAGAGTATAAAAAGAATATATTCATCCTTGACTTTATAACACCAATAAGCAAGAATTAAATTGGTAAGAACTAAATATGTTAAGAAAGGTTTATTGACTTTAGCTAAAAATAAGTAATCCTTTGCATGAAATCTTTATTGAGATCACTCGGAGGATCGCAAAGGCAGAATAATTATAGCAATTATAATCCAGGTGTTAATGCAATGTAGGTCAGGAGCGGTGTTAAGATAGAGGTCGCATTTTGAATGTGACTGTGATTGTTTTCACAATTTCAAGTTTGGAGGAAAATAAAAATATAAACATTTATTGTTTATTGTTTGAGTTGTTTGATTACGGAATGTGTGAAGAAAAACAATTTTCAGAATTACGGTCATCGATTGAAAGAAAACCGAAAAAAAACAATAGAAGTGGATCTTCCGTCTTTTGCTCCCTTAAGTGGTGCTTGGAAGATGACTATATATGTAAAGCTGAGTGTGCGAAAAAAATATGTCGGCATTCCCCGACTCTTCATATTTGCTGAAGGAAAACGAGTCTCCAAAAAGTTGTGCATGGTAGTATCGGTAAAAGTACTGTGCACGAGACCACAAATCCAGTTTGAAAAACAAAAGTTAACATAGCGTTTATATTCTAAGTGCATCGCAAGTTCTTGCATCCATATAATTGACAAAGTGAACATGTATGACGCTACAAAATTTCAAAAGTACCTTCTTTTATCTTTACGTAATCTTGTTCGACTAATCAGAGTTTCGTATACCTAAATCTACCTTGCTTATATCCCCTTGATAGGTCCTATGCTGCTGTCAATCGTTGGTGGGTTAAAGTTGAGAATGTTTTTCTCGGGTAACCTATATATTCATGAAGAAGGAGACGACGGCTATTTTAACTTAAATTCGCTCAACGATTGTAACTCCATCCCATTGAATATTAGTTGTCTCTAACTTAAGGAGGGGGGAGCTAAGCGCTCCTATCTAGTATGACCTTATATAGTAATGGATATATTTTTTAATATTGGAAATCTATTTCCGATAGTAAGTTATACACTAAATCGACAAAAATGCTTATCAAACAATTTCCAATGTTTGCAAATGTATGCATATATAGTAATGGATATATTTTTTTAATATTGGAAATCTATTTCCGATAGTAAGTTCTTGTATCCACATGATTGACAAAGTGTACATGTATGACGCTACAAAATTTCAAAAGTACCTTCTTTTATCTTTACGTAATCTTGTTCGACTAATCAGAGTTTCATATACCTAAATCTACCTTGCTTATATCCTCATGATGGGTCCTATGCTGCTGTCAATCGTTGGTGGGTTAAAGTTGAGGATGTTTTTCTCGGGTAACCTATATATTCATGAAGAAGGTGATAACGGCTATTTTAACTTAAATTCGCTCAACGATTGTAACTCCATCCCATTGAATATTAGTTGTTTCTGACTTAAGCATTCCCACGGAGGGGGGTCTAAGCCCCCCTATCTAGTAGAACCTTATATTAGACATAGCTCCATGAAAGTTTAGAATACAACTGGCTTAATCTGAAATCTACCCTATTCCATATGCTCAAGATAAACAATAAGATACCAAACCCTTCCATCTTCATAACCCTAACCCTAAACAATCAGACACCAAACCCTTTCATCTTCATAACCCTAACCAATCAGACACTAAACCCTTCCATCTTCATAACCCTAACCCTAACCCTACAAAATCAGACACCAAACCCTTCCATCTTCATAACCCTAACCTTAACCCTAAAAAATCAGATACCAAACCATTCCATCTTCATAACCCTAACCCTAAACAATACGACACCAAACGCTTCCATCTTCATAACCCTAACCCTAACCCTAAACAATCAGACACCAACCCCTTCCATCTTCATAACCCTAACCCTAACCCTAACCCTAAA
Source organism: Sepiola atlantica (assembly GCA_963556195.1). Taxonomy (NCBI): domain Eukaryota; kingdom Metazoa; phylum Mollusca; class Cephalopoda; order Sepiida; family Sepiolidae; genus Sepiola; species Sepiola atlantica. The sequence continues at coordinate 80,813,251 of OY744521.1, forward strand.
CAATCAGACACCAGACCTTTCCATCTTCATAACCCTAACCCTACAAAATTAGACACCAAACCCTTCCATCTTCATAACCCTAACCTTAACCCTAAACAATCAGACACCAAACCCTTCCATCTTCATAAGCCTTACCCTAAACAATCAGTCACCAAACCCTTCCATCTTCATGACCCTAACCTTAAACAATCAGACACCAAACCCTTCCATCTTCATAAGCCTTACCTTAAACAATCAGACACCCATCCCTTCCATCTTCATAACCCTTACCCTAAACAATCAGACACCAAACCCTTCCATCTTCATAACCCTAACCCTAAACAATCAGACACCAACCCCTTCCATCTTCATAACGCTAACCCTAAACAATCAGACACCAAACCCTTCCATCTTCATAACCCTAACCTTAAACAATCAGACACCAAACGCTTCCATCTTCATAACCCTAACCCTAAACAATCAGACACCAAACCCTTCCATCTTCATAACCCTAACCCTACAAAATTAGACACCAAACTCTTCCATCTTCATAACCCTAACCCTAACCCTAAACAATCAGACACCAACTCCTTCCATCTTCATAACGCTAACCCTAAACAATCAGACACCAAACCCTTCCATCTTCATAACCCTAACCCTAAACAATCAGACACCAAACCCTTCCATTTTCATAACCCTAACCCTAAACAATCAGACACCAAACCCTTCCATCTTCATAACCCTAACCTTAAACAATCAGACACCAAACGCTTCCATCTTCATAACCCTTTACCCTAAACAATCAGACACCAAACCCTTCCATCTTCATAACCTTAACCCTACAAAATTAGACACTAAACCCTCCATCTTCATAACATTAACCTTAACCCTAAACAATCAGACACCAAACCCTTCCATCTTCATAAGCCTAACGCTAAACAATCAGACACCAAACCCTTCCATCTTCATAACCCTAACCCTAACCCTAAACAATCAGACACCAAACCTTTCCATCTTCATAACCCTAACACTTAACAATCAGACACCAAACCCTTCCATCTTCATAACCCTAACCCTTAACAGTCAGACACCAAACCCTTCCATATTCATAACCCTAACCCTAAACAATCAGACACCAAACCTTTCCATCTTCATAACCCTAACCCTAAACAATCAGACACCAAACGTTTTCATCTTCATAACCCTAACCCTTAACAATCAGACACCAAACCCTTTCCATCTTCATAACCCTAACCCTAAACAATCAGACACCAAACCTTTCCATCTTCATAACCCTAACCCTTAACAATCAGACACCAAACCCTTCCATCTTCATAACCCTAACCCTTAACAATCAGACACCAAACCCTTCCATCTTCATAACCCTAACCCTAAACAATCAAACACCAAACCCTTCCATCTTCATAACCCTAACCCTAAACAATCAGACACCAAACCTTTCCATCTTCATAACCCTAATCCTAAACAATCAGACACCAAACCCTTCCATCTTCATAACCCTAACCTTAACCCTAAACAATCAGACACCAAACCCTTCCATCTTCATAACCCTAACCCTAAACAATCAGACACCAAACCCTTCCATCTTCCAAACCCTAACACCTGAAAAAGCATACGTAAGTTTTATTTCGTATCTTAAAACGTCTCTCTCTCTATCTTTCCTTTCTCTCGCTAAACACTCACCGTGGTCCGAACATGTCACGTCAACTTTTCAAACTGTGTTGGCGAAGTAAGTTTCTACTCTTTTTTATCTCAACGAGAATTCGTTCATACAAAAGAATTCTCATTTACATAAGTGAACTGTCGTGATCGCACAAAAATAACAAGATTCTATCTTGTAAGTGGAATTCTCTGCGTTAAATCCCCTATGGACGACACGCGGCGCGACTCTCACTCTTTTTCCTCATAGACCTGCATGATAGCTGCTACAGTAAATATACACCATATTTTGAAAGTATATTTTATCTAATTTATTTACTATCTAAAGAAGAAAAAACAAAGATTAATAAAAATCGATGCCTGTAGCTACAATTCTATTTGAATAAAACATTACATATTATCTTTTAGTGTAGCAATCCGTATAATCACCCAAGACCTAACACGACTCAAAATCAGGGTTTATCATAAATCAGAGTGGCAAATAGTTCGTGATCGCCACGTACCAGACTGCAATTAATTGTGGCTTTGTTGCCATGATCGATAATAAATACGCAGCTTTTGTCGGGGAAACAATATACGTTTCCTATCATCTATTATGCCTATCTCTCACATTAATCAATCGATTAAAAGTTATTCTGCAGCTTTGGAAAGTATTGATTACTTACCTATCAGTACTAATTTTATTCTCTAAGAATGAATTCCACCAAAATAGTTATCAAAAGATCGTCATTGGAGGAAGAATTAATATAAAATGAAACGCATATGATTATTTTATTCGTTCGATAGGAAAATCATGTCTGTCTTCGTATTATTTTTCTTTTGAAATAAATGCTTATTCGAATCTGCCATTATAACGAACACTATCTATTCTACATTTTGTACTATTATATTTAGTTCACGAAAGCTGTCCTACCCGGCGTTACCTAGGCGTTAACTAGGCGTTACCTAGGCGTTGCCTGGGCGTTGCCTGTGTGTTAACTGACTGTTGTTAAAATATTACATATAAAATTATACCATTTACTCCACTGTCATTGCAGAATCTGACTCACGAGATGCGAAGATCATTTTGTTCATATGGAAATCGTCTTCAGACTGATAATTCTTTAAACAAATTAGTCTTTAAACCAAATAGTCTTTAAACCAATTAGTCTTTAAACCAATTTGTCTTTTGCAGCGCCAACAATTTCCATTAGTCAACGTGTTCGCCCAATTAGTTTATTATTTTAGAGTTGCTCCTCTCTCTCTCTCTTTCTCTCTTTTCTCAGGACATAAACTAACTCTGCTCACCCGATTTAATTGGTCAATTTATTTGTCCTATCAATTTCTTTCGATTTTGATGTAAGCTCGATCGACAACAATTCATACTTTTCTATCAGCTTTGCTTTTCCGACAAAGAGGCGCCACAGTCAGTTCTTCAAACGAGCTTAATTCTGCGTTAGCGAAGAAAAAATACGTAAATGCTATGTTTGAAAAACATAATTTCTTACTTTCAGATGTTGTCAATTAAGACACGTCTACTCTAAATTACTGTCTTAGGAACAACGACGACCCGTGGGTTCTTATTTGTTTTTGTCAAACCGATATTTGATGAGTCTACGATTTGTGAGGGAGAGGGGTTTCCAAAATCCATAATCATCAATTTCCTTAAATGTTTTGGCCGTCCAACTAGTATATATAAACTTGTTTCCATGGGAAAATGTGGTGGTGTTAATCCAATACGTAGCGGTTGCCAAGGAAATAATATTCGTTTCCTGTCATCTATTCCACCTATTTTCAGGTTGCACATTACTTTCTAAACTTTTAGAATGCATCAACCAAGCAGGCCATTTTATTCCCTGAAGAATACATTCGACAAAAATGCTTATCAAACAATTTCCAATGTTTGCAAATGTATGCATATATAGTAATGGATATATTTTTTAATATTGGAAATCTATTTCCGATAGTAAGTTCTTGTATCCACATGATTGACAAAGTGAACATGTATGACTCTACAAAATTTCAAAAGTACCTTCTTTTATCTTTACGTAATCTTGTTCGACTAATCAGAGTTTCGTATACCTAAATCTACCTTGCTTATATCCTCATGATGGGTCCTATGCTGCTGTCAATCGTTGGTGGGTTAAAGTTGAGGATGTTTTTCTCGGGTAACCTATATATTCATGAAGAAGGATATGACGGCTATTTTAACTTAAATTCGCTCAACGATTGTAACTCCATCCCATTGAATATTAGTTGTTTCTAACTTAAGGGGGGGGGCTAAGCGCTCCTATCTAGTATAACCTTATATAGTAATGGATATATTTTTTAATATTGGAAATCTATTTCCGATAGTAAGTTATACACTAAGCTGCTTTTTATTTGTGTTATTATTTACGCGGGTAATATTACTAATCAAACAATTTACTTAATCCGCGGGGCTGGATAAAAACAAAGAATATCACAAAGTGAAAAATGAGACTCGTACATGATTCGAACCCGTACTACAGAAGATGGAACGCCTAACATAGGGGTCGTGTTTGACCATTTGACTAACCAACCATACGTCTTGCGTCACGTATCTAATAAATATATCTTATTTATTTTAATGCAGATGTCTGTAATAAAAGGTGAAAATATCATTTTAAAAAAACATGGTTTTATATTTATGTACCGTGTTCTTAATGACAGGTGTTATTTAGAATAATACCCCAAATTTGGTTAGTAATGTACAAACACGAAATCTCCATTATAGTAAGGACAGGGTCTATTGTTATTTTGATTCATCTATCTTTATTGATCTTATCCCCCCCCATTGTAGATTCTTTTAATTTATTCGTCCGCTATTGATTGTTACTTTGTAAAGATAGTTATTCCCAGGTATTTCTGGCACGTTTTATATGATTTATATTACCGCCTAAGACGTTTATGTGACTTTATCGCATATGAAAATTAAACAATAAAAACGTCCGTTTCCGGCTGGTAAAACTTGTCCGGGAATATATTGATATCAGCAATTTGGTTAGATGTAAATTATGTATGTTTATTATAAAACTTTCAACATGTTTAAAGTTTACTCGCTGATCATATATATATATATAATATATATATATATATATATATATATATATATATATATATATATATATATATATGTCAACATATGCATAAACATATGTTTATATATGTTAAGTACATACAAGTATGTACATGTTACATACATATATAAATGTACATATATATGCGTATGTATTTGTTATGAGTTCCGCTGCTTTTTCTTTGACACTCGTGTTTGCGTAGGTATTATCGTTATTAAATAAAATGGTTAATTATGCTACGGGGTTGGAAATTTTTACAAAGAGGAAAATAAGTCCAACTGGCGTCAGCTTTTGCCACTCGCCCAATGAATCGAAAATAGAATATGTATTTATCTACAAATATAGTTATATACACTGATTTATAAATATATACACTTATTTATAAATATATACACTTATTTATAAATATGTACACATATAAACATACATGTGCATATATGAGGGAGTAAATATTAAATGAAAATTTCGGACAAAGTTAAAAAAATTACTACATGGAATAGTAGATAAGTCAGCCAACAGACTAGTAGAAATAAGGACAGGAACACATTATATTAGCTTAAGTAAGATATTTCGATCGATTCATTTGAACAAGTGACTTGGTAAGAATAAGCTTTATTAAACAGAACTTAACATTTCATACCGTGAAGCGTGGAAGATAATCCAAGGAGGGGGTGGGAAAAGTAGAAATTGTATGTAGTGTTTTGAGTGGATGAGGAGAGGAGAAGGTGGAGATAGACGATAAGGGAAGAGTAGGAGGCAAGTAGGGAGGGTGAGCCAAAGGCACGAGTGAGGAGTAAGTTCGTGGGTAAGTAAAAACGGGAGGGGTGATTAGATTTGTTAGGAATAATAAAAATATGAGCTGAAAAGAAAAAATAGATAAAGTTCAAAATAAAATATGGGCATTTTAGCGTCCATTAATCTTATCCATTATCGTATTTTTTTAAATTATTTTCAAAGAAGATTGTTTTAGCTATGGCGTCAGAGATGTTGAAAAATTTTAGGCTTTTGTGGAATATTGTTTTTGAATCGTGAAATCAGACAAAATTCGATGAGGCGTCATAATTTCATGTCGTGTGTCTATTTTATGGTTTTCGCTTTTTGCATGTAAAACTAGCGATTATTAGAAAACATATGTGTAATCAGCGAGTTTAAAGTGTCTCCCAATTTGATGGTCCTATTATGTTCATATATTATTTTCTTTGGGGCCATCAAGTTGGAAGACACTCTAAACTGTAAATTATTCGAATAATCACCAGTGAATCACAAGTGAAAAACATAAAATACACACACGAGATAAAATTATGACGCCTCATCAAATCATGTCTAATTTCACAATCGAAAAACGATATCTCACAATGGTCAGATGTTTTCAACACCTTTGACATCATAGCTAAAGTAATACTTTTAACACATTTTTTAAATACGATAATTGATGATCTCAATAGTCGCTCAATGTCCATATTTTATTTCGAACTGTATCTCTTTTTCTTTCCACCACATGATTTTATTTCTCCTAACACTTCTAATCACCTCCGTCCTTTGCTTACTTATCCGCTAACTCCTCCCTCATGTATCATGTTCACCTCTACTACTTGCCCCATACAAGTCCCCTCACTTAGATATTCAATTTTTCCTCTCCTCACATATTCAACCCACTACATGAAACGTATACTTCCTATAGTAAATAGTGAAACGGAGCTTAGGGGGAATATGTTTATGTATGATATTTTCAATTATTTTTTTCATCTACATGTTACCTCTCCTCCCCATAGCTCGATTTATTAACATCTGGTAGAACATGACACCCCCAAAACGATTTCAGAAGCATATAAGTAAAAACCACCCCGCGGTATCAAATTGAAACTTGCGCCTCCCCATAATCGAAGCCTTACTCATTCGAGCAAACAACCCTACCATCAAGCAAGCACGATGTGAGGGAAAAGAGGGTATACTAAAATGCGTTTTATAAAAAAAAATTGTTTTAATCGACTTCACCAATTTTAATTTGCTTTATGAAGACTCATAGGAGTCGAGAACGTTTGCAGTTTTGGCGAATTTCTGTTCACATTTGAACAAAACATTAGATCTGCCAACTTGCAAAGATGGATGAAAAAATAAACAAGCAGGAATCGTCACTGTTGTTTAATCAAACATGTATCAAGGAAGAAATGCTGCCCAAATATACAAATATATATATTGTGTGTATTTCGGCAGCAGGTCATTATTAATGAAAGTCTTGTCAAAGACCACGGAATTTTATCTTTTGATAACCTTTTTGTTATTTTGTCAATGTATACGTAACACTCCCGCTGTGTATACAGTCAGTGTAAACCTGGTGTCTGCCTGCTAAGATAGGTAACGCTTTTACTTGTGTTTAAAATTGGTCATTTGTTTTAATCATGATTCTAGAATAATGAATGGGTACTTATTCGAAATAAAAACAGGATTAATTTCGTTTGTGCAAGTAATCAAATGCAAATAAATTTATAAACGTGTATTTGAATGTTATTGACAATCAAATACAACATGTATAATTTTGTCTACTATTCTCATCTTGGATGTTATGTTAGATAGTGAAGGGTGCCGCAAGGAGAGCCCCTCAAAAGGTAGGGGCCACCCTAAAAGGTGTGGGGAGTAAAATCGGAAGTCGAAAAATACGTCACTTCCGTTCGGGGCTGATTCTGCCTTCTCAACGCTAACCAGCAAGCAGATCGATCAGACGTGAGAGCGCAGGGTTCTGGCCAGCCCGAGGGGAGGGGCGGTGGGCACAGGTGTCAAAAAGTGAAAAGGTATCTTCCGAAGTAATTAATTTATTCTCTCTCTCTCGCTCGCTCTCTCTCTCTCTCTAGTACGAACTGTTTCTAGTTTCGGTCGTCTTGTTTGAAATAAAACACTTTTTAAACCATAAGTCCGACGTCACGTGTTATTGTTCAGCGGCGAGACACCAGCCAGCAGCGATGAAACCCGGGTACACACAGTTTGTGGTAAGCAGTATCCAACAATTATTCTCATAAAGTTTCGGCCGATGTTACCACCGACCTTCTTCCGGTGCGTCTTGTAGAACTCGAAAATCTTAATAGGTAGGGAAGAAAAATAAAAAGTAAGGGGAGAATAAGCCAGCGAACAAGTACACTCTGAACCCGTAAAATTGCCTGAGCAACCGCGTTGGCATTCCCTGGTGAGGGCACCTCAGGCACTTAAGTTTAAAGTAACTCTTTTCCAAAACGAGACGATAAGGCATGGGAGGGTGGACATCCTAAGGCTGAATAGAACAAATACTACAGCCTGATTGAAAAAGTTCACTGCCGTCACAATGGGCCAGTTTCTGTCAAAGTACCAAGAGCTAAAAAAAATGACTTGAAAACAACTTGGTCATTGAAATAAATTTATATCATATCATTTATTGTAGGGAAAACGAGATTAGTCAAACAAAACCTGAAAAAAAAACTTAAATCGATACCTGGTAAGCCAAGCTCTTGTAAAATTCAAATATGTCGAAAATACTTCGAAGCCAAGGGGTAGCCTGTAGATCAGAGTAGAGTCGGTGCAAAACGTTGCGAAATATTGCCAAATCGCGACCCCACTCTGTCAGGAGTCAAGTACCAAAAAAGAAAAGGTTCGCAAGAACTCTTAATAGTGTAACAAAAAAGAGGAACTCTCACGTAGTGTAGTTGTCGCTAGAACGTACAACAACTGACCCCCAAGAGAAAGAAAAAAGCTCTTAAATAATCAGTAATCACTGATATGCAAATTACTATCTTCCGGTGTAGCTATAAGTGCAGAGTTAAAATCATTCTTCACTTTCGACTCGAGCAAGCCAAAAGCACCCGGCCCTTCTCTGATCCCCGGCAACCCCAAGACACATAAACCAACTAACCTATTTTTTTTCTCAAATAGAAGCTATAAAAAGTACAATATCAATCTTGAAAACAGCATTCAGATACATATACAATACATACAAAGAAATATATGTGCTAGACCTAGGGTAGAGCCCATTGATATCTACGTCAATGGAATGTGCTCCGTTGAACTTGCGGCTCTGGTGCCCCCTCAACGTAAATACACTCGACCAACCCGACAATAAGATAAATCCCAACCATTCACTGTGGATGTCCCCAGATGGCTTCTATTCCAATAGCTTCCTTCCTCGAGCTTCCGTCCTTTGGAACTCCCTTTTGTTCGCTGTTTACTCGACTGTACCGACATGCAGAAATTTAAAACTAATGTGAACAAGCATTTCGCTGCACAGCTCCCAATTTAGGATGAGCCCAAAAATGTTAATCCTAATTCTCAGTAGCCTCTTACGTCTACAGTGGAAACTTGCATTGTTTGGGTGAACTACGTTTAAAAAAAAAATTAACTAAAAGAAAATAAAGAAAATTAAAATCCGTGAACAGCGGGGATGAAAGAGAATTATTTCACAAAGACTGATCATTAAATATAATGCGTACAGGTTCTAATAACTTAAGAAACAAAACTTCGACATTTTTTTAGTTTTTAAATCTGACTTAACAATAATCTTCCAGATAAAGGAGAAATATGTTTTAAATGTCCGCCATAGTTAGAAATGTTTTTAATTATTTTCAAAGTTTCAATTAAAACCACCTCTTATTTCTCTCGCAAGTAAAGCAGTTAATCCTAACCTTCTCAAACTTTCCATGCGACTTTAATCTTTTACTATTTTAATTAATTCTTGTCACTCCTTGAAAGCATTCCAATCTCAATATTACATTCCAATTTTCATGCCGAGACTTGAGTGAAATACTTCTTATAAGGTTTAAGAACTTTATATATATCCCATGATAAATGCCAGTATACTGAAATCATATGCCCTTAATAGGGTTAAGATGAAAATTCATATACACTAAATGTACAAAAGCAAGGAAATTCCTAAATTTTTACACTTTTATTGTCATTAATTAAGGGTATGACTACATATCAACCAAACCATTTCATTATCACATCACTACAGTATAAATCTCTATGCATGAGTGGCTGAAGTGTGTGAGGTGCGCTGAAGAAAAATTCCTACCAGTAAAATACATAACCCTGTTGTGCTCGAATACCCTTAATGGCAATAAAAGTGTAAACATTTTGGAATTTCCTTGCTTTTGTACATTTAGTGTATATGAATTTTCATCTTAACCCTATTAAGGGCATATGATTTCAGTATACTGGCATTTATCATGGAATGTCATTACTTTTGTAAAGGCTATGCCTCAATACAATGGTCATTTTAAAGGTTATTTGGAATTTTCTGGAAAACTAAGTTATATGGTAAACTGAAATTAAAATGCTATCAACTAGACCCTATAACCTCTATCTCTGCCAAATATCAGCTGAATCCATCAAATAGTTGATGAGATACAGGGTGGCACATACATACGTACATACGTACGTCCGTACACACAGATAACATGATTTCATGATTGAACTTTCTGGATCTCTGGGTTGCCTTGACTAATGATGCTGAAATTCTACACACTTATAAAACCTATCAAATAAAAATTTCGTGCAAAGTTTTAACTAATTTGGTTTATTTGTTTTTGAGTTATGATTGATAAAAGAAATGAGATTTCCATTAAGGGATAGATCGCTCTCGCGCCTCCCTTGATTCATAACAACGTCTGTCTTCCTTGAAATAATATTTTATAGCATTTATACAATAAACTCATTTTCTCTTAATCTAATAGATTAAATATGAGTGTTAGCTTTGAATTTATCATTAAAACTGATTTTTAAGTTGAGTTTCACTTGATTAATTTTAAACTTGATTTGTTTTAAAATTGAAATTCAGTATTATTAATTTGAGTGAAAGTATTAGGTGTATTACTTTCACATGTTTATGTCACGTGATAACAATCTAACGGTTATTCGTCTAATAATTCTACTGTTTTGCACTCCTTTTACGTTGATATTAACTCGAAATATTACGGTTATGGAGTTTCCATGTATGCAATTAAAAATATAGAAATAGCCCGGCAGGAATTTATCAAAATCCGACCTTTTTATAATTAAGGAGGCCTCTCATTGTAACAAAATTCCCAGTAGGTTAGGCAGGAAAAGTAGTAGTAGTAGTAGTAGTAGTAGTAGTAGTAGTAATGATGATGGTGATGATGATGATGATGATGATGATGATGATGATGATGATGATGATGATGATGATGATGATGATGATGATGACGACGATGATGATGAATCGTCGACGACGACGACGATGATGATAATAATAATGATAATGATAATAATAATAATAATAATAATAATAATAATAATAATAATAATAATAACAATAACAATAACAATAAAAATAACAATAACAACAACAACAACAATAAAAATAACAATAACAACAACAACAACAACAACAATAATAATAATAATAATAATAATAATAATAATAATAATAATAATAATAATGATGAGCACCCCCCCCCAAAAAAAAAAAATTAAAAAATAAATGAATACATAAATAAAAAAAAATTTTTTTTTAATATTTTGTTAATTTAAAAAAAAAATGTTAATTTAAAAAAAAAAATGGTACCAGCCTAGGCTAACACCACACAAAATATTTGCATAGGTCAAGGAGGATGAGAAGACCGAGGAGGGACAGCACAAACCAGACCTCCACTGGAAGTGTTGCATAACTACTGAATATTAAACGTCACGAGAGGCAAAGGGGGGGGAGAGAGCTTATTTATTACTACAGGCAGAGATCCTTCCGACTGAGGCAGTTCTCCGAAACCACCTCACAGTTCGCTATTACATCCTCTCCGGCCGAAAACAACGTGAAATGTTCACGAGAGGATTAATAGTTATTTCAATCTTTTTTCTTAATACTTCTGATGATACAATTTTCATAGACATTTTCATAGTCATTCTTTAAGCAAACATGTTTCTCAGTAACTTTAACACATTTTGGAAAGTCATTTTTCAACAGGGACCTCAAACACACTTTTCTTAAGAGTCATTTAAACAGATTTCTAAACACATTTTTCAAGAGTCCAAAAGTCACTTTGAAACACAGTTTCCAGATATTTTACATTATAAGAAAGTTACCTTTGTGCTTCTCGTCCGTCTGGCCCTCATCTTGTTACTGGCTGTGATCGCCGCGCGGCACCTGTTTTTGTGGGCAAATTCTATCTTTAAGCGGAGGATAAAGACACTCGAAGTCGGATTTTCTGAGAGATTTCTTTTGTTCTTTTTATTTCATACTTTCATTCGAGTGGAGGGGTTTCCATTATTGGTTCTTCATTCACATCTTCCTAGGTTCGTACTGTGTGGGACGTTAGACGCTGTTAGTTTTTCTTAGTGGCTTTGGCCCATATCTCTTCGATTCACACCTCAACTCTTGCATTCGAGAGCTACCTCATGCGCTCGCCACAAGCTTCCATGGTGATCTCTTTTGGATACAGCCCTTATCGCGAGCGATTACATTCTTGGGAAAACTTCGCTCGCTTTTCCGAAACGACGTTGTCGTTTCGAGCGCCCATGGCGAACTGATTCTAAAAAGCTAAGTTCTTGTTCTCCGTGGTGACGTAATCATCATTCCCACGCACGAGATGGGGACAAAAACGACTCACTCTGATCTCTGACTCAAAGGTCACGTCAGGTGTCTAAATTTATTATGACTATTCTTGGATCAAACACTTCTCTGAACTCACTTCTGAGTCCAGAAACAAAACCTATTTTTCAATAACAAAATTAGCTATTTGATACTAGTTAACCTACTGTGCCTTGCATAATGGGGCCCTACAGTACTGTAACACTCCTTCCTTCCCTATAAACAAAAAAAACAAAAAATCCCAAGATTTTCTCTTTTTTTTTTTTTTAAACCAACCCCTCCCTGGGACTGGTAAAAAATCCGAGCCTGAGCACTCCTGTGGTTACCATCATTTCACCCCTGCCGGAATTTCCTTCGGCACCACATGACAATGTTTCCGGGATGTGGGAGAGTTTGCTCCCTACGGTCGTTACCGGCTAAAAAAAGCCATCCCCTGTCATAAATCAACATCAGGCGTTTCTCGCCTATATCTCCTGCAAGATCTACCACATAAATTCGCTCTTGCTCACACACGTTCTCCGTGCTCGACCACTTCCCAAAAATTCCCGGTATGTTACACTTTCGGGCCACCATCACTTTCTTAGATAACTTCAACAAACGGTCGGCACACAACCGATTAAAACTAACTGCGCGTTTTATTCTCGCGAAATAGGGGAACAAAAAACAGAGAGAAAAAAACCCTTCATTAACCTATTCTCTAATGGTCAGCCTCGAAGCTTACTGAAGGTACCGTCGCTATGCTGCTTGCTATATATGGACCATACATTTCTGACACGCCCGTGCTCCCGTCGCGAATGACAGCGAACAAACACCCAGTTTCTAACTCCCAACCCTGTTCATTAAACGTCGAGGACCCCATCCCATGTATCTATCTAGTCGATACGGTATTGGGCGAAATGTCACATCGAATCATCTCTGCTCCCGGAACACGCCGAATGACCACAAACTAGGCCCAACCTATAATCTTATAATTAAATCCAATTAACACCCGGTACCTCCTTTTTTTTTTAAATCGATCCCAATGGTTCTATCCGCCCCGACGCGCGCACCCGAGTCACACCACACCCCAGCTTAACTCCATCCCTACTGGTGTTGAGCAGACACCAATTCAATGCGTTCCCTTCCCGTGTCCCTATCTATGCGGTGGGGGGTGGGGTATCTTCGCAGCACACTCGTTGGCAAACATCCAAAATCCACAAAAATAAATGGGACCACAATTTCAAAGCTTAACATTTTACACAACTTTCACACACTCTATCGGCGCAGTTGGGCACACCTGGGTCACAAAACAACAATTTCCATAACTGACCACCGTCCTTTTCTCGTGGTCCCACAGAATGACCATATCACCGTCATTCTCCCGTTCGCAATTTTAACGTATGCAGGCTTTACCACAAGCCTCGCCACTAACCCATGGGTACTCTATAAAAGAGAGCATACGAGCAAACGCCGGGAATCCCTCATTGACTTTCCAAGCCTGTACATACTCTGTACACGGGGATTCTTCCCGATAAAATCAACCCTGTCCAAGGGTTTCCGCGATCCGACCCAAACCAACTCTAGCTGCCGCCAGCTGCCCGAACCTAATCAACTCAAATCGCCCGGCTGACCCAAACTCATACCCATTAAATTATCTGCCTTTTTTTTTTTAAATCTTTTACGTAACTGGTATGGTATAGCATTCTCACTTAACCACTAAACTTCTCCAAAATTCATTCAAAAACAACAATAATTAAAAAAATAAAAGTCGAACCAATGAATTAATGGCAAACCCTCTCCACAATATAATTACAAATTATGCAGTACAATATTATATTCCAAAAAACAATTTCATGCAATACAATTCAATTGAATAAAACAACAAAGACAATTATCCCGGGGCGACATCAGGCGACCCCGCCAGCTGTTCGCACGCAGTCCTTTCCCTCTCTCTCTTCCTGACATGAAATCTCTGCGCCGACGCTTTTTTTTTATAACGTTCCGTTACCTCAAAGTCCAACCATGTTTCAACCAAACAACTGAAACATTTTTTTTTCTCTTTCCATCTCATACTTTTTTCCTCTTTCTTTTACACTGTCTCTCTCTCTACCAACATATAACTCATCACTCTCACTTTTATCCTCTCTCTCATTTTTTTCTGCATCAAACGCAACCCACAACATATACGTAAAATAAAAAAATACATTTAAAACACAAATTAACACGTAAATGAAAACCACAACCTATTCTTCCTTAAGGTTTTGTTACCTCAAAAATCCAATCGTGTTTTTTTTTTGTTTTTTTTTTTACTAAATCATTTTACTCATACAATTCGAACGGCATATCACTTTTTCTCTGTCTCCGACTCTGTCCGTCTCTGCCTCTCTCTCTTTCTTTTTCCCTTTATTTTATCGGACCGAACGTGTTTTGTTTTTTTTCTTTTTTTTTTTAATATTTAATTTTTTATTTTAGACCGCAAACGTTGTTAGTACCCATGGTTCGAATTCAATCTGTTCCATGTCGAAACAGCTGGTCACTAAGCACCAAAATGAAATATATGTTGCATAGGCACTGAAATTAAACGTCACCGAGAGGCAAAGGGGGGGAGAGAGCTTATTTATTACTACAGGCAGAGATCCTTCCGACTGAGGCAGTTCTCCGAAACCACCTCACAGTTCGCTATTACATCCTCTCCGGCCTAAAACAACGTGAAATGTTCACGAGAGGATTAATAGTTATTTCAATCTTTTTTCTTAATACTTCTGATGATACAATTTTCATAGACATTTTCATAGTCATTCTTTAAGCAAACATGTTTCTCAGTAACTTTAACACATTTTGGAAAGTCATTTTTCAACAGGGACCTCAAACACACTTTTCTTAAGAGTCATTTAAACAGATTTCTAAACACATTTTTCAAGAGTCCAAAAGTCACTTTGAAACACAGTTTCCAGATATTTTACATTATAAGAAAGTTACCTTTGTGCTTCTCGTCCGTCTGGCCCTCATCTTGTTACTGGCTGTGATCGCCGCGCGGCACCTGTTTTTGTGGGCAAATTCTATCTTTAAGCGGAGGATAAAGACACTCGAAGTCGGATTTTCTGAGAGATTTCTTTTGTTCTTTTTATTTCATACTTTCATTCGAGTGGAGGGGTTTCCATTATTGGTTCTTCATTCACATCTTCCTAGGTTCGTACTGTGTGGGACGTTAGACGCTGTTAGTTTTTCTTAGTGGCTTTGGCCCATATCTCTTCGATTCACACCTCAACTCTTGCATTCGAGAGCTACCTCATGCGCTCGCCATAAGCTTCCATGGTGATCTCTTTTGGATACAGCCCTTATCGCGAGCGATTACATTCTTGGGAAAACTTCGCTCGCTTTTCCGAAACGACGTTGTCGTTTCGAGCGCCCATGGCGAACTGATTCTAAAAAGCTAAGTTCTTGTTCTCCGTGGTGACGTAATCATCATTCCCACGCACGAGATGGGGACAAAAACGACTCACTCTGATCTCTGACTCAAAGGTCACGTCAGGTGTCTAAATTTATTATGACTATTCTTGGATCAAACACATCTCTGAACTCACTTCTGAGTCCAGAAACAAAACCTATTTTTCAATAACAAAATTAGCTATTTGATACTAGTTAACCTACTGTGCCTTGCATAATGGGGCCCTACAGTACTGTAACAGGAAGTGCAGAGACTGCTGGGACCTTGGGGAGGCTTATTGCCACCCAAATCCCAGAGAAGACTAATAGTCATTACCAGCGAGAAATCAATCGTAAATGGCTGTTGTGATACTGCAAGTTATATATATAGGTACGTAAAAAATTAATTAATTAATATATATAAAAAATAAAAAACGATTACATGTCATATTAAAAAGGGCTTCTTTCCGCTTAGGAAGTAGAAAAATACTAAGAAAAAAGTTATGCTTCAATCGCCAGTAAAAAAAAACAATAATTATTGTGGAAGCAACAAGGCTCAGTAAACGTACCTTTTATTGGACCTTTTACCCTCTGGATTCTACCTATCTTCGCCGCACCTGAAGATGTGGTTTTTTGGAATTTAACTTTGAATCCTCTCTTGTCACTTCTCGTGACTTTTAACGACCTACCTATCTACATTTAACTTTCTCCGCTGGACTTTTTGACAGCGGACTTTTTTGCAATCGGACATTTGCTTGCACTCGGGCAGAGTTTTGCCTTGTGTTTTTTTCCCTACAATTTTTATTTTACTTTCTCAAATTTTAAATTTTGGCCTTTGCCAACTTATCTATCCCAGCGACTTCCTCTGATGATAAGATTTTGATCTTTGACAAGTCTGGCTTAAGGAAAAATTTAACTTGAATAAATTGCCTTTTTGCGGAATATACCTTGCTATGAGCAACTGAATTGAAAAAAGATTTGACTTTTGCTTTTCTAATTCCTTTTCACATTTCTACATATCTATCTGCTCTATCCTGGATATTGAGCTGTATACTTTTCACAATAGGTTTTACCTTTCCTAAAAGTTCGCTTATAGTTCTACCACTTTATATATATATATATATATATATATATATATATATATATATATATATATATATATAATGTGTGTGTGTGTGTGTGAACAGAAAAGTATATTTTGTTTTTTGTTCTGCAAATGTAGTATTTTTATCCTTCTCATGGATTTTGCTAAAAACACCTTATAAAAACAGGTGCGCAGTTCGAGTTCAAGCACAAATTTACATGTTGCAAATATTTTAACTATATTTTCTGTTTGCATTTCTTTTGCATTTTTGCATGCATTGTTAGCATTTTTCTGGGTTTTTTTCCTGATTGTAACTGAAAAACGAAAACAATTTGTGAACATTGGGAGAAGACTTGGGTGTGAATATATTTAATAAAAAAGTTGCTGCTCACAGTTTTACAATTCCAATCACGCTAAATGCTATTTGTTGAACACAAATAACCAAAATAGCCCATTTACTTTCGACGGAAAAAAGGTTTTTCTAAGGAATGTTCACTTTTTTCCTTTTTTTACTTCATTTACTCTGAATCTTTTTTATTTAAGATTCTTCTCTACTTCTCAAACCTTGAGTAACTAAAGTAATGAAGAATAATAGCTTCTCCCAAATGGACCAATTAACTATGTTATAGTTTAGTTTTTTGTATTGTCTTTTCTTTCTTTTGCTGGATTCCAGGACCAAAATTCATCTGGTCTGGTAAGATATCCAATTTACTGTTATAAATTGAACAAACATTAGACGATGAAGATGTACCATTCCCCGTACGAGCCAATATGAGGTCATTCCGTGCATTGGGTTTCGAATACTGTTATTTTGAATACATGGTCATGGCTTACTTGTAGTTCAAAGTATCCTTATACCATGCTGTACTGGCAAACTACTGTACAGAGATACCGAAGACACTCGAGGGTGGTGTCTAGTATGCATTTAACCAAACTCTCTTCCTTGTACGTTATTGTATGCTTAAGCAAAGAAATATGACATTGCCCAGAAAAAAACACTTTAAAACTTCAAGAGATGGAGATATTTTATATAATATTTCTTATATTTTTTATCGTTCTTTTTATGGTGCTACTAGTAAGTAATATTAATTTTCTAATTTCAAGCGTTATACGAGTGAATTGCTGGGATTACAACATGTTTAAAACATCAATTACTTGATATAAAAAGATATTGAAATTTGCCCCAGTTTTGTTAATACATACAATCAAAAGCCGATATGGAATGACAGAAACATCACACTCATCTCAAAAAACAGATTGATGCGCTCCCTTGTTATGCCTATATGTCTGTATGCGTGCGAGTCGTGGACCATAACTGCGGACCTAGAGAGAAGCATCCAAGCCACAGAGATGATATGCTTCTGAGAGATCCTCAACATCTCATACAAATACCACATTACAAATGAGGAAGTGAAGAACAGACGAAGACAAATAGTCGGACGATATGAAGATCTATTGTGAAGACGAGGAAAATTAAATGGTACGGCCATGTAACACGCTCATCAGTTCTCGCAAACTCAATCATGCAGGGAATTGTACAGGGAAGAAGGGAATGCCAGACAAAAAAAAGAAGTGGGGGCAATATCCGAGAGTGGACGGATCTGGCGTGGAGTAACACGTTCGGGAAGGCAGAAAATCAACAGGACTGGAGAAAACTGATTGCTAGGTTATCTTTCACGTCCCAACGGTCAACCATACTCAGGGACAGATGATGATCATGATGATGATGATCATCATCATCATCATCATCATAATTTAGCTGCAGTTAAAATTCAATAAAAGGGTGTGATTTGGTGGAAACAGCTCTAAAGCCACAATGAAAAAGCAAACGTGATGTTGAATCCAAGTAAACAACACTTACTTTGTTGCTGTTAGTTTTATTATCGCGTTTATTTTATTATTAATTCGTAATGAAAATAAATTATTATAGTCTCAATTATAAATGGAAGCCGAAATTAGAGTCGGAATTAGGAATAACTATCTGACCTGACGCGGTATTTTGCCGGAGTATCTGATTTCAGTCAGTGTAAACCTCTGCGTGAGACTTTGTTAAATCTATATTCGTAGTTTTTTCTTAATTTCACAGTTTCACGTTTACGCTGAAAAATTAATCTAATTAGTTATTTGAAGTAAATATAAAGTAGAATGAGGTTCTGTATTACTCAATAGAGGAGTTGAGTGCTATGATTGGAGACCGAGACAAAATGACAAAGTTGAAATCAGCAGGAGCAAGTAAAAAGATAGTCTTGCTTGGCTAAACAGGATTTATAATCTTAAGGTATTCACAGAAATGTTTACATCTGAAGTATACTTTTTTTATTCAATTGAAGCAAGGATAAGATTTAATTTGATTTGAGTTACTGTATTATTTTATGTTTATTGTAAAAATAATGTTGGGCTATAATAATTAATTCGCTACGCAAATATTATATATATAAATATATATAAATATATATATATATATATATATATATATATATATATATATATATATATATATATATATATATATATATATAAAAGGATTCAATGGATTAGAACATTACAATTGTTCCAAGAATTAGAACATCAAGTCTAGTACGGCGTACGATCGTTTCCAAAACATTTTGGAAATACTTTATTTTATTTTATTTTGTAAATTAACAAAGCTACTCCAAAACGTCACTTCATCAGCGCCTTTAGCAACACCTCTTATATATATATATATATATATATATATATATATATATATATATATATATATATATATATATATATATATATATATACATATATATATACATATATATATAACTTTATTCCTCTATAAGTACAAGTACGAGAGTTCAGATATTAGCACGGATGGGGCAAAAACAGAGAAACCGAGATCAGTACGTAAACTACATTTTATACACACCAGACGAGTTCAAATAAAAGTGTGTGTGAATATAAGTATGCTCTATTCTATAAAGATAATGAAATAACATAAATAAAAACATCATATTTCGTGATTCTGCAAACTGTTTAATATTTATTTGCGTTTTTCTTTCAATGTGTCTTTATTGATTCTAAAGTTACCATCGCTTGAAGGCATATTCATATGAGGAAGACAAGAATGCTGATGTGAATTTTATTCAAATATCAAATGTCATTTAATTGAATATAGCGTCACATATGATTAATTTTAATAAGAAGAATGTGACTTCGCATGAAACGTATACAATCATATTTCCATGCGTTTTTATTTGTTTATGTTTATCAACAAAATATATATCGATCACTTCGCAGAAATAGGACTTTTTCTGTAAGAGTCAGTTATCTATATGTAACGATCGAATTGTATAGTTTATTTTGTTAAAGTTAGGGTAAGGGTTATGTAACGATCGAATTGCATAGTTTATTGTGTTAGGGTTAGGGTTATGTAACGATCGAAATGTATAGTTTATTGTGTTAGGGTTAGGGTTATGTTACGATTGAATTGCATAGTTTATTATGTTAGGGTTAGGGTTATGTAATGATCGAATTGTATAGTTTATTGTGTTAGGGTTAGGGTTAAGGATAGGGTTATATAACGATCGAATTGTATAGTTTATTGTGTTAGGGTTAGGGTTAAGGATAGGGTTATATAACGATTGAATTGCATAGTTTATTATGTTAGGGTTAGGGTTATGTAACGATCGAATTGTATAGTTTATTGTGTTAGGTTAAGGGTTATGTAACGATCGAATTGTATAGTTTATTGTGTTAGGGTTAGGGTTAGGGTTATGTAACGATCGAATTGTATAGTTTATTGTGTTATATTAGGGTTATGTAACGATCGAATTGTATAGTTTATTGTGTTAGGGTTAGGGTTATGTAACGATCGAATTGTATAGTTTATTGTGTTAGGGTTAGGGTTATGTAACGATCGAATTGCATAGTTTATTGTGTTAGGGTTAGGGTTATGTAATTAATTATGTCAATTTACTATAGAGACTGTTGAACTTTATTGCCAATTTCCCCTTGTATTTGTCCAAAACTTGTTAATTTAATTTTACTTAAAACAATTATGACGAGTAAAATAGTATGTCAGTTTCTGATATGCATCATTTCAATATGAAAATAGAGCATGGGTCTATATTTCTGATATATGTTTAAAAAATTATTGTTTGTTTGATTCACCTAAGGCAATTCAATAGCCAGCACTAAAAGTTTTGAAAGTATCTAAAAATAGTATTTATAAAACAAAAATGTTCATAACAACAGAATCATAATTTTCCATATTGTCCTATTACAGTAATTCCAATCCATTCCCTATAATAATCAAGTAGTCCCCCCATCTAATATTTTTTTCAACATAACCTCTGTCACAGTGGAAACCCCTCATTTAATTTACTCCTATTGTCCCATCACGGTAAGTCCCCTCATTCCCTGTATTAACTAAGTAATTAATACAATTTAACACTCTAAACCGCCCACATCTAAATACATTTAAAAAATTAAAATAATAATAATAAATTAAAATAAATGAAATTAAAAATAAAAGAAAAATTATAATAAAAAAATTAAATTTATAAAATAAAAAATGAATAACAACAATATGTATATATACATACATATATATATACATATATATATATATAATATTGAACAAAATACTAAAATTTAAAATAAATATAAATTG
>OY744521.1:80839681-81022181 GCA_963556195.1 Sepiola atlantica
ACAGTCACCAAGGAGCAGTATGTGGAGGTCCTCAAAACCTTCAAGGGTGAGCTCTAGACCCTCTACCCGTCGCTTATGAGCAAGTTCTGGTTCCAGCAAGACGGAGCAATTTCTCACACCTCAAACCTGTCCCGAGATTGGCTGAAAAAGAACTTCGGAGGCCGAGTGATCAGTCTCAAGACTAATTTTGAGTGGCTACCCCATAGCCCGGACCTAAGCCCCCCATTTTTTTTCTTTTGGGGCTATCTTATGGACAGAGTGTACACAGGATAAACCCAGAACCATCACGGAACTCAAGGAAGCCATCAGGGAGGAGATAAGAGCCATTCCCAATTCAGTCTGTAAGAACGTCATGGACAACTTCGTTCTGCACCTCAAGAAATGCACGGAGCTAAATGGAGGCTATCTAGAACACATGCTGTAGAACGGAGAAAAAAAGGCCAAAGACCCTAGTGTTTTGATGTGATGTTTTGAATATAATAAACTAGTTATGACCAAAAATTTATTTCATTCGGACGAAACACTAAAAAACGGGGCCTAATTAGAGTTAGGGCCTGTTTTTTTTGGGGGGGGGGGGGGGGTCACCCTGTATATGTAAATCTATGCAGCATCTTCTCTTGCAGGCAAGTATTGTTGAATATAAGAGACAACTTATGTCTGGATATCCTTTGGTAGATCCTTTCAATAGTCCGAATCAGGATCTTAGTTTCGGAGGGGAATTGGCTGATGAATTTGCCATAGGATATCCAGACATAAGTTGTCTCTTATATTCAAGAGAGAGAGAGAGAGAAAAATTTAATTTATTGAGTTCAAATTTATTGATAACATAAACTTAAACAATTTTTATTCAAAAGTGCCCAATAATAAATAGAGCTTTTTAAACTAAAATTATATAAACATTAGATCCAATCTACGCGGATCAACAAACGTTTCGATATTAACACATCTCGTCGGGACTATTGTCTCACTTCATGTCCCGATAAGACGTGTCAACGGCGAAACTTTGGTTGATTCGTATGGACTGTTTCTAATGTTATATATATATATATATATATATATATATATATATATATATTGAGAGAGAGAGAGAGAGAGACTCGTAGAGAGAGAAAGAGAGATAGAGAAAGAGAGAGAAAATCAGAGAGAAATGTGGGAAAAATATGTTTGCGCATATACTTTCTGTTTTTTCATAGACCAACATATTCACGGTAAAAGCTTGATGATCACTAATATATACCAACAGAGCATATATAAATGGACAATATATCGTATTAAATACATTAACCATATAATATACATATATATATATATATATATATATATATATATATATATATATATATATATATATATATATATATATATATATGCGTGTGTATTTATATAAATATGGTTAGTGTATTGAATAGGATATATACGTTTGCTAGTAACTGTACTGCAGAAATTGCTGAATAAAACTTTCATAGAAGCTCTCTGCTACTTACTGTATTGTGCTTATCATAAAGAAAATGAAGGAATATTCGAGTGGGTCTTCAAATTAGCATTCCATAATGGTCTGATCGGCATTTAGAGACAATGAAGCAGCTAAAATTAAAGACAAGATACGATTTGTTGGGCATGTTCTTGTTTTTTTAATCTTTTGTTCGCCTTTTTTTCCACTCGGTTTCTGCATTTACTTGTTTTATATATATATATATTCTTTATCTGCCTCCTTTCAGCTGTTATGACATTTTATATCGCGCAAATTTTAAAGGCGAACTAACAATATCGTTAGCTCTCGAAATTGTGGCAGCCTGCAACTACGGTTACACTCTCTCTCAATAATGTAAACTGTTACTAGCTGTGTATCCGCTCAAGTATGGGTGCGTGATTTGCCTCACGACGTATGATTAAAATCCTTGCAGGATGCGTTTACTTGCATATTAATATTCTTGGAAAAAAGTTGTGAACGCATAAAACATAAACTTGTATTCTACTAACTGTATACAATGAAATTTTTTTTACAACAAATAACAAATAGCATGAAAAGTTTGATTTACGCCGTAGTGCATTCTTGGACTTTTGGCTAAGATCAAAGTGTAGTATCTGTTCCGATGGATACTGCACCCCATAGACTGGTATTGTCTTGGCCTTCGGGGCTTGATTTACGCGTGTCTATGGGTATGTCCTGTGCAGTTCTAGGAGGTCCACCCTCCCAGGCTTCGCCTTCCTTCTTTGGGGAGGAGTAAGTTTATTGCTTACTGCCTGAGGCGCCCCTACCGGGGAATGCCGACGGGGCTGCCCAGGCAATTTTTAATGGCCAGAGTGCTCACCTTCTCGAGCGCTGGCTTTTCAAGTCCCGTTTTCCCGACCCGACCTTGGGCCACATCTTACCTTGTGCCTAACCTCCTGGGGAGGTAAATAAAAATGAAAAGTGAGATTATATGCTGTAAAGAAGAAAAACCAAACTAAACCAACAATGGACAAATTGTTTAACGTATACATTGTCTGTTTTTCTTCGGACGAGAGTACGTTCAACTTTTCACCGGGATATTTCTTCTGGTCAACTACATAAGAACAATGTTGCATACGTTCACCCTTTCTAACAATAAATTGTGTTTGTAATGCGTTCACAAAGCTGTAGAAGCGGTAGAGACCTGATAAATACTAAATCGCAATTGATCGAGCAAACATCATTATCGATAAAGACGATTTTTAAATTGTAGAAGAGTCGGAGAAGTTTGCAAGACACGAGGCATGCCTACAGGTGACCAGGTTTGATATTTTTCACCATTAAAAAGCAAGTGAAGGAAGTCTTGGGAACGTATAGAGAAACCTACCAGTCGGTCAGTGATAGGTTGAAACAATTGAATTCATACAATAATATATTTGAAACGGATTCGTAGGTATTATTTTATCACAATGGAGATTCAAATAACGACAATGAAAGATATGAAGCTTATGAAAATGAAAGAAAATTAATATTTGTATACTTGGGTATCATTTCTTCATTGATGCATGTTTGATTAAACAACAGAGACAATTCCTCTTTGTTTCTTTTTTTATCGATCTTTTCATGTTGACGGACGAATGATCTAATGTTCTGTTCGAGTGTGAACAGGAACTCGCCAAAACTGCTAACGTTTTCGACTTCCATGAGTCTTCTTTAGGCACGTGATGATTTCAGTTTGCATAACTCCTCACGTGCCTGAAGAAGACTTATAGAAGTCGAAACCCTTAGCAGTTTTGACGAGTTCCTGTTCACACTCGAACAGAACATTAGATCATTCGTCCGTCAACATGAAAAGATGGATCAAAAAGGAAACAAACAGGAATTGTTCCAGTTGTTTAAACAAACGTGCATACACACACAAACACACATGAATATATATATATATATATATATATATATATATATATATATATATATATTGAGTAGAAGGTAGTGCGGTTCCAACGAGAGAAAAGTGTATATTTTTTTAAGAAGTGAGGCTACCAACATTTATTAATTTTTGAAAAAAAAAATTTTAATTGTTTGTTTTTTTCATAATTTTGTGACGTATTTCGAGCATCTTGGCTCTCTTCTGATATTATTTTTGTTTAAAATAATGTGTGTATGTGTGTGTTCATGTCATTTATTTCTCTGGGTCAAAGCTATGAATTTTTGAAGCATATGTGCGTGTTTCTCACCTTTTATCTCCATCGGTCATCTTCAGGTGTTTCTTTTTTATTCATTTCGATCAATTTCTCCAATGAAAGGTAGAAACGCCTTTGAAGGTTATGATTCCTGTCGTGTTTGGGGGTGTAAATTGCATGTGTGTTTAGGAAGTGTGTTTGTTTTGGTTTTCGTACGCAGGTGCGTGCGCGAATATATGTGTGTTTGTTTACACGCACACCCAATGCGCACCCACATCCACTTTTATATATATATGTATATACACACATACATATATATGCACATAAACTTCTGCTATATATCTGTTCTATGTATGCGGATGCGCACATGCACGTGTGTGTATGCGTATATGCGTTCTTGTCTATACGCACACCCACGCACACTCGTTATTATATGTATGTAGATGTGTGTGATTTGTATGTGTTGTGAGTTGTGTTATGATCTGTTCAATGCTTGTGTGACTTTGTGATTTGCTTTTTACTACTGAATCATCTGTTTTGTTTTCGTTATTAAAAACATAACTAGTGCAATATAAGCGTTAACTTAATGAACTAACCCAAGAATTTAAAACGATACCACACATCTAGTGAGAGACTAGGTCTATAAATAGTGATTATCAGTGTATCTTTTTATCTAAAAGGTACCATCTACAACTACAAT
This sequence comes from Sepiola atlantica, assembly GCA_963556195.1. Taxonomy (NCBI): domain Eukaryota; kingdom Metazoa; phylum Mollusca; class Cephalopoda; order Sepiida; family Sepiolidae; genus Sepiola; species Sepiola atlantica. Next base: position 80,843,997 of record OY744521.1, read on the forward strand.
TCTGTTATTTATGTTTCATAAGTAAGAAATAAGCATGCAATATTGATATGGAACTAAGTAGCTACTTAATTTCATTTCCTTAGTTAGAAATATCGATAAACAGTGTTTGTACAAATTAAGATCACGATTCAAATAGTTAATTAAGATTATTTACATCAATTAGAGAGCCGTATTATTTTTCCTCTAAAACAAAAGAGAAGGTGCCCATAACAAAAATGACGCACAATCGCCAGAGGCCTACTCCACTCCTTAAAAGACCAATTTCCAAGTAGAGAGTCTCATTCGGCCTGGTCGTACATCTGATCTACACGCTTTCGTCTGCACAGCATAAATGCTCACATAGATCACTCGTGTGAGGAAACAACATACGAGGACATGTTGTTTTACTCACAAACGTAATCAGTCCAATTAACTCATTATTTTTTTAGTTGTAGAGCCTTGTTTTTCCATTCCCTCGATGCACATTTAACCACTGCAGATAAAATTAACTTTTTTCTGAAAAATGGACCAACTGTAAAGCAGTTATCAAATATAGATAAAGAAAAGTATTCTTTAATTCGTTAAATTTATACATTCTTGCTGAAAGGTGGAATGCTCTTAATGATCCCCAACTCGGGGATCCTATACTACATCTTCCACCTACTTCTTTTGCGTCTTTACTTTTAATGCATTTCTTATTTGTGTCCTGTTCTATTTCATTTGTTATTCATTTTTTATTATTAAAACAGGTGTTTGTTTCTTTATTGCATTTTATATGATATATAGACCCACTTCAGGGGCTTACTTGCCATCAGGCATATTTTTATGGAATTATGTAAACTTCTAATAATAATTTTTAAAATATGGACCTAAATAAAGTCAACGTTTAACATATTATATATAGGAAATTTGTATTTTCTGTCTTTTTTCTGCCCGACTAAAACTCAGAGATTACAAAAACTCGCTTGCAATATGCATATATTCTGATTCAGTATGGCCCCAATCGGGTTATGGTAATGTAATACTGTAATATTAATTTGCATCGTATCACGAGGGACTAAATGAATAACTGTAGAGTGAGAAGAATATGTTCTTTCATTTAAAAAATCAAGTTATATCCCCGCGACTAGTTTTACATTGAAAATAATAAATCAAAGGATTTAACTCTATGAATAATTTTACAATTATTTCTCCTAAAAAAATTAAAACTGTAAATAATAGAAATGAAAAAAATAAGAATAAAAGTTGAAGTATAAACGATCAAGCAGAATTAAACAGGGTGTTTACTAATTTTCCGGCAATCTCAGGTAACCTTGCTAGATAAAGATAATCAGTTTAATGTTAGTATTCGTATGTACGTATTAGAGATCTTATTAGTTTTATTTATTTGGGTATACACTCCCGAAAAATATGAGCCTAGCTTATTTTTCAAATTTTGTTGATATTAAGTTTACAAGTAATTGTATTAGTATTAGATCTTTTTTCCAGGTTAGTGTCTGAGCTGCTAACTTTATGTTAATATTTTTTAACATAGTTCACCCCAAACAAGGCAGGCCGCCATTGTAGACGTAAGGGGATACTGAGAAAAAGGGTGAAGTTTGGGGGATCAACCTAAATTGGGAGCTGTGCAGCGAGATTTCTGTTTACATTAGTTTTGAATTTCTGCGTGTCAGTACCGTCATGAAAACAGGGAGCAGGGAGAGAGTTCCGGAATCTAGCAGCACGAGGAAATAAGCTTTTGGAGTAGAAAGCTCTTCGGCATCTGGAGACCTCCACAGTGAATAGATGGGATTTGGCAGATTGTCGGGTTGGTCTAGTGAATTTACGTCGTGGGGGTACTAGAGGTGCAAGTTAATCAGAACACAATCCATTGAAGTACTTGTAAAACAGGAACAAGGTGGATAGTGAGTGACCTATTAAGTTGGCGATTCTTTTTGGGGTCTTGTCTAAGAGGGAGAGACTAGTGGATGATGCACCAGCCCAGATGTGGCAACAATACTCCATGCATGGGCGGATGGTGGCTTTGTAGAAATATAGGATAATGTCAGGTGTGAAAAGTTTACTGGCACAGTAGAGGGAGCCCACCTTCTTTGCAGCAGACCTGGCAATGTCTTCAATGTATTTATTCCAATTCATGCTATCTGTGAAAGTTAAGCCGATATGTATACATATGGTATCGGTGACGTCTCTATTAATAGGCGTAACCGATACCATATCTATACATCTAATAAGCGTGACAACACCGGTCTCTTTCATATCGCCTATTTTGCCCCTCTCTTCTCTCGAGTTCCCCCCTCCCCTCTTTGAATGTTTTCTTACCCTTTCTTTAGAGTCTAGCCATACCATTTTCTAAATATTCCAGTTCACAAGTGTAATTATTTTGACTGGGTGTGTCTGTTTTCTTTTATATCTCTATTTCTTTTTATACACACTAAAACACATAGGATTTTGATCTTCAATTACTGGTAGATATACATTTGAATTATCAATGTTGGTTTTATTCACAAAGTACTGACATAACTTTAGTAGAAAAATGGAAATTACTTTTATATATTTAATAATAGCGAACAGTGTATCGTGCCAAAGGGAGAATTTATTGCACGCATGTCAATCGATTTTGTGTGTATGTAAACAAGATTGTGTTGATTTTAAAAAAAAAGAACAGTTCTTGATTTTATAACAAATGATGTGTATTTCTTCTTCGCAGGAAACATTTGAGACAACAATATATTCTTCTGTTCAGGATTTTTTTTAAATGAGGATTTATAATTTGTATTGGAATATTCGGATTACTGTTCTTATTTTTTTATATTCTGTCGCAGAATTTCGGCCGATGTAAACCCCGACCTTTTTAGGTACGTTTTGTAGAACTTGAGAATTTTTATGTTGAACTTGAAAATCTATACGGAATTTTGAACTGAACCTTTAATTTAATAATATGAGTGTTAAGTAATAATCAGTGATAAGTGACTATCTTCTGGGGGTTCAAAGTCAAATCCTCACTATAGGCGATACTAAGTAAGAATAAGAATTAAAAAATTGTTTAAGACTTCTACCCGGCCGTGGTTGACGGAACGAGAACAATCAACGCCCGTGGATTATATAAACGGTTCTGTTCAAAATTCCGTATGGATTCCCGAGTTCTGCAAGACGCATTCGAAGAATGTCGTCAGAAAGGTTGTGATATCATCCAAATTCGAATAATCAAAATAATACAAATATGTTCCTCGTTTTCAATTCTCCATATTCACAATGTTTTACTTTTTGTTGGTGTTTTGTTTTAAAATACATTTTCAGAATAGATGGATACGGTCCCGATACTCTGGCTAGAAAGCAATAGATAGACGTATAGATCTTAGATTATACTAATTAATAACCTTTTAAAAACACTCCAGCTTATATTTATCCAAAACACACATATCAATTGTAAAACATTTTTCTAGAATTCTATTGCTGTGAAACTGAATAATATATTTCTTTTTTTAAAGCAATATTTGTTTCTATATGTCTAATTTTGAAAGGTTATCACTTAACCTTATATGGAATAAATTAGAATAGATGAAAAATAACAGGAAGTAATTCTCATTTTTATCTACATATAATGCCATTTGCTGTTTGCGTAGTAGTAAACAAATACACGGAAACTGAATCGACTATAAAATCGGATATTCATTTAAATGTGTTGTAGACTATTAGTGCTAAAGTTGACAGAAAAGATCCGACGAAATTTAAACTCGGCGTTCGATCATGTATTGAACTCACTAATGAAAGCCTAACTTGAAAACATTGATTTTTTATAGGTTGAAAATTAAAAGAAATAAGATGTCGATTACCTCATGGTGAAGAGATAGAACAAGTGTCACCGATAATTGATGTAAGGCGAGAGAATGTGTTCATTACACTTGCCGACTTTAGTATCATTTGATGTGTGCAATCCGATAATGAATTTATAGCAACTTCTCAATCTCAATCTCAATCTCAATCTCAATCTCAATCTAAATATCAATCTCAATCTCAATCTCAATCTCAATCTCAATCTCAATCTCAATCTAAATCTCAATATCAATCTCAATATCAATATCAATCTCAATCTCAATATCAATCTCAATATCAATCTCAATATCAATCTCAATATCAATCTCAATCTCTATCTCAATCTAAATATCAATCTCAATCTCAATATCGATATCAATATCAATATCAATCTCAATCTCAATCTCAATCTCAATCTCAATCTCAATCTAAATATCAATCTCAATCTCAATCTCAATCTCAATATCAATCTCAATCTCAATATCAATCTCAATCTCAATATCAATCTCAATATCAATCTCAATATCAATATCAATCTCAATATCAATATCAATCTCAATATCAATATCAATATCAATATCAATCTCAATCTCAATCTCAATCTCAATATCAATCTCAATCTCAATCTCAATATCAATATCAATATCAATATCAATATCAATCTGAATCTCAATCTCAATCTCAATCTAAATATCAATCTCAATATCAATCTCAATATCAATCTAAATATCAATCTCAATCTCAATCTCAATATCAATATCAATATCAATATCAATATCAATATCAATATCAATATCAATATCAATCTCAATCTCAATCTCAATATCAATATCAATATCAATCTCAATATCAATATCAATCTCAATATCAATATCAATCTCAATATCAATATCAATATCAATATCAATATCAATATCAATCTCAATCTCAATATCAATATCAATCTCAATATCAATCTCAATATCAATATCAATCTCAATATCAATATCAATATCAATATCAATATAAATCTCAATCTCAATATCAATATCAATATCAATATCAATCTCAATATCAATATCAATATCAATATCAATATCAATCTCAATATCAATCTCAATATCAATATCAATCTCAATATCAATATCAATATCAATATCAATCTCAATCTCAATCTCAATCTCAATCTCAATATCAATCTCAATCTCAATATCAATATCAATATCAATCTCAATCTCAATATCAATCTCAATCTCAATCTAAATATCAATCTCAATCTCAATATCAATATCAATATCAATATCAATCTCAATATCAATATCAATATTAATATCAATATCAATCTCAATATCAATATCAATATCAATATCAATATCAATCTCAATCTCAATATCAATCTCAATCTCAATCTAAATATCAATCTCAATATCAATATCAATCTCAATATCAATATCAATCTCAATCTCAATATCAATCTCAATATCAATATCAATATCAATATCAATATCAATATCAATATCAATATCAATCTCAATATCAATATCAATCTCAATATCAATATCAATCTCAATATCAATATCAATCTCAATATCAATATCAATATCAATCTCAATCTCAATATCAATATCAATATCAATATCTATATCAATATCAATCTCAATATCAATCTCAATATCAATCTCAATATCAATATCAATATCAATATCAATATCAATCTCAATCTCAATATCAATCTCAATCTCAATCTCAATCTCAATATCAATCTCAATCTCAATATCAATATCAATATCAATCTCAATCTCAATATCAATCTCAATCTCAATCTAAATATCAATCTCAATATCAATATCAATATCAATATCAATCTCAATATCAATATCAATATTAATATCAATATCAATCTCAATATCAATATCAATATCAATATCAATATCAATATCAATCTCAATCTCAATATCAATCTCAATCTCAATCTAAATATCAATCTCAATATCAATATCAATCTCAATATCAATATCAATCTCAATCTCAATATCAATCTCAATATCAATATCAATATCAATATCAATCTCAATATCAATATCAATATCAATATCAATATCAATCTCAATATCAATATCAATCTCAATATCAATATCAATCTCAATATCAATATCAATATCAATCTCAATCCCAATATCAATATCAATCTCAATCTAAATATCAATCTCAATCTCAATCTCAATATCAATCTAAATATCAATATCAATATCAATATCAATATCAATATCAATCTCAATATCAATATCAATATCAATATCAATATCAATATCAATATCAATATCAATCTCAATATCAATATCAATATCAATATCACTGTTCACTCTCTGCTGTCACTATCTTTCCAATATGTTCCTTCTTAAAGCAGTCGCTTCTATCATATGCAAATGAATGCCACCTATAAAAAAGCTACCATGAAAAGAAGTTCTTTTTTCTCTGAATTTCGATTGCCTTCTGTGCAGAACACACACTTCAAAGCAGGTAACTCTTCATTTTTATTCTATTTTTACCGTAGGTAACATTAATTCGTTTGTTTCTTAAACCAAAATATGTTAATTTTTTCATCCCCATGGCTATCATGGCTAATGGAAAGTCTTGTCTTCGAAATAAAACGTTGTGTTTTTTTTTTATTAAAGTCAATGCGATTTTTGTTTTGGAAAGTTGGATTTGCGACTGTGCTTTTGCTTTTTGGACTTACGAAGTTCGAACAGTTTGGTGCCGTTGTGCATTATTGTTTGCATATTTTTAAGCCGACTCTATTAATCAATACAATAACATATCTATTTACGGTTATCACTTAATTCGTGTATGCTCTATTTTCACACAGTTTCACTATTCCAGAAAGTTAGATTTTGAAAAATATTCAACTCGCCTGATTTTCGAAACATTTTCAAATATTTTCCTTTGGCGCAACGGTTAGTGACGTAGTATTTTTTACTTCGGCCCGACTGGTTTATAGTTTGATCCCAACCAACCTCTAAGATTTTTTTCTACATTTCGAGGGGAAAGGGAAGGGGAAATGAGGTAGGTAGGGGACGACCGGGAAGGCACATATTAATACAATAGCGTGTGTGATTTTGTGTGTCATGCTTACATCAAAAGCAATGACCTTCCGAATCTTTGTATGCTACTCATGAATTGGCTTAGCCTTTTGGCTAAGATCAAAGTGTAGTATCTGTTCCGATGGATACTGCACTCCATAGACTGATATTGTCTTGGCCTTCGAGGCTTGATTTACGCCGGTCTATGTGGCTGTCCTGTGCAGTTCTAAGAGGTCCACCTTCCCAGGCTTCGCCCCCCCCCTCTTTGGGATGGAGTAAGTTTATTGCTTACTGCCTGGGGCGCTCCTACCGGAGAATGCCAACGAGGCTGCCCAGGCAATTATTAATGGCCAGAGTGCTCACCTTCTGGAGCGCTGGCTTTTCAAACCCCACTTTCCCGACCCGACCTTGGGTCACATCTTACTTGTGGGAGTAAGATAAAAACTGGCCTTATGTCTAACTCCTGCAGAGGAGTAAATAAATATTCATGAATTGGAGCCAAATTTAATTTAATCGAAAACATTTAGAAAGTAAGATTTAGTCGTCGAAATATTACCTTCACTAGAAATATTGTATATAAAGAACTTTTGTAAATTGTTTCATGTATTGTTTATTTTTAAAAAATAAATATACAAGTCCAAATCTTATATTTTATTCAAACATGTATAGGTTAGGAACAAGATAATTAGTATTAAAAAAATCATTTCGTATAATTCACACGGGTCCCGCTAGTAAAGAATTAATAAAATTTAATTTTTTAAATCAATATATAAATGTGTTAAGCCTATTATGTATATCGCGCGGACATGTTCAGTATATTACACATCTGAAGTTCTTTTATTTTTGTAAATAACAAAAGTGTTTTAATATCACCATCATTGCGATAAACAAACTGATATATATATATATATATATATATATATATATATATATATATATATATATATATATATATATATATATATGGTATGAAACTATATATATATGATGAGTAAGTTACACAAAGGCGTTCATGTCCATACCGACAGCCAATCATCAGGCATTTAAGTTACTTAACATAGATATATTTTCATACTACTACCAAGCTATACTCACGTATTGAGCACTGTTGAACTAAATACTGAAAACATATACACAATATATTATATCACTTTATAATATTATACGTGTATATACATGAAATAGTAATAAAATTATATATATATATATATATATACTTCTTTGTAGAATGGTAGGAAAAATCCCAGCAGAGTGCTCGATTAATTAAGAATTAAAGTTAAAAATTAAGAGCATAATATTTATTTATTCTGGTACAGAAAAATTAGTACAACATTCGTTGTTGTACTAATTTTTCTGTACCAGAATCAATAAATATATATATATATATTTAATTAAGTCAGCCGGGTGTCAAAAACTAGACCTTTATAGCATTATACTTGTTTCGGCTCAGGGGCTGGGAATATAGAGACATTTTTATAATCACCTAAAAATCAAAATCAGCTAACGCTATTAATTTAAAATACTTTCATTATTGTTTGATCAAATAAAAAAATGACATCTGTTTAGATTAAATATTTCACTATTTCTTGATATAATATTTTTTCTTTTATCCAAATTAAATATAAATAAATAAACAAAATATAGTATTAATGTGTGCTTTTTTAAATGGAGACATTTTACTTACTCAATGAAGAGCTGACACACGTGTAAAAAATCAGTTTTGACATTTCAGATGAGCATGTACATGCGTTTACACTAATAGCTACACGAAACAACAGCCTTAAATATATTTATTTAGTCACATAAAATATAAAACAAATAAGCAATACAATTCGCTTTCGTGTGACGATTCTAATTCCCTAACAAATAACGCTAAAGATGCTAATTGTGGTAGTAATCCGTCACATTTATTTGCATTAACAAATGTTAGTAAACAATGCTTCTTTTACTAATTGCTTAAAAAGGGCAAATACCGAGTTCTTCATAGATTTTATTCACAAACATTGCACGTTGTATACGATAAAAAAAACCGTATGATTATTATTGCGTCTTGTGGCTTCCATACACTTTTCAACGTTTTTCTTCCCTCGCTCGTAACATACTTCCCCCTAGAACAAAAAGAAGGAAAAAATGGACTACAGCTGGTTAAATTGAATTTGGTCTTTTGGTGGAGTTTGTCAGTTCGAACCTAGGACAGTATGTATTCATTTATTTTCTTTGTCTTTATGCAAACTTTAACATAGTAAGTTCAAATTACAATATTAAGCGATTTCTATAATTTTATTTGTTTCCCTTTTTTCAACGTAACTTACGCGAATTATATACTCGAATAACTCCATGGAGTTCTTTAAATGTCTATATTGTAATATCGAAAACTTTAAAAGACTTCCGGTGGATTTTTAAATTGTATTCGTACTGTTTAAACAATGATAGCAAGCTTCTTATTTTTAACACGGCACTGAAAGTTTGCCTATTAACCTCTTATCTAATATATAAAGTTAAGACGAGTTTCCCCCTGTACCTTTTTGAAGAATAGGAAAATAATCACATGCATCACAGGCTACTAAACTTACCACTATATTAAACTTATTCATTCGAGCGTGTTTTAATAAATTTGTTATTATTTTTCTCCAGATTACACTAAATGTTACTTTTGGCCCACCATCTTCGACTCTTCTCAAAACATACTCCATATAGGTGGTAGCAAAACTTTCTCCCCTCACACTTCAGTACCTACACTTCTCCCATCGACGCCGGGAACTAATAAACAACGTCTACTTTTCAAAAAAGTGTCTATTAATATTTACTATTTGTCTGCTATTAATTTATTACAAATTACAAAACATTACGCAATTATTTAATTCCGCTCATTTTCGAGAATATCGAATTACGTTATTTCTATCTATTACGTATACATTTATACTCATTCCAGTTTTTAGAGAATGCAATTAACGTACATAGTTCTTTGCAGTGTTTCATTATTCCACATGGCGGTTACAATTTCTTCAGCGACTCGACTTCCGAATTAAGTCGATATACGCCAGTAACCATCAAGTTTACATTTTCTACATTCTACACCTTTCACACGCATAATATTCAAAAATTAGAAAAGAACATCAATTTTATCGTCATCTGTTGACTCTCTCTTTCTTTCTCTGACAATTGTTTCAAGCCTTTTTGTTTTTGTTTTTTTCTCTTCTCTTTATGGAATATTTATTCGTATAGAAATGATCCAAAACGTGTAACTGGTTGACCCTACATTTGGTCGCCTTCTGGCGGATCGTAATATAAAACGCATGCTAGCTGCATGAGTTCATTTAAGTGATCTATTTTTCAATAGATTTTCTACTCGATTTCGTGCCTAAGTGGTTATCGCCGTAAATCCAAGACCGAGAGGTTTATGGTTCGATCCCAGTCGACTCACACATTTTTCCATTGTTAAACTTTTGTCTTCAAGGGAGGGTGTAAGAAAGTAAATTTACTAATTTTAATATGAAAATCAAGTATTTGACAAGTAAAATTATAAACGAATCTTCATTAAAAGATTTATCTCCCTTACTTTTGATTACTCCTAACGTCAGGGAGCAATGTTTAGATTTTAACCCTTAAATCCTTATTGTTTCAAATATCACACATTTCAAAAAACTGCCTATTTAATATAATATTCAACGAAAATGTGCTAAACTGCAACTTGTTTCACATCTGCATCTTGTTGGCAAGGGTGAGTAGGTATTAGTATAATGTTGCATCAGCACACCCGCTAAATACGTCATCAGTATCTTCGATGTCAAACGAATATAAAAAATCAAGCATTTAAGGGTAAAATCGCCCAGTTCTACGACATATAATGATTTATAATTAATGCGCATTTTTCAGATTGCATTGCATGAAGATAACTTAAGAATCGGATAGACAGATATACATTTGGGTTTTTGCATAGGAGCAAAATGTAGTTTCTGTTTTGATATTACATTTCATCCTTTCTGTTCTCGATCAGAGCAGGAGAAATCCTTCTAAACTAAGTCTTTTTTATTTTTGTTACAATCCAGGGTGGCCCTTTTTATAGAGCTGTATTTTTCCCACATTAAAAACCGATTATGTGTCTAACTCTGCACTTGTGGAGAGGTAAGTAAATAGAGAGAGACGGACATTTCATGGTTATTTTTAGTTTTAGCATTTTTATTTTCGTCTGATATAGTGAGACATTATTAACGGCTCATTTGGATTTTTGTTCAGCGAACTTCCTAAATTCATTATTATTCAGATGTTAACTTCTGGCAAACTTGCAGATTGGCTCCTGTGATTCGTCTAATCAAGTTTGAGTTGACCGTTTTTATTGCCTCGTCGGCACGTTTGGCAGATCTCTTCTTCTAATGATCATTTAACTCGATGAGTATTCTCCCATTTATTCGACACGGATGTTATTATCATAAAGAATGTCTTATTGATCTTTACTCAACTCGGAATTGCGCAAGATCAAGTGAAGGGCAATAATGATAAGAAGATTAGATTCCTCGCTTCTGAAATATGAGAAGAAGACTGTCTGTTTGTAGGGCTTTTCATTCAAACTTTTGACTTGAATAGTTTGAATCTAAAATCAAACTGGTGGTTCGCAATTCAAACAGTGCAGAGTTTATATTCCTTTGTAAAAGTAAAGAAAGAACAAAACAAGAACCGATATTCGTAAAATGCATTATTTCAATCTGCCTGTTTAATAATGAAAATGCTATTTCAAACGTAGACGTGACAGGTCAAACCGAAAGGAGATAGACCTATCAAGCGACCAACTGACAGATGGACGAAGCCTATTATATAGATGGCAAGCGCATCTCGAATCTATTATTAATGCATATTTGGAATCTGTCTGTCTGAAACCCAAACTATACTATTACTATCTTTCAATGCTCAATTCAGATAGAAGGTAGTATAATATTCTGTTCTGTTATAATGTGACGACCCTCCAAAGCATTACCTACTCCTTGGGAGTAGCATACATTCGTTCGTTATGATACCATCCTCCCGGGTATTATTTTCTCCATTTTGGAAGGAGGGGGATTAATATCGTATCTATAAGATGGTCATAATACTATTCTCCCAGTTCACCTTCTCTTTTCTTTAAGGGATGAGAAAGGGTAATGTACTATCTGTACTGCTGTCATATCTTCATTCCAAGTATGACCTCCTTCGTTTTTTTTTTGGAGGGAGGGGTAGTGTAATATCTGTTCTGTTGCCAGGATACATCCTTCTTGTTTTGAGGGGAGGAAGTGGTAGACGGGTATCATTAGACCTTCCTCCCAGGAATTACTTTCTCCTTTTAGAGGTAATGTTTATCTGTTCTGTTGTCATGAGACTATCCTTCTTGGTTTTATTTCCTCCTTTGATCAGATAGTTGTGTAGTATGTGTTCGTTCGTCATAATATCATCCTCACAGGCATTACCTCTTCCTTTTGGGCCAGTGTAGTATGTTTTTTCCTCCTATATAGTAGTAGGGTTAATAGAAATTGAAGTGATGTCCGATTATATTCCTATATATATATATATATATATATATATAGTACATGTATTGTATTAGTTTCTGTAAATGTAAATCCGTAGAAACTCAAATGTTTATAAAAAGTGCTCAATAACAAGTAGAGCTGTTTATAAGTATAAATTTTTATTTATACAAACATTATTGGTTACATATGTGCATACATGTTTCGGTTGCACTTTTCCCAGAAAGTCAACCTCATCAGACCAAGAATTTTCGAGAAATGGATGGATTTGAAGAATTTTCTCTCCTAAATAACTCTTTTTGGGATTTAGTATTTTCTATTTCTTATGAATTAGTATCGGATTACCTATTCTACTTGCTGACCCTTTCTGCTAGTGGTTGTCCCTTTTATTACCCTTTATGGCGTCTCTATCACCTTTTCCTGTCCTTATTTTATTGCTCCCTACTTTCTGGCCTACCCAGTTTTACAAACTCACTCCAGTATAAATATCTTATCTATATATCAAGAATCACACATATATAAACAAACTCTAATAGATACCCAAACACACATAAATAAACAAACAGATAAATAAACAGACATTGATATACATACACATCTTAACATGGACACACACACACACACACAGATCCACTATCAATCAAGCATATATTCAAAATATATACGTGCTTATAAATATATTCTAGATGTATATTCAATACAAAAATAAATATATTCTAGATATATATTCAATACACACATCCATACGTCTACACGGACACACACATATACAGCTATATGCACCTACACACGCATATCTATACACACACACATATATATACACATATATACAGATACATATATATACACGCACACACACATATACATATATATATATATATATATATATATATATAGCTATCCAGATACAGATGTTTCGCTGTATCACAGCTCTTCAGTGCGGCTAGACCAAGCCGGGATTGAAACTCAACCGTCCAGCTGACGGTCGGCGCTTCTACCACTGCACTATTATACGATACTGGCTGAATGTAAGTGGTATCTACAATGTAAACATTGGCAAGTGCCGGGAGCTCGAATTAGTGTTTACCCAATGAGCTATGCCTTAAAGCTACACACACACACACACACACAGACACACACACACACACACACACATATATATATATATATATATATATATATATATATATATATATATATATATATATACTAGCAGGATAAAACAGAAGAGAATGATTTCAAGCCTCAGTCTTTGTTGCAGAAAAACAACCTCTGCCTGAATACATGTTGTTTTTTGTTGACACCTTATGCAATCCGTTGACTGCAATGAGTCGTATTTAGTCTAATATGTGTTCATCTCTGACAGAATTCAGCATCTCAAGTCTTATTAATTTAAACAGTAGTACACATGGCCCAGCTCGTTTCAGATTACAGCTAGATGTCTCAGTCCGCACATGTCTTTATATCGGGCCCATGTATCCAGAAACAACGCTCATTCACCGTCTGTGGTATCAAGGCCTATTGACAGTCGCTCCGGTCTTTTAACATGGGACGTGTTTTGCTGACAGCGGATTTCCTCTTTTCTGAGCTCAATGTTTTCTTTTTGCAACTCCAAGAGTTGTTTCATCAGCTCCAAATATTGTGTGTCCATTATGCCTGGTGATAAATGACTCCAAAGTATACGGTTTCAGATTGGTAACTTTCGAAGTTTATCCTGTTCGTAGCACCATGTATAACATCTATTATCTCGGGGAACGTTTGCACGTGTCTATCCTAACATTACAAATGTCTGCCGCCATGTTCTATAGTTATCTGCCAGGGGAAGATAACTCTGTCCTGTCTGATACAAAGGCAGAACACTCTACTTTCATCATCATCATCATCATCATCATCAGGATCTTTTTATTTCACTCCTGGTGGAGGAACCCCTCCCTGGTTTCTTTCCACCATGTTTTATCCCTGGCTAGGCATGGCCAAGTTGAACCGAGTTGACTATTGAGATCGTCTCTCTACCGGGATTTTGGCCTTCCTTTCGGTCGTTTCCATTGACTCGGGATCCACCTGTTGTCTGTACATCTCCAAAGGTTACCAGCTCATCTTCATCTATGTTTTGCCATTTTATGGTAGTGATGATATAATTTACTCCAGTTTACTCTCTGATCCATGTGTTTCTTTTTCTATCATGTAAACTGATGCCGAGCATAATGCGTTCCATTTTGTATTGTGCCACTCTTAGCTTTTCGATTGCTGCATTATTAAGTGACAATGTTAAGCTACCATAACTCATAACAGCATAATGTATTCATTGAACACTTTTTGATTGATGTTCATCGTGGACTTTCTACTCTTCATGATGTTGCCTACTTTGGAAAGGCTGTCCATCCAAGCGCGATTCGCCGTTTGATTTAAGACATGATAGCAAGCCTCACTTCTCACCATCTTCCAGAGATTGATGTAGTTGTCAACTTCCTCGAAATGTCCACCATTCACTATGACAGAGGCTTTTGTAGCATATTTGTTGAACATGACCTTGGTTTTTTCAGTGTGCATTTTAAAGCCCAACTATATAGCTAGCATTGTGAATATCGTTCAGAATCCCTTCTAATTCTTAGGGTGTGTGACTTGTGACAATGATATCGCCGGCAAATTCTAGATGAGCAAGGTATTCTCCGTTTATATTGATACCTCTGCCTTCCCAATCATTTTTATTGATCACCGAATCTTGCAGACAGGATGTAAAAAGATGCGGTGAACTGTTGTCACCATTGTCTGACACCTCTTTTTATATTGATATTTTCACTACCATGTTGGAGTTTTAAAGTTGCTGTCGCTCCGTTATTGAATAGTTGGTGGATTTTAGAGATGGTAATCATAGCTATTTTGAAACGTTCGTTATGTATTCTGACTTAACCTGTGTTTGTAAAGTACGTTCCCTTGTATGAAGAAATGACTCGATGCATTTGAGTGACATTGGAGGAGATAATTTTAAGAGACTAGAAATTATTTGCTACCCTCTTTTTGGAAGACGTATTTGAAAGAAGTAGATATCTCGGAATGAATGTATAAATATTTGTATTTCGAAGAAATGGTTAAATAGTTTCGTAAAACACGCATTAAGAATGTGCTGTAGGTTGTGAGTGAAAAAGATTTGCATAGGAAGTGTTCGGATATTTTCCTACAGTGGGTGAACTTTCATGGGACTCTACGACGAGCTTTTTAATTTTTTCTTTGATTTTCTGTAAGACGTGTTGCTAAAGGCGCTGATGAAGAGACGTTTTGGATTAGCTTTATTATTTTTTTAAAAAAATGAAATAAAGTATTTCCAAAATGTTTTGGAAACGATCGTACGCCATACTGGACTTGATGTTCTAATTCTTGGAACAATTGTAATGTTTTAATTCATTGAATGTTATATATATATATATATATATATATATATATATATATATATATATATATCATCTTGTTAAAACTTCGGTCGATTTTTGTGTTATTTAAAGTTGCCATTCCATCTTAAAATAAATTCTTATTTGCATATGTTAATACTCAGCTCAGAATTACGCAATATCAAATGAATGGTAATGGGAATAGGAAGATTAGATGCTTCGCTACTTCAATTGAGGAGACGATCTGTCTATCGTGAGGCTTTGCATTCAAACTCATGGTTTATATCTAATATGAAAATAGGAAGTATTCAACCATCTCAACAATGAGACAAACTCAGTGTTTATATTACCTTGAAAAGAAATATGGTTAAATAAAGATGGACCATGTGTCGTCTGTTTTTATGCAAATTACAGCTGGTATCTTTACATGCACGTTCAGACTTATGTAATACTAAGTTTCTTAGCAAGGCAATCATTTAACTGGCAGTGATAAATTCAAAGACAAAATAATCAAACCTAAAGCCGAAACATTAGCATGGCAGTGGCGGGCAATATAGCACTTTGGAATACCCTGACATTTAGAGAGCGCTAATGGAGAAGTCTCTCAAAGAGCTAACTCTGATTGCGGTCTATGTACTATCACACGGAAAAGTGCCAACCAGAAAAGCACTATGACCTCGCCCTCTAACAAGAATACTTAATTATCATAATTAACTGTCAGTTATATGTAGACCAACCCTGAAAGAGACCCCACCACCAACGTTCAACCCCATGGACTACAAACAGGCTAGCCAAAATGTTAACCTTTCAAGAGCCTAATAGGTAAGGAAGGGGTTACAAGGCTGGCTGAAAAAAGTATATCCCTAAATTGTTTGAGCGATCGGTCTTTTTACCGTGACACCATCACCAAAAGAAAATAAATAAATTCTCTTTTTGTTTTGTTTTTTTTTTGGGGGGGGGGTTATGATGACGCTGCCAGACAAACGTCTTAAGACTTACTAGAACCTATTTAAAGTTGTTTGGGGGTAAATCAGTACGACTCTCCTTAGAATCGCTACTGACAGCTGAAATAGAACAACGCGATAGGAGCCAATTATTTAAAAACTAAGATAGACAAAACCCAGTAAGATAGCAATAGTAATATCTACGATCAGTAGAAAAAGGGATATTTCTTGTTTACAAAAGTATTTACAATTTAACATTGACGATGACAATTATTTTTAGGCGGTCACTCATCTTCAATAATTTCACGACATTTGTTTGTAATCATTTTATTTGCTTAAGTCAGGCACACGATTTAATTGAGTTTTAATAAATGTTGAGCATTCTTTTAAAGTGTCGTTGTGCATTCTTTTAAAGTGTTGTATATCCTTCATACAACTGTGTGTAATTGGGTCATAAATCGATAAATGGAAAAAAACAGATTGGTATATTCCATTAGATTCTAAATTCGATGCATATTTCTGGTTTTATCATTAATATTGATAATTTCGATTTTATTTAAATCGAATAGTGTACAGAATCAACACCCACACATGCTTGATACCTCGAGATATTCGGATATTGTGTCCTCTCAATGTGGAATCAATGACTACTGTTTTCTTTCAAATGGCCAATAAAATTAGCGTTTCCTGGGAAATATGAAACTACATAATCACTTCAAATACTGTCAGTTCTTTCATGTTTATTTGTGATCCATTACTTTATTATTATCATTATTATTATTGTAGTTGTCTTTAGTCTTTGTGTATTCGTTAAACTCGATCGCGCGTCACTTTGCTTCTTTCTGATCGCTTCTAACACTCTTCAGTCTGTATAGTCTACCATCGTTCATAATTTCAATCGTCTCTTTCAAATAATCATACACCGTCGTACTAATCGCAATAATCCTGCAAAATTAAATAAGAAACACATTCGCACACAATGAAAATTTACTTTTTCCAAATGTGCAGGCGTGGGATTCTATCTCGCGAGAACCTTGCTTAACACGAGATTGTTTTCTGTAAGTTCGTGCTCCTAAAGTAGTCATATTTTTCTTTCATGCATATTTTTCATACAAAGCTAGTACTACTTGTTTTGGTACAGATGATGAGTCAACTCTCTGGCTATAATTGTTATTTACTCGGTAGGGGTTCACACACGAGTTATTACCAATGATCGCTCCCAACAGTGACTCCAAAGAACTTCAGTACTCTTCGCTTCTTTTAATCACCGTTGCAAATCCCTTTGCGTTCTCGTAACAGCCGTATACCATTGAGTCTTCGCTGATAACGACTATTGGCTTTCTCTAGAATTTGAGTTGGCCTTTTGTCTAAAATCAAAGTGTATTATCTGTTCTCAACATCATAGCGACATCAGCGAAATTATTGCGTACAATATAAGTAAATTAAAAATGGATATTACAGAATATTAATTTATTAAATGTTGTTTATGAAATAAATATGCAAATTAAGAAAACTAAAATGTGTTTCTGGTTGTTTGCAGATTACTATATGTAAGTTATTTAAAAATCTTATGTTGTATTATAGAATTAAATAAGCATAAGCCGTTTTAATAATAATATTGTTAGGATAAGTAAAAAACATATTGCATTTATAAATTTTGATATATACTCACGGGGTTACTGGGCGGTGCCTGGGTTACAGTATAATATAAAACCTCATATTAATGAGTTTACTTCAACAGTAACTTTGATGTTGTCAGCTAGATATATTACCCACTTAGCTATTAAGATATATGTTAATACTCTTAAATTAACGATTTCATTGCGTAAAATGTTAGAAAACTGTCATTCGCTTCTGTAAGGGGCAGCTAGCGACGCAAAACTACTTCCATTATGTTCACATGCAAATTATATATGTGAATATATTAAAATTTAAGGTACACTTCCTAGTATGTCTTCGTTTTTAGGGACAGACATGCACACATACAGAAAGGTGTTCTCCTTTATTATTTACTATCATGACCCGTGTCCCGGCGTTGCCCGGGAGAGATATGAATTAAATAAAAAGCATAGAAGTATTAGAGTATTAATTCGTAAAAAGCTGTTGAGAAAAACTCTGTAAATAATTTAGGTGATTGCAATAGGATTTATTTAATCAAACAAAATACATTTCTCTATGTTTCGGCGCTTCCTCCATACGATTGTAAGTAGTGGGTTATTCGTAAAAAGGAAAACCACTGTCCTCCCCCCCAAAAAAAAAAGTAAATGTGATCTAAGAATATGCGTCCATATTTCCAAGGTCAGTGAAGTTGACTTTTCAATGAAAATTCAGTCTAATTTGTGCACTTTTTGATGCAATCCATAACGACGGCACAACGCTGTAGAAAATGAGTTTGTTAACCAAATTAACCCCGTGACCCAACAACCCCTGAGTCCCCTGATAATATGTAGTAAGCAAATGATTATTTCGTATTGGCCATTAAAGAAAATGGGGAAATCTTTTTTGTTTTTATTTGGGGGGGGGGGGAATGTGAAGTTTGGTAAAGTAGTTTAAAAGAACCCTGTTAAGTAATTGAGGTGATTAAAATAGGGTATATGCATATATATGTTTCTATGTTTCGGTGGCCCCTACGATTGTACGTAGTGGCATATTCGTAAAAAAGAAAACCACTGCCATTCCCTAAAATAAGTAAATCTGATCCAAGAATATGCGTTAAGCTTTCTAAGGTCAGTGAAGATGACTTTCAAATGAAAAGTCAGTCTAATTGATGCACTTTTTGATTCCATCCATAACGACCGTACCACGCCGTGAAAATGAGTTTGGCGGTGTTTCCGTTTAACGGTTCCGAATGAAATAAAAGTATGGCGGTGTTTTGAGTGGAAGCTAGAACATATAATTTGCAGTGAGTAAGTATAGTGACCACTGTCTATGTAGATGTAGTATTTGAGAGAGTAAGTGATCTAGTAATAAATATAATAATTAGTATGTGTTCAGGAAATTATGAGAATATTGCTGCCAACACGCTTGAGTGAATACGAGTATTGCAGTGGATATTTTGGTAGTGTATGATGCATGTTGTTATATTTTACTCTCATCAGAGGTACAGTGGAAAAACAGTCCACTTTATAGAGAGAGAGATATAGAAAGAGAGATGTATAGGCATATAAAGCGGGATAAAGAGAGACAGAGAAAGAGAGAGAGGAGGGCAGGCAAATGGGAAGACAGACGGAGAGACGTTACTTAATATCTCAAAATTCTTCCTTATTTCATATGTTAAAAAATGACAAATATATTCTTAGATTTCATATAATTTTACTTTTAAAATATCAGAGGTAGGCTAGAATCGAAATCACACACTTGGTGTTTTCAGTCTGATACTTTCCCAATTAAACAATTCAGGTATTTGTTAAGTTAACTTCAAAAATAACACTCATAAGAAAAGTCGGATGTACGTATTTGAGGTGTTAAGGGGGTTCTGTCCTCGTGTGTCACTTAGAGGTGGGGGTACGTAAATATTCGGCACATCGCGGGTAACGTACAGATTCGGACCACTTACATTGATAATTTTATATATATATATATATATATATATATATATATATATATATATATATATATATATATATATATAATAAAGACGTCTTTCTAGTCCAACTCTTTCTAGAGTAGCCACAAAAAACAGTGCATCATTCGCATCGGAACACATCACTTAATTCGCCTAATATCTTCGACTGTGTTTCCAGAAACTTTAACTTATTTTTAAAACCTAAACAAAAACATTATTATTAGTCCCCTCTGTAAACCTCTGTCAATTAAGTAAACCAAATGGGGGTAGCACATTATATTCCTGCTAGGAATATAGACCTGCAACAAAACCCAAATCACCGCCGAGCACAGCCGACCTATTATTTCACAAAGAACAACTCATGGTAAGACCGGTTTCAAAATTCGCAAACCAGCCAATCATCGATCACCAAAGAACATTCATAATACCACGGAACGCTTTAATAATTTCATAACTTTGACTTAATTTAATAAAATGTACAATACCCGTAAGTACTTATATATTTTCTTAAAACTTCATTTATACTGGTAAAAAAAACTATTTCGTTTAAAACGCGAAGTAAAAAGAATGTGTTGGTGTTGACAGCAGCCAGCCAAAAGACTTCAACTCTCGCAGCCGTATTGATTAAAAGAAAAGTAGGCGGGAGACGCGAAGTAAATAAACAAAAAAGGTTCAATTTACCTGCAGGCGGCGACATCCCTCCTCCAACACCTCTCACACGCGTAATGATTACAAGGGAAGAAGGAGGGACCAACATAATATTTCGTAATGAGCTATGTGTATATATCTATATATTTTTAGGTACCGAATTAACTCCATAACTAATTAACTGATCATTATGATTTTTGAACACAACTACTAGACGTATGGGGTGTAAATGTGGGCTAGTTTAGTTTCACCAGAAGGAGGCAAAGAGGAGAGGAAACCCTTCATGAACATTCGATTTTTTTTTTAATTTTTACAATAGCTATAAGACATCACTTCATAAATATATCGCAAATTTCAGTTTCGTTGGGGTATTTTAAAGGTTTTTAGGGGCCATCATATAGCCACAACCTCCGATTCGAAAATTCAAATATTTATAATTTACATTAAATTTGATCAGTAGTCATTTGACACCAATTAAGCAAGATTTTCTGAATTTCACTTTCTTCTTAAGACCTCTAAGGCTTGAGGCTCATATTTTAGACATTTTCCAAAATCACAATCATGCAATGGATTTTTATCAAAATATGAATAAAGATTCTTGGCATATCATTAAATCGAAAATGATGTTTCAACCTTGCATATTGCATACATTTGGCCGTTTCTATTTCACATTCGATAACATACGTCCATCTCCAATTCTATTCTATACTGAAAATGATTTACAATTAAAGCTTAGCGAACACAATAAAATACGGTCAATTAGTATCATTGTATATAAGGATTCTTAATTGTTTTTATGCTCCATCACTTTTAACTATCCATTAACTTGCCTCCCCATGAGGGTAAACAAAACAAATTCTTAAACACTGTCATAATTGCTAGTATTGTATATAAGGCTGCTTTAAAAAAATTTCTGCTATCTCTCAAATTTTAACTATCAAATTTACTTGCCTCCCACCGAGGGCAGACAAAAAAAATACGGTCAATGAAGGAGAAATCCTTCAACACTGTGGTAATTTCTATTATTGTATATAAGGCTTCTTAAATATTTCTTTATACAATTTCTCATTTTAGAACTATCCAATTTACTTGACACCCACGGGAGCAGAGTTAGACACAACGTAAGTTCTTAATGTGGCGAAAATCCACCAACCTTTATTATATTTTCAAAAGTAACAACATACATATTAACTGCTGCAGTCTAGAAGGATTTGCTTTCAATAGAATAGATAGCAGACTGAACAAATAGTACGGCCTGCCAGAAGTACCCTTTTACACAATCGGTCAGTGAATGGGAATATCCTTCTATACTGTGGCAATTTCCATTGTTATTCCACTCCGAAGTAATCCTTTTCGTTGGTTCATAGATTTTCCACAATTCGAAACTGACATTTTTTTTAATATTAAAACTATTTTAATTCATTATTTTATATTTCTCCCGGGTAACGCCGAACGACGGGTCCTGCTAGCATTATATAAATTTAAGCAAATAGGATTTATTTGAAGTTTTAAAATAGGTTCGACTCCTATAACTCTCTTTGGTCTGGAGGATACTAGATACATTGTCTTCCCCAGAAAATGTAATACACAAATTAAATTTCATAAAAATAGGATATATTTGAAGTTGTAAGAGTATTATACCCTCATGGCTCCCTTAAGGTACACTTAGAGATTCGAGATCACTTCCATTGCCTTTTCCCCGGTAAATTTAAGATAAGTATACACTTTTAGATTTTATGTAGATTTTCTAACCTTTCTTTCTGTAGTGAACACGCAAACATCCACACATACACAGAGTTTATCTACATATATATATATATATATATATATATATATATATATATATATATATATATATATATACATACATATATATACATATATATATATATATATATATATATATATATATATATATATATATATATATATATATAAGCTTTTGTAAAGCCATATAAAGAAATATACTGAGTGTTATTTTGAAGATTATACCATTCATCTCTCAACCGGCAATAGCTGGGTGCTTCAACTAGTCTTAATTTAAAGTTTATGGTATTGATATAATTTTTCACTTGCGGGTCTCGACGATTATTATCCGTTGAACCCCAGGAGTTTCTGGTAGATAGTTTTGAAAGCACTCGTCTCGGCATTAGTCGGTTCGATATTTAAGAATAGTGTTTTCATTTACGGTGATTATCTAGCGTTAGCCTTTAGCCTCGGAGATGATCAATATCGAGGCGTTTGAACACTCATTCTCTCTATGGCTGATCGAGTGTCTGCGTATCTAAATCTTTACTTGTTATGAAACTTTCTGCGGAATTGTCTCGCTGGGTTAGAGCCACTTGTTCATCGGAAGAATAGGAAGCATTTAAATTGGTCAACTGTACAAATCTAACAAATGAGACATTTATTTCATGGATATAGTATAAATATTTAAATAAGGAAAGAAAATTTGAATTTAGTCAATGTGAAAATTGTCCTTAATTGCAAAGCTTTTCTACCTACCTCTGACCCCCGATCCTCAATTTGTGAAACGAATAGTGTATTTAATCTACGGTCTGTGCTGCTCTTGCTTCAAAAATACATCTAACGAATACAACGGTTGTCTTTTTGAATATTTGAGATGAGGAGTCATGATTTGTATAATTTGGATTATTCGGACTACTGTTCTCATCTTAAGTCTTATTCTCACAACGTTTTGGTCAAAGCAAGGATCCGTAGCGTAACGGATAAAGTACTAAGTAAAATTCAGTTCTAAGTTAAGTCTTCTGAAGGTTGAGGGTTCAATCCTCAGTGCGGGCGATACTAGGAATTAGGAATTACTGAAGACTTCGACCAGGTCATGACTGACGGAGCGAGAGCATGCTACCCTCCGTGCAGATTCTTGAGTTCGACAGAAACATTCCTGAGTTCGACAAGATACATCTGAAGAAGGTCCTCGATTATATCGGCCGAAGCGTTGTAAGAATAACATTCAAGTTGAGAGCAGTAGTCCGAATATTCCAAATCATACAATGCAATCGTTGTCTTTTATTGAAAAATACATGACTAAATTATGTTTCGGAATTATTTAGATAACGATTGATAATTTTTATTATTTGGATTATTCGGACTATTGTTTATATATTAGATGACATTCTCATCAAACTTTACCAATGTAATCCCCAACCGTCGTCAGGTGCGTTTTGTTGAACTAGGGAATATTTATGTCAAACTCGGGAATCAGTACAAACACTTTATGTAATCCACGGAAATAGCTTGCTCTCGTTCTGTAAGGCATGATCGGATAGAAGTCTTAAGTAATTCATAATTGTATTCTTAGTATAACCCGTACTTAGGATTGAACCTTTAATCTCCAGAACTGTATTACTTATAACTGATTATTACTTAGCACTTTTATCCGTTCAATGGCGCCTTCCCTTCGAAATTCCGTACAGATTCCCGTGTTCGACAAAACGCATCTAAAGGAGGTCGGAGGTTACATCGGCCGAAACGTTGTGAGTATAACATCCAAGCTGAGAACAATCGTCTCAATGATCCAAATTAAACATATGACTAAAATGTTGTCCTCTATAAAACTTACTTGTTATCATTAGCTTTTATCAATTTTGCTCGCTTGTCTTTTCTCAAAATGCATATCCCTCTCGTGTATTATACTTGTTGACAAAGCTTGTCTACCTACCTCTGACCCCCGATCCTCAATTTGTGAAACGAATAGTGTATGTAATGCTCTAGAGGCCTTCTTGGTGTTATCGTGAATGCTATAGGACAAAATATATTGAGTAGCTTTTAACAGTAACAACATATTTTCAAA
The DNA here is from genome assembly GCA_963556195.1 of Sepiola atlantica. Taxonomy (NCBI): domain Eukaryota; kingdom Metazoa; phylum Mollusca; class Cephalopoda; order Sepiida; family Sepiolidae; genus Sepiola; species Sepiola atlantica. Next base: position 80,868,700 of record OY744521.1, read on the forward strand.
AGAAGTAAAATCGTTACTCTGAATGCCATAAGAAGAAGTGCTGGTTACCAGATACAACACTTTCGACATACAGCTATCTGAAGCAGCCTCAGAATAGCGTCAATCCAAAAAGGAAACGATACTATGACTCATGAGGAGGTAAATCTTTTGGGTGTTATAGTACCTTACCTGTAACGGACTTTGGACTTTTCCATTCACCATAAATTCTCGCATCACCTGGCTCTCAGTGTTGCGGCGCACCCCAACCCGATCAGTCTCTCATTAACTTCGGTTAATTAAAGACGTCGGGATGGGGTAATACCAGTCGAGAATCCGTTCTCGATAATCAGTCCGGCAGGAAATGGGCCATTTAGTTGGCCTTTTATCTGCCGGGCTGAGGTGTATTGTCCTGGGTTTTCCTAGGAGGTGCACCCTCCCAGGCCTTGCCTTCCCTCTTTGGGGAGGGGTAAGTTTATTGCTTGCTGCCTGAGGCGCCCTTACCGGGGAATGCCGACGGGGTTGCCCAGGCTATTTTTGATAGGCCAGAGTGCTCCTTCTTTAGGGGCGCTGGCTGGCTTGATCTCCCCACTTTCCGACCTTGTGTCACATATTGCTTTGTGGGAAGCGATTAAATACCTGCGGCGCACCCCAGCCCGATCAGTCTCTCATTAACTTCGGTTGATTGAGGACGTCGGGATGGGATAATACCAGTCGAGGATTCGTTCTCGACAATCAGTCCGGCAGGAACTGCGCCATTTCGGTGGCTTTTTATCTGCCGGGTTGAGGTATACTGTCCTGGGTTTTCCTATGAGGTGCACCCTCCCAGGCCTTGCCTTCCCTCTTTGGGGAGGAGTAAGTTTATTGCTTGCTGCCTGAGGCGCCCTTACCGGGGAATGCCGACGGGGTTGCCCAGGCTATTTTTGATAGGCCAGAGTGCTCCTTCTTTAGGGGCGCTGGCTGGCTTGATCTCTCCACTTTCCGACCTTGTGTCACATATTGCTTTGTGGGAAGCGATTAAATACCTGCGGCGCACCCCAACCCGATCAGTCTCTCATTAACTTCGGTTAATTAAAGACGTCGGGATGGGGTAATACCAGTCGAGGATCCGTTCTCGATAATCAGTCCGGCAGGAAATGGGCCATTTCGATGGCCTTTTATCTGCCGGGCTGAGGTATACTGTCCTGGGTTGTTCTAAGAAGTACACTCTCCAGGCCTTGCATTTCCTCTTTGAGGAGGAGTAAGTTTATTTCTTTTTGCCTGAGGCGCCCTTGCCGGGGAATGCCGACGGAGTTGCTTAGGCTATTTTTGCGAGACCAGAGTTCTCCTTCTTTAGGGGCGCTGGCATGACTCTTTCCCCACTTTCCGACCTTGTGTCACATATTCCTGCGCGAGGAAGGAATTTCATTAACTTCAGTTGATTGAGGACTTCGAGATGGGGTAATACCAGTCGAGGATTCGTTCTCGACAATCAATCCGACAGGATCTGGACCATTTCGGTGGCATTTTATCTGTCGCGCTGAGGCCTTGGTCTTGGGTTGTCCTAAGGGATGCACCCTCCCAGGCTTTAGTGTGGAGTAAGTTTATCGCTTACTGCCTGAGGCGCCGTGACCGAAGAATGCCGGCGGGAATGCCCAGGCTATTATTGCTAAGCCAGAGTGCTTCCTCATTATATATATATATATATATATATATATATATATATATATATATATATATATATATATATAAAAATTTTGGGCTACACATTTGCATATATCTTTCAGCTACGACTTTTTTAAAAAGTCTAGCTTGCTCTGGCCACACACATAGAAGAGTCTAAAAGAATAAATAGATTTTAAAGCGAGTGGAAAGTCTGGTATGAGAGGATTGCAGTGGGATATTATTTGGTTTTGTTTGTTTTGTTTTACGGCATATTAACTATCTATGGGGTTGTCGCATTTGTATTTGCTATTTGGTGTCTTATGTGTAATTTGAAAGCGAGGATAAATAAAGTATAGTTTATTTATTAAACTTTATTCGAATGTCACTTTTTTTAATGTATTTATTTAAAAGTGTACTGTTTCAATCGATGGAAAGATACTATTCGGTATTGGAAGAATTCTTTTTAAAATAAGTAAAGTCGGAATTTCTGACCTTAGCGACATCAGATTAAGTACCAATCACTATATTTGCTGATCAGCCAATTTTATTTTTGTAAAATGTGTATGAATTGCGATAACGTACGTACGGACAAGAAATGGCTTAGTATATTATTAGATAAACTAGCGGGACCCGTGGAAATTCCACAGTTATATCCTTCATCTATTGTAAATTGCTGCTGTGCTTTAAAATATTTATTTGTGGCATACTTCAATTCTATGCATTTCCGGCGCAAATACAGACCCCCGTGATAGTATTTACCATCGTTTGACAAAAACGATACTACACATTGATCCCATCCTAAAGGCTAAGAAAGTGTATTTTATTTCGAGTTTCACTTTCGACAATACAATGTTTTATTTGCTGTTTTGCATTAAATCTTCAGTAGTTGGACAATCCAATATTTTAAAAATGGGGTGGAGGGCGATAACGTACGTACGAACATGAAATAGCCTTAGCGTGTTATTATATAAATGTTAAATGAGTGTGGAAGGTGATAACGTACGTACGAACACGAAAGTGCCTTAGCGTGTTATTACATAGATCTTAATATCTAATTTTAATTTGTTTTAAATGCTTAATTGTTTTACAAATTAATGGTGTTTTATGTCAGTTTCACGCATGTTTGGTAACATGTTCCCGAATAAGTGCGTTTATGTGCGCCTATGTGAATGTTGCTGTCTGTATTTTGCAGTTTGTTCATGTAATACATAACCTTGAATAAAGGTACTAAGATTATTACGATTAAAACGTAAAAGAACTAACTTAGACTATCGCTATTGACGAATAGAAAAGTGTAATCAATTGTGTGAATAGTTTGATATTATTTGATATGAAATTAAAGTGTGTAATCAGAGGACAATGGTTGGATATAATCACAAACATGTCCTTATTGATTGCCATTAACTTTTTCCTCAAAAGATTAATCTAAAATCTAAAATACCTAGAAGTACGTGGAAAACATTTTGATGCGTCGATTTGCCAGGTTTTCTTTGCTTTATTTTACTTTTATTCTTCCATACAGAATTACCGAAAGATCAAAAAGATGATTGAAAGAGAATCGCCTGATCTTCTTTTTGTTTCCATGTTCTTTGTTGATGTTGATTTAATTGCTTTGAACTTAACAATGTGTTTTCTCGATTTTCAGCTTGCCAGATTCTAGATTAGACGATGCTACACAATACCAACAAGAATCAATATTCGAAACCAATGTAGAATGAATATTGATTTTTAAATCGTTTTAACTTCAATACCTACACCGTTTTATTTATTCGATGCTCACTATTTAATGACCTTTTACCAATCATTTTTTGGATTAACTGATTCATAATTCTTGATGATTTAATACAATACTCTTATTTTTGTCTCCGATTCGTCAGTCAATCTTTCTGATGTTTTCATTAACACGCTATTAAGAAACCCCAATTATAATACGTTATAAGCTGTAAACAGAGATAAACTTTAGATCTAGAAGAAAGATTGTTAAGTAATAAAAATCACAGTTGAAATGTAGAATAGTTTTTTAAAGAAATAATTTTGCCGTCATCCTATTTTTACCCATGTTGTTAAGCACGATTTGGAGATAACCAGATGTCCCTCAGAACTGAAACCAGTAGACCTTGATCGAGGTGTCAGTAAATGTTCTGATGGCATTTGCTTATTTACGTTTCCGAAACGGAATAGCTTTTGTCTCGGACGCCATTTTCTGTGATACATTTTCTCCTACAAGTAGTAACTTCATCTGTTACTTGGGAAATGGTTTATCGCAGAGAAGACAAACATTTAGAATTATTTCTGATTTTTTGTTACTATTGGATCACCAGTTATCAATATCAAAAGTCAGTCGAGGATAAGGGATAATGAGAAAGAAATAAGTGTAAGCCGAAAGGTAAATAACACTATGGAAGTACTAAAATTGATCAATTGAATGAACTAACTTTTATTACTGATTGGACGATCTATGACAAGTACTTTTTGATTTAAACACGACTACGTCGTAATATACAGGGAAGCAGTCTTGCGTTAATGTGTTCCGCAGATGAGAAGGCCCTTGCAAGGAAGCTCTGTCCGTTGAAATTCTGTCTGACACTAGGCACGTGGAGAAAGAAACGAAAGTATTTTACCGTTGTAGTAAAGGGACGAGTTCTTGCTGTGAATATCTTACAATGATGAACCAGAGATTGTGGCTTGGTCGAGCACATTCAATGAAAATAACTATAGAGTAGAGAGAGACTAACGACATCTCTTCTGTGGGAAAGGGATGTAGAGAAGAAAAGAGATCAACCTCTGTTAGATTTCGTAGTCGATTTTATACTAATTCAAAGCAGGAAAGTGTGTTCTCAGCGGCACCTCCTCAGATGTGGCAGCAGTATGCCATCTTAGGACGATAGGTCATTGCTGATCAGTGTCTGTCGGTGCAGATCACAATGAATAGACTAGGACTGTCTATTAAGTTCGTCGTTGATTATGTAGATTGGTAACGGTCGTCATTTTGCAAGGCCACTAGAACCGTGTTTTACATATAACATCTGGTATTCAGAAATGGTCACCGATCGAAGTAAATAGTAACAAAATACAAGCGGATCTTTAGGAATTCCTATTATTGTTTATTTTCTGTTCTATTGCCATGGTAACTAGTAGTCTAAAAAAAGCAGAAAAAAGATAGTATACTTAAATTTATTCTCCAGTCGAGAATAAACGCGCCCTCTTTTTACGTACATCTCTAGACATTTCTTTTAGGTTTGGGCGGGGGGGGGGTTAAAATATCATGCATAAGAAAACAGCTATATTTTCTAACAAGTTTTTTTCGTGATTTCAGGCTTTAGGAGTTTCCGGTGTAAGAATAATTAAAGTGTTACGTAACAATGACTTTTTTAAAAAGCCAGATAAGAAAGTTAAAATGGTTGTTCCAAAGATTCTCTTTTGCTATTGTCCGAAAGAAAACATTGGGCTGAATAGTGAAGGAATACAAATTCAAACCAAACAAAGAAACGAATAAAAACTGAACTTTTTTTTCTGTTTTTCGTTATTTATTTGTGCTTTTTTTATAATAAATATTCAAATGAATAAAAAGGATGTGAAAATAACATAATTATAAAACTTTTATTTTAAAAGTGTTCTTTTATTGTAAACATGAATGTATTGCAAAAATAATTGATAAAAGAGATTCATAAAAAGATATCTGGTTTAAACATTCCAAAGAATTTTATAATTGAAATAAAGCTCAGAAGTGGATTCCAATCTGCTGTTGAATATCACCAATTATTGGTGCTTGAACACTTTTAGGGGACCAGTCAGTTCTAAGATAGAAATATATAAATTCATAACCTTGTTACAGGGTGGCGGTGGTTAAGTGGTTAACGTCACGGGCTGACAACCTGGACGTGCATAGTTCGAATCCAGTTCGTTGCACGGAAACACTTTCACTTAGGACGTTAGAAACTTAAACGTGGCCCATCCCGTAAGTACCCGATGTCTTTCAAGAAAGAATTCTAACTAGAAATATATCAGGGAAACCAATGCCAACAACAGAATCATCTGATGTATACGAAATGAATTAATGGATGACCAAGTTACAAAATAATATATGCAGGTAATTTATAACTAAAACTACTTTAATACATTTTAATATGTATTTATAAATAAGACTGGTCATTACTGTACTATCCCTGCAATTATAGAGTTGATATCTTACATATATTTTTCAAAAATAGTGAATCAAATTTCTTGGCAAAAAATAGCAGAGTACTACAAGTCACGTAAAAGGGCAGTTATAATATGTGTACGTCGTTATACCGTCTGAATGTTTGGCGACTTTCAACTTGGATATGATAGACATCGTCACTACCTCTGGCAGGCTGTTCTACGGAGCAGAAACGCGAACATAGAACACTGTCTGTCTTCTAATGAGACGAAAGCGACTATGGTATATCTTTTGCTTGAGACAACGACTTTGCGCTGGGATGAACCCCAACTCCCCGAAATGGTATATTTAAATTCTGGTCGATTATGTTTTACGACAGAAATGCACTCCCACGCATCCTCTGCTGCTCAAGTGAGAGGTAATTATCCAAAAATCAGCGGCCATGATTCATCAAGCGCTGCCTTGAACTGTTTCATCGTCTGCAAGCTGACATATAATTGACGTACAATTGACATATAATTGACATATAATTGACATATAGCATGCAGCCACTGTCTTGACTGGTTAGATGAAGTTGTTGTTTTTTTTTCAGTTTTACGGCATATCAACGTCTTGGGTTATTTAATGTCGAAAGAAGGCCCATTTCAAACGATTATTAAATTTTCCAATGATATCGCAACATAAGTGAATGTAACAGATCCAAATAAGTTAGAACTCGGCTAAGCCGATTTCATAGTTCGCGTCAGTAACTATTGAACCAGTCGCACCACAATTATTTTCGAACCATGAACTTACCAATGATTTGTTTGATCTATTTACAATAATTGTATGTCTGGTTCATTGTTAAACGAATTCATATGGGAGGAAATATCTAACTTGTATCTTCTGTCCGAAAAAAAGTTGTTTCCGCTCTTTTTTTAGCACAACAGAATTCGGCATTGACAATAAGTCAAATTGTTATCTATTCGTTTTTTTTTTTTCATGCGCTGGATATAATGGTTTTCGTGTGAAATATTGCACACTATCGTAGACGCTTCCCTCTGTTACTAGGCAACACCCGCCCAGTAGTCAAGTGGTTAGAATCGTCGACTAGATCGGCATAGGTTCGATACCGGCTTATGGCGAGTGATAGTTTAGCCGCACTAAAGAGCTGACAGTCTGACAAGAGATGAGTATATATATATAGAGAGAGAGATAGAGATAGATAGATAGATAGATAGATAGATAGATAGATAGATAGATAGATAGATAGATAGATAGATAGATAGATAGATAGATAGATGAAAAGAGCAATATTACATGCACCTTAAGATATAATGGAGGTTTAGTCAAGTTCATAGTAACATATATTCAGAAATACTGCTAGCATCAACTCAGCTCAATGTTCGAACCTTTCGGTCAAACAGAGATATTATATAGTCCAGTCAAAATTATGACATATTATTTATATCAAAATTTTATATATATATATATATATATATATATATATATATATATATATATATATATATATATATATATATATATATATATATATATACGGATATTAAAGAATTGTTAAAAAATATGTCTTCACTTTTGAAAACAGACAATTTTATTTCGAGTTGATTACAAAACTGAAAATAAATAACCAAAATTAGAATTGCGGTCAAAATATCTTCGTTAAATCCTACAATTAATGGGTCAGCATTTTTTTATTATTTATATATATTTAGGGGAGGGGGTCTTTAAAATATTACAATAAAGATAAACTACCTCACAATTTAAAGAAGTATTTTAAATGTCATTGTTTTAGATACGTCCGAGAGGTTCTCGCCGTCATTCTATTTGAAATAGCATTTTAGATGCGTCCTTGTATGTCTATAAGAGACTATGTCCGTAGATCTGTCACGTTCAAGTTTCACATGGCATCTTTCATTTAGTTGGAAATCTAATGAAATACGTAGATTGAATGGACGCATTTTGAAAAAATCCGTGTATTGTGTTTCTATAGATGTACTTTTTGCCTAATTAGAGTTTATCATGTAAAGACGGTAAAGAAAAAACATTCCTTAGGAAAATGCAAAAAAAAACTATTAAAATTCTAGTTTAATTAAAAAAAGTGTCCGTGATTTGAACTTAAAATAATATTATTCCAAATAAAAATACCTTTGCGAAACGAAAAGAAATTTGCCGTCGTTTTTTCTAAATAAAAGGAGTGACGTGTTCTTTTTCTTTACTTTTCTTTTTCTTTTTCTTTTTCTTTTTTGGTTGTTTTTTTTTGTTGTTGTTGTTGTTTGTTTGTACAGCGGTTTTTAACTATTTTTAGCAACAACAAAAAGCTAATCGCATGTTCAAACAGAAGTAATTAGTTGTTTTTTGTTAAATTCTGTTCCAATTATTTGGTTACGCTCATACTCCAAAACTGTTTTCACATTTATTATCGAAAGAAACAGACAAAAAGCGAATTGTAGCAAAACTACGTTTTATTACTTAACACAAAAGATGGAACCTATTCATGTTACTGAGTATGTGGATCAAAAGATCGTTTCGTTTATGTTCACCATTCCGCGATGCGTTCCACAGTAGCGTTTATTCTGCATTTTTTACACCCCAACTCTAACCTGACGCGTGTCTAGATAGGACTCACAAAAGTATGTCAATTACGTGTGCGCGCACTGCGCATCACTGGCCTGGCTATTTTTTTCAAATCTTGTTTTTCCATGAGTGGCGTGTTTTCATCTTTAGATGTGGCTAGATTTTTGTTTAAGACTTTCGTTTTTTTAGACAAGTTTTTTTTTTCAATTTGCTTAATTTTTTTGTTTTTACTAGGGATGGGACATTCTACTGGATGGCAGACATTCGCCCGTTATTTCAGACACTCCAGCCGAGAGATCTTGTTAAGATTCTAACCGTCACTTTAAGCGCAATTGTTTGCATCTCTCTTGCACTTGGTTCATCGGGTTTCTTTATTTTAAGAACTACGTTGATTCTAAGATACTGTTTCTGTGACTGTATTGTTTATTGAGTCGCAAAGGATTAAAATACTAAATCGTCGTACTATAAATATAGTCTTATGTTACATTATGTATAATGATACATTGTTCTACTCTTCCGGGCAGAGAAAAAAAGCTTGCCTCCTTTTCGTCTCGTGTCTAGCCTAAGTAAGAATTACATTATTACTGACTTCACATGAGGAATTAATTCTGTATAAAAGTCTCAACTTCGCCAAAACAATCAAGCGGATTCCATACTTAGACATAATAGCTCCAATAGAAGAGGCAGCCTTGAATAAACCCAACGCACAAGGAGATGAGCTAAAGTGGAAGGGGAGACAAGCACTCGAGAATTCAAAGCCTTCAAAACCTAACGTCTCAAAGGAAGAAGTATTAGCTATCAATACTACCAGCAGACAACGGCAATGCTACAGTGTTAATGTATATAGCGGAATATTCTAAAAAAAATGGCTAACCTAATAGGATCTGGTGGCTAGTGTAAAGTAAAAACGAATCCGACTTTGAAAACAGAGAGGAAGCTGTCACAGTAAGAACAAGGATCTAATACGACCTGCAAAATATTAACAGCTAGTTCAACATTACAACAAGCAACCACACCTATACGGCCTTCTTAAGATTCACAAAGAATGTATTCCATTAAGGCCCATTGTCAGCGCCAAAGGTCTAGCATGTCATCTATTAAGCCGATTCCTGGTAGGTATAATCAGCCCACTCACAGGCAAATCTCCATGGTATGTAAAGAATTCAGCTCAATTCGTGGAAAAAAATCTACAATGCTCCCATTCATTTCAAATAGATGGTGAGTTTAGATGTAGTGAGTCTGTACACGAAAGTACCCACCGAGGAGACTCTGATGGTGGTACGGGGTTAGTTAAGTTCAGATACTTCACTGAAGGAATGCACTTGTATCCCAATTGATAATCTGATGGAGATGTTGACCTTCTGTATAGAAACCTCATACTTGACGATGGGATCTGATACATACCGGCAGGAACAAGGTCTAGCTATGGGATCACCATTGTCCACAGTACTGGCCAATGTATACATGGAATACTTCGAGGAAATGGCGTTAGGATCAACACCACTAAATGTATGTATTTACATCAATGTACAGTCACAAACACAGGTTCAAGGGTGTTCTGTCTCCATGAGGCACTTAGAAGTAGGACCACATAGATATTCGACATATAGAGGGTAACGTAGAGATTCGGCACCACTTTCATTGTCTTCCTCGGGGAATTTTATACGTATGATATAAATTTCATCAAAATAGGATATATTTAAAATTTTAAATGAAGTTCGGCCCCAATAGCTTCCTTAGGTTAGAAGGGCACTTAGAGATTTAGGACCACTTCGATTGTCTTCTCCATGAAATGTTATACATAGAATTTAAATTTCATTCAAATAGGATATATTTGAAGTTTTAATGAGGTGATGCCCTTAGAGCCCCCTTAAATGGCGCACTAAGAGAATCGGTACCACTTCTATTTGCCCCGATAAAATTTACATCAGAATATACTTTTATGTTTTATGTAAATTCTCTAACCTTTCTTTCTACAAAGAACACACATACACACACATACACACAGATATATATATATATATATATATATATATATATATAATACGTTAATATATATATATATATATATATATATATAATATTTTAAGTCATTCATGTAAGTACATTATTCCGTTTTACAAATGTATATATGTATACGTTTTTTATCTATTCTAGTTTTTATTGTAACCCAATATACAGATAGAAAAATAGGCGAATGACTTTTACTAATATATAGATATAAATGTATTTCTGAAAAATTAGATAATAAATGTATTTGCTTACTTTTTATGGCCGTTTAAAATAAGATCTGTCATAAATACTGTAATTATTTTTAAATAAAATATAATTTTTTATTAGAAAAAGAAAAAGATAAAAATAAATGAATCATTGCAATTATTGATAAATGTCCTCTATCTGAATAACTTGAAAAATGGTGGAAATATACAGAAGAAAAAACAATAGCATTATCTGATTTATCTGAAAATGCCCTACATATATATATATATATATAGAGAGAGAGAGAGAGAGAGAGAAAGAGAGAAAGAGAGAGAGAGAGAGAGACAGACAGACAGACAGACAGATGATGAAAGTAATGGGTAGAGGTGAAAAAGAGGGTGAAAGAGAGAAGTACATACAGAGAAATATAGATGGGGAGACAGAAAATGTCAAATGTACACATAGTTAAGCATAAAATAGTTTTTTGAAAATATTAATTACATATATAGCATATGCATATATATATATATATATATATATATATATATATATATATATATATATATATAGTAATCCAGGTAAGGAAAACATCCACAGGATAAAAATCCAAAGAATTTCAACAGAGCTAATAAAGAGTGTTCAATATACAGTACAACTTTTATATATATATGATTATTTTTATTTATTTATACATGTACATAATCTGCGACTGTGTGCATGTATGTATAAATAAAGATAATCATGTATATATATATATATATATATATATATATATATATATATATATATATATATAAATAAATATATATATAAGTATATATATATATATATATAGATTTAGATTTTTCACTTATAAAATAGATCATTCAGTGAAGACCGGGGTTGTTCCAATAAAAAACAAGCTCGATGATACTCGATTACAGAGTACAGAGCATTTATATGTGATTTTATGAAGGCTTACCAAAGCATTCCTTTCAAGACACCAATGATCACCATTAAAGATATTTTTTCTTACAAATACTATTTATTCAAATTAAATGTTTTTTCCTACACGTGTTTCACTACCAAGCAGTTACTTGCTTGGCAGATCATCAGGGAAATTAAATGTCTGGAATACTGGTTTCAACTGCCGACAAAACACAATGTGGCGTTGTAATAGTTGAGGTCACTTAAGAAAAGGAGAGGAAAAAAAAAAATATAATAAAAATAAAAATAAAAATAAAAGTCAAACTTAAAAAACAAGGAAGAACAACGGTAAGAAAAGAAAGTCCTAGAAAAGTCTTAGAAAAGTAGCTTGTGCATTATTTCTTCCACCAAGCTAACAAGCAAGTAGTCGGTCCCAAATACATTCAATAAAAACACAAAACCGGAACAATGTGCGATAATACACTTTCACGTTAGCTGAATAAATCCCCCCCCCCACACACAATAAAACAAAAGAACTAAATCATTCAGGATACCGCTCACAAGTTACCATTCCAATCCAATGATAGTATGGGAATTCTAAATCCAACTTCTCACAAAGAAAAGTCAACACAAATGTTCGTCCGAGTTCAAAGAGTCTTATTTCAATTGTTGATTTATTACCCTTCGAAATAAACACACGACGAGTTGAATGTCAATCCCGCAAAAAACTCCCTTCCATCAAGAAAAAATCTTAATATAGAAACTATTTATTCAAAATACTGTTTCTAAAATTATTTATTATTAAACCTATTCCTTATAGAAATTAATCATCTAGTGTCTGGGACGTCATTTTACATTTTGTGAAAATATCCTTCATTTAATTAACTGCCGAATTGTTATCGTTTTGTTGTTTAACGAAGCGAAAAAAACCTATCCCGCAGAATTTGTTTTTAAAAAAATTATTCATATATCAAAAATAAACTGTTATTATAAAAAGGCCTTCTACAAAAATCTAGTTATTATTTTAAATCATTTAAAATATTTCCTTAACGGCTGTGTCTGTTTGTAACTCTCTGTGGAGAATATTATTCTATCTTCCATAAATAAATGTTACAACGGAATATCGTTATCAGAAATCTATTTTCTATTTTGAAAAAAAAACAAACTTTTTTTTAATGGACCGGTTTATTCTTTTGTCAACCTTACGGGAAAATATCACTCTTACTCATTAAATGACAGGAGACTTTATTATTACTAATTTAAAATCCCGTACAAAATACTTTTTTTATAAAGTTCAATTGTTTCTATTTTTAGAAATTAAGTCCGTGTCGGCATGCATGTTTTTAAAATTATTTTTTCCTTAATTACTTTTCCCCATTCCTGCCACCAAATTGTTTTATTTATTTTAATCTAATTAAAAACTAATTTAATTTAACCTAATTTAATTAAATAGTGATAGCATCCAGGTTGCTATTTCTTATTTTTCACTTAAAATTACTTGAAATCCCCAATGCATTTCGTATAATATATCTATTTCTGAGAATAAATTGTGATTTATTATTTATTATTCAACTATCTTTTTTATATGTATATTAGCGGATACTCGAGACTTAGGTTGGGGGTGATAAGGTAGGAATATTCTATCGGAATAAGGCCCAGTGATAGTCAACTATAGTAAATACTTATTCAGCGGAATAGAGGGGGAAATTGTGTTACATATAAAAAGTTTGTTTTTTTTTCAAAATAGAAAATAGATTTCTGATAACGATATTCCGTTGTAACATTTATTTATGGAAGATAGAATAATATTCTCCACAGAGAGTTACAAACAGACACAGCCGTTAAGGAAATATTTTAAATGATTTAAAATAATAACTAGATTTTTGTAGAAGGCCTTTTTATAATAACAGTTTATTTTTGATATATGAATAATTTTTTTAAAAACAAATTCTGCGGGATAGGTTTTTTTCGCTTCGTTAAACAACAAAACGATAACAATTCGGCAGTTAATTAAATGAAGGATATTTTCACAAAATGTAAAATGACGTCCCAGACACTAGATGATTAATTTCTATAAGGAATAGGTTTAATAATAAATAATTTTAGAAACAGTATTTTGAATAAATAGTTTCTATATTAAGATTTTTTCTTGATGGAAGGGAGTTTTTTGCGGGATTGACATTCAACTCGTCGTGTGTTTATTTCGAAGGGTAATAAATCAACAATTGAAATAAGACTCTTTGAACTCGGACGAACATTTGTGTTGACTTTTCTTTGTGAGAAGTTGGATTTAGAATTCCCATACTATCATTGGATTGGAATGGTAACTTGTGAACGGTATCCTGAATGATTTAGTTCTTTTGTTTTATTGTGTGTGGGGGGGGGGGATTTATTCAGCTAACGTGAAAGTGTATTATCGCACATTGTTCCGGTTTTGTGTTTTTATTGAATGTATTTGGGACCGACTACTTGCTTGTTAGCTTGGTGGAAGAAATAATGCACAAGCTACTTTTCTAAGACTTTTCTAGGACTTTCTTTTCTTACCGTTGTTCTTCCTTGTTTTTTAAGTTTGACTTTTATTTTTATTTTTATTTTTATTATATTTTTTTTTTCCTCTCCTTTTCTTAAGTGACCTCAACTATTACAACGCCACATTGTGTTTTGTCGGCAGTTGAAACCAGTATTCCAGACATTTAATTTCCCTGATGATCTGCCAAGCAAGTAACTGCTTGGTAGTGAAACACGTGTAGGAAAAAACATTTAATTTGAATAAATAGTATTTGTAAGAAAAAATATCTTTAATGGTGATCATTGGTGTCTTGAAAGGAATGCTTTGGTAAGCCTTCATAAAATCACATATATATATATATATATATATATATATATATATACATATTAAAATAAACATAGTTTGAGCTATTTTAATATAAATAGCTCTAATATATATTGAGCACTTTTTAAAAATATTGTTTTTTTTAATTTTTTGAATATTTGAACTGAATTAATTAAATATATATATATATATATATATATATATATATATATATATATATATATATATATATATATAGTAAGTAGTATGCTATATATTCAAAATGGCGGAATTCAAAATGGCGGCATCCATGAATATGGACAACGATTACAAAACATCCGATTTGAATATAAATATATACAATTGTATAAAAATATATTTATGGCAATTAAGCTACACAGATGCCTTCGCGTTTCATCTCCGGGGGAATCTTCAGGCTAAAATGCATGGAGTTAGTTTTGTCGGGTCTTTTTATATACACGGCTAGCTAGTTAACCAATCGTATTTTTTTTCTCTCTTAGCCAATCGTCGGGCTTCCCACGAACATAGGTCCGGTTAGTTTTACTTCTTATATCTTGTTCTATTGTTCCGTTTTCTATAGGTGGCCTATATCCTGTTTCTTTGTTGTGTCACTATAATGGGTGAACTTATTTTAACACGTGGGTTCTTGTATTTCTATTTTAGGTTTTAGTTTTTAAATTGTTAGGTTTTAGCTTAGTTTAGTTTGTTTTCTTATTTGTTTGTTTACGCTTTTATTTATTTATTTAAATAGACTAGGGTAAATTTAATTCTGTGCAGGCAGCTGTTTTCTATCTCACTTCTACAGTTTAATAGATTTCGGGGGTCTTTAAAGTTTAGGATTTCAAATTTTTCATTCAGACATAATCTACACAGGTCGTCTAAATTTCTACATGTACTGGCCTGTCGTAATACTTTTTATTCAATTATTGGTGAGCGTTCATTTTCTTGAGCTCCCAATAGTGGTTTGCTAGTGCTGTTTTAATCTGACGTTCTGTGTTTTTAAATGTGCTTTTGTGGTCATAATATCTGGTTTTAAAATCTAGGGAGGTCATACCCACGTAGTACTTCTTGTTATTCGGTCTTTCCTTGGCAAATAGTGTGGCTTGGTAAACAGTACATTTTGTAATGGACAAAGTGTACGATTTATGCAGTTACACCTTTTCTCTTCATTGCTAACTTTTTTATTTCTATTCGGGTGATTACTATTAGTGTTTTGTTTATTTCTATTTGTAGTGTTTATATTTTTGTTCTCTTAGTGTTATTTGTCACTTTTTATGTAATTTGTTATTTTTTCTTCCTCTCTGCTGTTCTCTTTTAGTATTTTGTTATTGTGTATCTTAATTATCATTTATAGGTTTTCGCAGCAGTTGTAGGATAGTTTTAGGTTATTTTTATTGAATATTGTTTGCAGGGGATTGGTTACGGGGAAGTTTTTTTCAGTCAAATTTAGGAATTTCTTGCCCAGCTTAGTTCTTAGCATCTGAGCGGGGGATGGTAGATTCTTTTTCTTTTATTTTTAATTTAATTGTAATGATTAGTGTTCTGTTTCTTATATTTAATTTCGGTATGATGGTATTCACTATTTTTAGAGCTGTATTTTTAATGTTGCTTGATTTTTATATATATATATATATATATATATATATATATATATATATATAGTTATCCCCTGAAAACCTTTTTTGTTGTATCACAGTTATTATTTGTGGCTTTGCAAGCAAGTACTTCAAACTGGGTGTTTATAAACAATACGTTTTAGAATTCTAAAATCTCCGCAGTCTCTCTCGTGGTGATTTTGAGATTGGCTTCAATGTTTCGTTTCAATAAGTCGCCATAGAAACACTCCAAATCTGAACGTCTTTAAAATGGTTTTACACGTTTCTGTCGCGCTTTCACCTTTTTTGCCGGAAGGTGGCGATGATGAAATGGATAGCGCTCAAAACTGGCTACTCAGCACACCGTGTTCAAATCTTGTCGGGTGCTTTGCTCCTCTTTCACTATCGATGTTGGGAACATTCACGTGGTCTCTCCTATGAGTATTTGTATCTAAAGGAAATCGGAGAAACGAATGCGAATGGAATGAAGCATGTCAAAGGTTATAAAATGGCTAATACATAGGAATTGCGTAGTTTTCTTGTTTATTCTTTGTCTGTTTTTACAGAAAAAAAGAATGACGTGTCGGGAATGTAATTTTCTGTTACCTATTGTTCTGTTTTCTATAGAGTGGCCTATATCCTGTTTCTTTGTTGTATCAATATAATGGGTTAACTTCTTTTAATACGTGGGTTCTTGTATTTCTATTTTAGGTTTTAGTTTTTAAATTGAAGGTATTGTTTAGTTTAGTTTTTTTCTATTTGTGTGTTTACTTATTTATTTATTTATTTATGTATTGTCTGACAAAAAGTACTGATTTGTGGTGTGAAACGTTCTTAGTACTGGGTATGTTAGTAGCTTAATGGATACCCTTTGGACTATTATATTCAATTTCACACGAATACCGTTGAGGACCCCCCCCCCGAAATGGGTAAAATAGGTAACTTGTGTTCAATTAAGCGTATACAATTAATCGTGTATAATCGGTATTGTTTCGGCATAAAATGACACCAAAAATGTTGATATGCCGTAAAACTGACAAAGAAAACAAAACCATGCTGCTGGTGAAGCCATCATTTTAGTAGTTTCAATAGTACAGCTTTAATATGAATTGTTTAAAAACAACTGCGATAATGTTGTATCTTGTTTAAACATCATGTCAATCATGTATGCAAATATATTCATCATATTATACCAATATTGGACGGCGTCCTATTTTGTAACAAAACATTTAGAAGCTCACCACAGTATATACTTTACGTGAATGATAATAATTTAACCTGGAATATAAATATTTGTCGAGTCACGGGAGAAAATTTAGATATATAGTCGGTTCTTAATGTGGAGAAAAATCTAGACCATCAGAAAGGGACACTGTATTGAAACACAAATAACTATTACCTAAGTTAAGAAGGATTACATAATACTAGCCCGAAGGCTGGATAAGGCCAAATGATATAAATTATTTCATTTCAAACATAAATTGTTCCCCAGATCTGTCTTCCTTAATTCAAAATGGCGGCATCCATGAATATGGACAACGGTTACAAAACATCCGATTTGAATATGAATATATAAAATTGTATTAATCATATTTTGGTTTTCACATTAGCATAATACTTTTATTCCCCTTCCAGCCTGTTAGCGCAGCGCAGATTAAAAAGAAAACTATTTTTATACATACTTATGCTTGTGAATAAGCATCATAATATTTAGAATTCGACCAAAAAAGTCCCATGTTTCTTTCCTCAAATGTACGTTTTTCACATGCCTACGCAAACCTTTCATTTTGACACTAATCTTTATAACATATCCAAAGTAAATTAACTCTTGAAAATTTGCCCATTATTGGGTTAAGATACATGACAGTTTAAATTGGTGATACTAAAATACTGGCTTCCTGGCTTAAAATGCACCAAAAATTAATGTTATTCTTTTTATTCTTTCTCTTTGCAAAATGTTGTCATATTCAGCAAAGTCAAAAACAAAAACAACAATTTCCCTCTACAAAACAATCAAACAAAACACCATGAATAAATATTTGATATACCGTAAAACAAAACAACTAAACCAAACATGACAGGTAAAATATTTAAACCAAAATTAGATACTAAACGACGAAATAAATATTATTTTCAAATCGACTCATATACACATGCGTTTCCGGCTAACCTGCAATCATCAGTATAGGAGGAGACAATCCATGCCGGTCACACAATTCGAACCTCAATACCAAAGTCACACTTAACTAAGAAGTCGGAGCGCTAATCGATGTGGCCACCACGCATGGTGATGGAAATCAGAGAGTAAATTAACGTTTAAATGCAAAATTCAGCGGACATATCAGCAAGCTGTCAACAAAACTTAATAGGCGAGGCCTAAAGTATTGCATTACGCTATAAATGACTACTTGTTGCCAACCTACTTAAAGTAATATATACATATATATATATATATATATATATATATATATATATATATATATATCTTCAACCCAGCTAGAGTTCCAAACCCTTGTACACTAGCTACTCTATGCCGATGAAGCGGTCGTTGTTGTCTACACTGAGGATGATATGCAGATAATAATAGACATCTTTTCTCGAGACTGCGCCACCTTTAGACTCACCGTAAATCTGGAGAAACTAAGATAATATTCTTCGGTCCACCAAGACTCCAGTATGTAGAGCCTAACATTAACGTCAAGGGGGCTAGATTAAGTGTAGTTGACTCATTTGCATATCTTGAGATGAATCTCAAGTTATATGTGTATCACAAGTTAGTTGAAAAAACAATTGTTCTCGGTCGTAGGTGCTACAAAAGCTAATATTAATTATTTTATTTAAATACTATACATTACGATGTCAGTTGGAGAAGATACCCGAGTTTCATTAATCTGGCCATCTTGGATTTAGGATGAAATTCGGCTAGTCATCGCAGAAAGATTGCAGTTTTCTTGTTATTGAAGATTCCACAATTAGTCCGCAGATGACAATTGAGAGATAAACGGGAAACCTACCATCCTCCTCCGTTAAATGAAGATCATGACTTTCTAAGATAACACACAGAAGACAAACAACGAAACCTATAAGGAATCTACCCACACACAAGCGTAAATACACACACGCTACAGAACGTAAACAACATTTCAAAAAGATCAACCGTCTAATAAATAATGGACAAAAATAAAGATCCTTTTTTTATCAATAACCCCCCCCCCTCCCAACTTAAACAAAAACTAGCGACAAGCAGCCTTTTAAACACACAGGATATCTTTTGTGAGGGAACAAAACAAAATGAACACCGGTAAAGTCCACCCGGTGAACAGTTCTTAATTCCAATTTCGGAATCTTCGATAGCATAGGGGACTAACGAATGGTCAGCCGGATTTTATTTTGAATCCAGAATGACTAGATTGCTTAAATCGGTATCCACAACAGACACCGTAATGTATAGTATTGCAATAGGTAAATATAATTAAATATTTGTTTATAAATATTATTATTAAGCCCCTTTAAGTAAATTAAAGTTGAGCACTGTTAAGAAACATTTAAAAATAGGCATTCACCTAGCTATGAAGCAAGACTCATAAAGTCGTCAAGTTCTCTAGTCTGTCTTAATGTTTAGGCTGTAATGGCATAAATATATCTTAAATTCTCCTTACCACGTGGTAATTTGAAATTGCCGGGAGGGTAGGATGAAATCGTGCAGATACAAAGCTGGATTTGTGAACCGAGTTCGCGCCTCTTAACCATCTGATAATATCACTTCCTACACTGTGAAGAGAGCAATTAGCTCGAAACGACGTCATCTGTAAGTAAATATCATTATTTATTTATATATATATATATATATATATATAAACATGGACGGCGGCACCCCCCCCCACTTTTTGACTTGGCCCCCCCCACTTTACGGTCATCAATAATGAAGTTATATATGCATGTGTTTAACCGGGCCCCCCACTTTTTAGGAGAGCCCCCCTCCACTTTTATAACTGTGTCGCCGGTCCTGATAAATAAATATATATAAATATATATATATATATATATATATATATATATATATATATATATATATATATATATATATATATATAAATATATATATATATATATATCTTATATATAAAGTAAAGACGTTTTTTCCCCTGTACCTTCGCGTCGAATAGGAAAATAAACTCAAACTCAATAGGTTACTACAATCACTACAACAGC
This sequence comes from Sepiola atlantica, assembly GCA_963556195.1. Taxonomy (NCBI): domain Eukaryota; kingdom Metazoa; phylum Mollusca; class Cephalopoda; order Sepiida; family Sepiolidae; genus Sepiola; species Sepiola atlantica. Next base: position 80,888,783 of record OY744521.1, read on the forward strand.
AAACTTATTCGCTCGAGCGTGTTCTTAGCAAACTCTAGACTATTACATCCACCTCGGGCAAATTATTACTTTCGTTCCTCGCTCACTCACTCTCCCCAAACCAGACACCATACAGGTAGTAGCAAGAACATTTCTCTCTAACATTTTACTCCGCCCACGCTACCAGTCTACACCGGGAACAAATACACAACGGATAATTTCACACAATTTACAACTTATTATTTACGTTAAATATGCCTTCACCTCACCACACAGTAGCATAAGTTGCACAGAAAATATAACAGACGCTCCCTTCAATACATCTGACTACGTCACTTCCGCCAAAAAAGATTTACGGCTTCTACTCTAAGCCTCAACCAGCAACTACAGCTCACGATACGCCTGCCAAGTTCACTACCCTTAAACAATTATACCGATTCCCCTTAACGATCAAACTTTCCTTCAGGTAATATACCGTACCTGTTCTGCTATTTCCGTTATACATTAATCTACTTCACTTCTTAAAATTGCTGCTACAACACTAGCGTACTATGTTCAAAAAAACCTGTTACAGATTACGCGATTGACATTCTATTATTCTTGCTACGTAGCATTTACACGTTAGCGAATAACAGATTACATTAAACTGAACACAATGACAATCGCAAACACGCCGATTTATTCACCTTCATTGTACTAATAAATACATTAGTACACTTCTGACAGAAAGTACGACATTTCTTATTCGATTATATATGTATTACTTACTTTTCAATTAGTTGACTCTTCGCAAGCCTCAATCAGATCAGTTTACATTAGTAACAAGTTACATATTATATTACATACTAAACAATATTCCAAATAACTTTTATGTTTCTGTCGGGGGGGACTCATTTTACACGTACTTTTCACTTTCTTTCCTTATTTCACGTACCGAACACGCTCCCTTCAATACATGTGCCTACGTCACTTCCGTTAAATACGATTACGCAATCTCATACTCTCAGCCTCGAACAGCGTATACAGTTCCCGAACATAAACAACATTACGTTTTACTTACTTCTACAGAATTTGAACCAACGGAATACGTTAAGAAAGAAAAAAAACACTTACAGATTAGTCGAATGAGATTCCGTAATTCTTTCTTCACACGGATTTTCCCCAATTGTTTAATGGCTATTCATTTAAATTATCACTTAACATTTAAAAAATAAATGTTCACTATTTTGAGAAATTTTTTATTCGTACAATAAAAAAACATTTATTACTTTTATAAATTATTACTAAATAAAATACAATATCAATTGCTTTTTTTGGAAAACTTCCCTCACCGTTAAATACTTACAGAAAATAAACAAAACATAAACAAACCGATTAGATACATTTATTCTTTACGTTTTTCACATTATTTTACATAAACGACACTGATTACATAATAACAAATAAATTACATTTCATATCTAAAAAATAATATACAAAAATTACGTGTTCCTTACTAAAACAACACAAATAAATGTACTTCTACAGATTTTTGACCCACCGTAATACGTTACGACAAAAAAAAATACCAACGGATTACGTTAAGAAAAATAAAACGGTTACAGATTAGTCAAATGACATTCCCTAATTCTTGCTCCGCACGGATTCTTCCCATTCTTTTAATGTCTATTCATTTAAATGATAACTTTTCATTTCCAAAAATAACTGTTGACTATTTTGAGAAACTTTTAATTCGTACAATTAAAAAAAACAAATATTAGTTTTATAAATTATTACTAACTAAAATACAATAACATTGCTTCTTTGGGAAAAGTTCCCTAACCGTTAAATACTTTGAGAAACTAAACAAAACATAAACAAACCGAATAGATACATTTTTCCTTTACGTTTTTCTCATTATTACACTTAAAGGACACCGATTACATAATAACAAAATTGAAAAATTTCAACTGTAAAAAATAAGATAAAAAAATTACGTTTTTACTTACTAAAACAAAAACACACAACTTTACTTCTACAGAATTTGACCCAACGTAATATGTTCGAAAAAAAAACCGTTATAGATTAGCCATTAGATTTTCCCATTCTTTTAATGGCTATTCATTTAAATGATAACTTTTTATTTTCAAAATAACTGTTCACTATTTTGATACAGTTTATTTCATACAATAAAAATAAATATTATTATTTTTATAAATTATTAATAAATACATTACTCTAACAATTGCTTCCTTGTGAAAAGTTCCCTCAACGTTAAATACTTTGAGAAAATTAACAAAACATACACAAACAGAATAGATACATTTTTTTAATCCAATGTTGGGGGGGGATTGAAATCTCAGCGATTAATTAAAGAGGCCTACAGAGCCCCATTAAAATCACCCCCCCCCCATTATCTTTGTATAGACATTCCATTTTCTTTGGCTGAAAAGACAAATGGAAAATGAGCACCACTGAAACACACACATAATTCATGTAACCTGCAGAGCATTACAATTTGTATTCGGATGGTCGGGGGGAAATAAAATGACGATTATATGATTATTTTCAATAAGGAAGACTATTCGCTATTTTTTTATTGACTGCGATTAAGTGACATGAGTCAAATGCCTAGCATCGGGGTGTGGCGGGATTGATAGGTTGATGTGGTGGATCTGTTTTGAAAAGTAACAAAATATAAATAAACCGAAAAAAAAATATTGTATTCGAGGGGGGGGAATAAAACACCGAATTGTACAATATATTTAAATCGACAGAAGAAAAATCCATCAACGTTAATTCTACTATTTCGAAAAGTAAAACAAATAAAACTAAACCGAAATAAAAAACATGTATAGGGAGGGGGGAATTGCCTATTATATGATTATTTTTAATAATAAAGACTATTCTCTATTTTTAAATGACTGCAATTGAGTCACATGAGCCAAATGCCTGGTGGCGGACGATGGTGGCCGTGAAAAGTGCGACCCGTTTTATGTTACAATTCACCTTCTGGCGAGCAAATGTATGGGCCGATTAGATATAACTCTTTCTCAAACACTAAATTAGATATTGTTCTTGCATTGCAAAGCATGCTTCACAGAGAAAATGTATATATCCAACAATTTCAGATGGCAATGGAGCATAATGGAGGTGCAACAAAAATTGAGGTCCTCTGACATAGATTCAGTTATCAGTGCGGAAATTCCGGATCCAGTGGCAGATCCGCTTTTACATGATATCATTAGGCACCATATTATTCATGGACCATGTGGAAACATAAACAGATGTTCACTCTGTCTCAAAGATGGACACTGCAGTAAGAGATATCCCAGACACTTCTTGAGTGAAACTCAATCGGATACAAATGGCTACCCACAATATCGACGACTATCTCCTTTAGCTGGAGGTTTTGAGACGACAGTTACCCTACCTGGCAACATAACAGTTCCTGTAGACAACCGATGGGTTGTACCACCTAATAAACTGCTTTGTAAGATTTTTGATGCACATATCAATGTTGAATATTGCAACAGCATGAAATCAATAAAATACATTTGTAAATATGTAAATAAAGGTAGTGATCAAGATACCTTCACAATTGAAAGTAATGCTCATGATGAAGTTAAGAGATACGAAATGGGACGTTACATATCAACCAATGAAACCATTTGGAGAATACTTAACGTTCACATACATATACATCATCCCCCAGTTATTCACCTATCAGTTCATCTAGAAAATGGACAGCGGATATACTTTACTGAAAGTACTGCGGCAGATAGAGTTGCAAATCCATCTTCAACCACTCTAACAGCTTTCTTCAAATTGTGTCAACCAGATTTTTTGCACGTACACTTTTTTACTCGGACGTTCCACTTTATTATACCTGGGACACAAAAACTAAGGTCTTCAAGCAACGATTACAGGGTAAGCCAGTTCCAGGCTATCCGTGCGTTAAAAAAACAGAAGTTTGGGGCAGGGTATACACCGTGCATCCAAATCAATTTCACTGCTTCTGTTTGAGACTGCTTCTACACAATGTTAGAGGTACACAGAGCTTTAATGACCTAAAAACGATCAATGGTCAAGTTATGACTACATTCAGGGATGCATGTAGTGCACATGGACTACTTGAAGATGATAACCACTGGGATGCTACACTACAGGAAGCATCTATATCTGATTCTGCAAACAATTTGAGACATTTGTTTGCCATCATGTGCAGTGTCTCATCCAAAACGACTTTGGGATGCACACAAAGAAGCTTTTACTGAAGATTTCCTTCTTAGGAAACGCAATCAACAGTCTGAAGTTGATATAACAATTTCAGACGACATCTTCAATATGGCTTTAGTGTATACTTACCTCACCTAATCGATCTAATACACATCCGGTCATTACTGCATGGACGCGTGAAATTAGTTATCAAACTCATGAGCAAGCATCAATTGCTCGACATGGTATCGCACAACTAAATAATGAGCAAATTCATATTTTTCGTACTATAGTTAATACTGTAGAAGATCAGCAAGGTGGCCTGATATTCCTTGATGCACCCGGAGGTATGTACAGGAAAGACATTTGTTACCAAGTTAATTCTTGCTAAAGTTAGGTCAGAAGGCAAAATAGCTGTGGCAGTGGCATCATCGGGCATTGCAACCACTCTTCTTCCTGGTGGTAGGACAGCTCACTCCACATTTAAGTTGCCATTATCCTTAACAAAAGATGCTGATCCAATTTGTCAAATAGAAAGAGGATCAGATCCAGCTAAAGTTTTACAGAATTGTTCCTTGATCGTATGGGATGAATGTACAATGGCACATAAACACGCGTTCGAGGCTCTAGATAAAACATTGCGTGATCTCAAGAAATGTGATGTTGTTATGGGTGGCATAACACTTTTATTATCTGGTGACTTCCGACAAACGCTTCCTATTGTTCCACGTGGAAGTCCCGCTGACGAGCTTACTGCTTGCATTAATTTGTCATATTTGTGGAAGTACATTAAGACAGTAACGTTATTTACAAACATGCGTGTACATCTCAATAGTGACCCAATAGCTGGTGGTGCATCCTGAATGGCTAATGGAGAGACCAATTCTAGCTACTAAAAATGACATAGTACATGTCATCAATCAACAACTGCTTGATGAAATTCCAGGTGATGAACAAACTTTCACTTCTGTGGATTCTACTCTCGATGACGACCAGACTGTACAATACCCTACAGAATTTTAAAATTCATTAGAATTGCCTGGTATGCCAACAAACAAGTTAAAGCTGAAAGCTGAATGCCCAATTATGTTACTCCGGAATCTTGATGTTCCAAGGCTATGTAATGGAACGAGACTGTGTGTTAAACGGATGAAACCTCATGTGATAGAAGCTGTAATACTAACTGGTGTGGCAAGGAGCAAACTGACATTCCTTCCCAGAATACACATTATTCCGTCGGATTCTGCAATAGAATTTAAAAGGCTTCAGTTCCCAGTTAAATTGTGTTTTGCAATGACAATTAACAAGTCCCAAGGACAATCATTGGCAGTGGTTGGTCTAAACTTGACTTCACCTTACTTTAGCCATGGGCAGTTTTATGTAGGATGTTCAAGAGTAGGCTCTCCACAATGTCTATACATATTGGCACAAGAAGGTAAAACATCAATCCTATTTTAATTACTTAAATTACTTCCAGTGAAATGATTTATTTTCTGAATCTATTTATTTAACTTAAAAATTAAAATAAGGCTGTTATATTTCCCCGGGCAACGCCGGGACACGGGTCCTGCTAGTATATATATAAATATATATGTATATATATATATATATATATATATATATATATATATATATATATATATATATATATATATATATATATATACGCAAATAATACACACTGATCAACACACTCACACATGTTCATCTCGAAATCTATGAGTTGAAGCTGTTGTTTTAGACCTTGTCTTGAGATGTTTGTATATTCTTTAAGAAGGAGACGACGACGAAAACGAGTTTAACTTTAAACTAGATGTTATTCACTTAACTAATAGATTTCCATTTCCTAAACTAGGAGCTGCTTCTGCACTATCTTCAGAGGTGATACGAGCAGTCTCTGCCTTCATTATTTCTATGATCTTAGATGACGTATAGGTAAACTAAAATATTGATAGATGCATGGTTGCCTAAATGTAGACCGTTGTGGCCTATATAATCGGTTATGACGAGTTAGAATCTTTTATGATCTAGTGTGGACATGTATGCACTGATACTGCTGGGAATCTGTTATTTTGCACCAAATATTGATAAAATGACAACGTATTAAGCGTATACAACGAATCGTTTATAATAAGTATGATATTTTGAAATTAAATGACGCAAATTTTACGAATCAAACTAAATTTTAAATTCTGGCTGCAACTTAATCTACCGTAAATATTCATATATATCCTACGTTACATAGTTGAGCTTACAAATTGCTTGTCAAATTGCCTCATGGATTCTCACGGGTGCTCACTTACCCCATGGTCATCCTATATAAACCATGCAGAATAAACAATTGCTAATTCAAAAGTATATTACTGACAACAAATATAACATCAAATACAAAACTTATTGGCAACAAAAGCGGAGAAATGCGTAATGCCATGTAGAAATAGCAGGTTGTAAAAAAAGGTTATGTAAAAGTATATACACCCCCCAAACAGTTCTCCAAAGTTCTCTTGAATACGCATGTGGTAGGCTGTTGGACTAGTAGCTCTTTTAACAATGGCTATTTTTTAGCGAAGAGAATATTCGTTCTTGTAATTTAAAAGACTAGAAGTGTTAAACCTATTATTAGCGGTGTCAATAAGAACATCAACAAATTGGATTTTATTATTTACGTTTAGTTCTACGGTACATTTAACAATAGAGTTTTTGGAAAAGAGTCTTACGTTTATGTATTTGGTCATTATTATCAGCTAGAATAAGAATATCATTAACATAGATTAAACCTACCAACCCGTGCAAAACCAATCTCTTCTACCAAAAGACACTGTTCATTGCATTAAAAAATATTAAACAAGTCCTTATTAATAATGAATTCCCTAATTATATCGTCGATTAACAAATGAAATTAATGATTTGAAACTTAAAAATACTTTTATAAATAATAATAATAATAATAATAATAATAATAATAATAATAATAATAATAATAATAATAATAATAATAATAATAATAATAATAATAATAATAATATCCATCATCGCAACTCGAACTATATTAACCTATACTATTGTATTGAAATGCAACCAAACTTCAGATTAGAAGGAAATACCATAAAAATATTGCATACAGATACATATTCCCAATTGACAATAATAACAAATAGACTCATTATTTATTATAAGAAATCTTTTAGTAAAAAACAACTCATACCCAACCAATAAAACATTAGAAAGAACCAATGTCATTTATAAGTTTAAATTCCTTTGGGAGAATGTAACTTCTATAATAATAATAAAGCTAATAACTACATTGATTTTACAAGCACTACCCTATCCCGCCAGCTCGCCATGCATCTTGTAAACTCTAGCTCAATTTACCAACATCTATAAAAAAACATCACTTTCCCCCTCTGATTTAAGACAAATGTTAGTTAGATTTAAGATAAGTTTTAGTTAATTACACGAAAATAATACATTCCGAAAATAATTTTAAAATTATAAAAACCCAGTAACCTACACTTAATAACATCACGTATGAAACCAGTAACAACATTTCAAAATGCTTAACGTAATACAATTTTATCCTGTAATGCTAATTCTGGCGTTGCGGAATTAAAATTATTATGGTCTTTCTTGGGACAATGCGAGACCGTTCTGAACGTGCGCGTTGCTCCGCTATCTTTTGAAATTCTCTTCTTTTCTCCAGCTTTTTTGTTCATTTGCTTTTGTCATCTGAAGATGATTTGACGAAGAATCGAAAACTTTCATGATACATAGGGAACATATATTATTTTTTTATTTTAACACAAAATATAAGTTATTAAAACAATTGAAAAAATAAAAAGGTATAATTAAGCAGTAGAATTCTGTTATTTTTAACAATGTTTACTTATATGTATGTGTGTGTGTGTGTGTGGGGGGGGTGTGTGTGTGTGTGTGTGTGTGTCCGAGGGTGAGATGTGACAGAAGGTATTTTCTTATTGCTGAGTTACACACACTTTTCGATGCCAAGAGTCGTTCAAAAATATAGAGGTGCCAAAGAGACCAGTTGAGTGAATAAAATTCTACCCTAAGTAGAGTGTGTGTGCGCGCCTGTGACTGTGTGTTTATTTATTGCATACGTGGCTAGATATTTACTCAACGTTGTTTTGTCTAGTACTGTCCCATAAATCCCCACAAAATGAGCATTGAACTTACGCAGTACGAACTCGGCGTCGCCCAAGAGACGTCTATATTCATTTTAGTTTCCCCCTTTTTAACAAACTATTATTTTTTTATAGGATTTGGAAGGTTAAATTTACTTATTACGGTATATTTTGAGCATTAGAAAAATTGTTATAAAACTATAATTAATTCCATGATAAATGCCAGTATACTGAAATCATATGCCCTTAATAGGGTTAAGATGAAAATTCATATACACTAAATGTACAAAAGCAAGGAAATTCCCAATTTTTTACATTATTATTGTCATTAATTAAGGGTATGACTACATATCAACCAAACCATTTCATTATCACATCACTACAGTATAAATCTCTATGCGTGAGTGGATGAAGTGTGTGAGGTGCGCTAGAAGAAAAATTCCTACCAGAAAAATTGTTGTGCTCGCATACCCTTAATGACAATAAAAGTGTAAACATTTGGGAATTTCCTTGCTTTTGTACATTTAGTGTATATGAATTTTCATCTTAACCCTATTAAGGGCATATGATTTCAGTATACTGGCATTTATCAAGGAATGTCACTACTTTTGTAAAGGCTATGCCTCAATACAATGGTCATTTTTAAGTTTTTTGGGGATTTTCTGGAAAACTAAGGTATATGGTAAACTGAAATTAAAATGCCATCAACTACACCCTAGAACCTCTATCTCTGCCAAATATCAGCTGAATCCATCAAATCGTTGATGAGATACAGGGTGGTACATACGTACGTACGTACGTACGTACACACAGATAACATGATTTCATGATTGAACTTTCTGGATCTCTGGGTTGCCTTGACTAATGATGCTGAAATTCTACACACTTATAGAACCTATCAAAAAAAATTTTTGTGCAAAGTTTTAACTAATTTGGTTTTTGAGTTATGATTGATCAAAGAAATGAGATTTCCAGCATAGGCTGTTTTTGAAGTTTATTAAGGGATAGAGAGCTCTCGCGCCTCCCTTGATTTAGTTATGGTAATGTTGTTTTAGTTTCTATTAATAAGATTATTGAATATAAATAGCTTCCAAAATGTTCAATTTTTTCATACAGGAGGATTTGCTAAAAATTTTAAAGCCAGAAATAATTTTCTATTCGACCGATTAAATGCTTCGAAATTCCTTTCAAAGGGTCACGTATAATTAATCTGTTCCTTTCAACTATTAACAAAAGATTTAAATGGCTGATACGAATAAATCGAAATGCATATATGGTGGATTTTATTTTACAATTAACCCAAAAATGCTTTTTGTTTCAAATATGACACATTCAAACAAAATGCCTATTTGATATAATATTCAACGAAAATGAGTCAAACTGCGGTTGGCAGGTGTAGGTAGGTATGAATTTGATGTTGCATCAGCACACCCGCTAAACAGGTAATCAGTATCTTCAATGTCACGGGCGAGTGTCATCAGAGTGTCATCTGCCTAATTCAAAAGCCTAAATTTTTTAAATGTTTATTATAATGGTAAGTAAAAATTATTTTATGATTCTCTAGTATATCATGATTATTTAGATGCATATATTGAAATTTGTTGTTATACATGTAGCATTTTATGCCATCTGTTGCACATTTTCAACATTATTTATTTTTGTTCAATAAATATATATTTTTCAAAAAATCATTTATATTATTCTTATGAAACGTGTTTCACTTGATGAAATGTTTTTAAACCAATATAAAAAAATAAAGCATTTAACTTCGACTGAAGTAAAATGAAAATAGATAAAAGTCACTAAGACGATCACTGAGCAAATAATATTTTACTGTATTTTAAGTTCTCGTTGTTACTAACATAGAACGAAATATACACAGATATGAGAGATGTTTTAGATGCGCCGAACTATTTCTCTACTGGATCTGTCCATCTGACAATCGTTCATACTTAAGGATAAAAAAGGGCGTTTTGCCGGTGTGTCATGCTAAAGTTTGAAATCTCATTTTAAATGCGTCCACGCATCTTTTTAAAAGGCTCTGTCGGTACATTGATTTACCAAGTTCAAAATTGCATTTCCATTGCTAATAGCACAGATTTGATGAACGTATCTTGTCTAACATGCGTCCAAGAAATATTATGAGAGGTTATGTCCGTCGTTTCATCTATCTCCCTTGAATTTGAAATAGCATTTTCGTCGGTCTATCATGATTTCGAAATCCAGTGGGGTGATTTCTTTTCTTACGTACAACCTCTTTCTCACAATGAAGACGTTGCTAGTCTCTATCGACTCGATCTGTATTTCTAGGAAAGGTGCTCGACTGAGCTCCAATCTTTTGGTTCCCTCTCGTAAGTCATTCGCAATAAGAACTTGTTTTACTACCACAATGAAAAGTACTTTCCTTTCTTCCTCCGTGTGTCAAGCGTCAAGCGGAATTTTCATGGACATGATTTCTTTGCAAGAGCTTCCCGTCTGTTAAATACATTATCGAAGAAACTGCTTTGTCTTCACATCCAATGTCAAAACATTCTTTTAATAGACCGCCCCATAATTAACAATCAGTTCATACCTTTAATTAATGTTAGTACTCCGATAGTATTCCTCATCTTTCTGGTGGCACTCATTCCCGTCTTATTAACCCTTATCCTCGAGTGGCTATTGGCCTTTATAAGTGGTGATCTATCAGTAAAAAAGACGTATTCAATAGAATCTTTAGATGCGTTTCTGCATCTCTATAAGAAGCGCTATCCGTCCATCGATTGTTACGCTGAAATTTGAAATAATATTTTTATAGCTAAACGCGCTGATCGAATGGACGCATCTAAAGACTCCTTTCTTGTTAAAAAAATGGAAGAATCAAATTTCTCCTTGTGTCAAAATACCTTTAATATCAGATGATTTAATTTAATCTAATGCAGACGTTCGAAAGCGTATGATTAAATCGGACCAATTCCTAGTAAGCGCTCCTCGTGGGAAAGACTTTTGGGACAAACCTTAAGAAAACTGTAAACTAAACAAAAACGAACCGACACTTTAAACGCCAAGAACTTCATTTCATTAATAAGCTGAATACTGGAATATGCAAAAGGTTCATTCTGTAGATTAGTTCTTATCTGCATTTTGTTCCCATCGGAGACTCCACCAGACAACAACGGCCCGTACATGCCCCTATAGATATTATAATCGTATTGTTAATAAAACCCCGAACCGAATTCACAAAAGTATTAGAACGTTCAAATGAAAACTTAGTCGAAAGCACGGCTGTGAATACACTTATTTTATTGATACATTTGCTATTTAGCAAAACGATGCTATTAGCATAAAAAAGAAATCAATAATAGTTTAATCAAGTAATATCTTCTCCGGGGTTACGATTTTAGCCAACTTCTTTATTAATTACCAACTACAGGGATATTTGGAAGATCCACGGTTAATCAAAGAGAATAAGTTTAGTGGTTATTATTTGTATGTACTTATCTTATATATAAAGTAGAGTCAGTCTTTCCTAACGTTAATAGCTTTTTAGTGCAGGGTAGATACTTAATTCTGTTTCGAAAGTCAGTTATAGAAAATATGGATCAGCAGTATTCAAAATGAAACATTTGCATTTCCAATCAATTTCGTCGATTACATACATGATCCAGATCGATATTTTAATTTTGCTTAGTAATAATTCAATTATTGTAAGCATAGTTTTCACTCACTAACATTTAGCTACTGTCACTAACATTCCTGAACACCAAGAACATATTTAGTAAGAGACACTTTTTTTAATTCATCGATTTGTTCTGTGTAACGGTAAGAAAAAATATACATTATATGGTAATTTCTATTCAATAAAAATACTTCCTCAAAAAGGATGCAACAATGTATAAGGAGGTAGGGTTCGGTGAATCAACAACAACAATTGTTTGGGCTATAATTTACAAGTTGTTCTTGCCCGGTGTTTTACGGGAGTATTTTAATTATTAATTTTATTTCGTTCACCCAGACAGCAATTTAAACAACTGAACTAAAAATTGTAGTTTACTTTTTAATGTCATGAAAATGTAAACATACGAAATAATGCTGCGTCAGGATTTGTAAATATTTGTTTAAATTTGTACCCATTATTTTTTGTTTTACTTTAAATATGTACTTACAATAATCAGAAATAGTGAGTTCTTTGATGAGACCAAAAGGCCGCTTATGTAGATCATATAAATCAATGTAATAAATAGATTTTATGTACCTACTACTGTTCTATAGAAATGACTTAAACAAATTGTTTAAGTTAAATCTGTAATTAATAGAGAGATGCAGTATTTTTATTAAGAACGTAAGTAGCTGAAGCTACATAGGTAATTAATTAAAATGAATCTATGTTAAAAAAAGTCCTGAGCCCGAATTACTATTATGTGAAAGAAACTAAAACAATATATATTTTTATTGAAAAAAAACATTGAAAAATTAGCTAAACATTGATTTATCGGATTAACTGCTATCGATTACAAACTCCGAAATCAGATAAGACATTTTATATATTATATCTATATATGCATATAATATTTATAAATAAATATTCAATCATTTCTCACCTACAGACGCTAGCGTTTCAAGCTTATTGCTCTCATCAGTGCAGGAAAGTAGTAATTTCAGACGGTCGGGAAACGTGAACCCGGTTCACAGAGTTAGCCTAGAATCTGCAAGCAGACTCCACCGGAAACTTTGACGCGGTTAAGATAAATTAAGATAAGCACCTGGAAGCAGGCACAGGTAAAAGACTAATCGATAGGGTTCGACGAACGTATTCGGGATTTGCATTAGAACTTTTTGATAGTCTATTTTTAACATCCTCAAGAGTACTTGACTTTGAGTTCATAAAGGAGCTTATGGCTCTCATCAGTGCAGGAAAGTAACAATTTCAGACGGTTGTGAGGCGCGAACCCGGTTCCCAGAGTCAACCTAGAATCTACAAACAGTCGCTCTATCCTGCAGCAACTGGAAACTGTCACGTGATTAAGTGGAATTTAAAATCTTATATGTACCTAGAAGTAGGCACAGATAGAAGACTAATCCAGAGAGTTCGACGATCGTATTCTTAACTTTGCATATACATATATTATTTGATCAAATATCGTGCACCAGTGTGAACATGCTATGTCTGGAGCGACTTACATTATATATATATATATATATATATATATATATATATATATATATATATATATATATATATAGGAAAATCTATAGAAAAAAAGAACAATAGAACAGGATATAGGAAGAAACACCAACAAGATCTTTGTTCGCCGGAAGCCCAACGATTGGCTGAGAGAACAACAAAGAATCTGATTGGTTAACTAGCTAGCCGTGTATATAAAAACACCCGGTCAAAATAACTCCATGCATTTTAGCCTGAAGTTCCCCCGGGGATGAAACGCGGGAGCCTCTGTGTAGCTTAATTGCCATAAATATATGTTCATAGCTTACTATTTGAGTTGTAAAATACTCGTAATCCGGGGTTTCGAATCGTCATATCTCTATGAGTCCCGATTTAAGGACGAAACGCATACGTACATAGATAATAAACAATAACAAATATTATTATATATATGATGATGATGGACTCTCCCGTCGATTCCGACGTATGAGTGCCCCACCCGTGCGTGAATTTGTAATTGCAAGGGTTGCGCAATCCACAACAACCGCTCTCCTGAGTCGGCATTGCTTGATTCCAATGGCAAGTAGTAATACAAGACGACTGGAAACAATGCCGAGATAAGCAGAGAGCACATACAGCACCTGGTATTCCCAAATGGTCACCCATTTAGTACTGGCCAGGCTCGACGGTGATCTAACGGGAACCGGTGTGTCAACGTGATTGTGCCACACACATATATATATATATATATATATATATATATATATATATATACACATATACATATATACACATATACATATACACACATATACATATACATATATATATATATACATATACATATACATATATATATATATATATATATATATATATATATATATATATATATATATTAGTAGTAAGTTTTTGAAAGGCTGTGGGCAATGCAATTCCGGGTAAGATGCAAGTTGAAAGGAAAGGAACAAAAACAATAACAATAAATCGAATACGATATAAGACTTACTATTTATTTTTCCTTTTTTTTCCTTTTTTTTTTTTCTTACATAACAGCAAGAGTGTTTTAGCTGTTCGTGTGATGTCCGGGTGATTAAAAATCACTATTTGATATTTCGGGAAAAGACATCCCTTTTTCAAAAATAATTAGACCAGAAGAAGAATAATATTTTATTCTTCTCCGAGTGTGTAGAGAATAATACAAAACAAAATGGCTGCCAGATATAGACCGCAGCAAAAAGGCAGTTTCACAGGGAATATAAATTAAGTTAAGTTTTATTTTAATATTATGTTAAATATATGATTGGTGTTTAGAATATTTGTGTAATATTTGTGTAATATTTAAAACTTTCTCGATCTTATGTTTTCTTTCGTATTATTTGGGATTTTCTCGATCTTATGTTTTCTTTAGTATTATTTGGGATTTTCTCGATCTTATGTTTTCTTTAGTATTATTTAGGATTTTCTCGATCTTATGTTTTCTTTAGTATTATTTGGGATTTTCTCGATCTTATGTTTTCTTTAGTATTATTTGGGATTTTCTCTGCCAATTTTCAATATGTTGCTGAAATTTTATTTTTATTTTTCATTTATATTTTATAATAAACTAGACGACCATTACCACTATTTATTGCGTTTGGATGACGTCATTCTTTGTGACATCATCCATTCTGCACAGTGACAATATAACAAACAAGATCTGAAGGTTTATACTAGATCCCCAGAGGGCTAGACGACTGGTGACCCTTCGGGTCATGGATCGTTTAGATAAGACCTTATAAATGGAAGTCTTCTTTATACTCTCTCTATATATATCTGATTTGATGGATGACGTCATCATTATGATACGTCATCAATTGTTCACTGTTATCTTATAACTGTTTTAAATTATGATACTATCATTTAGTGACGTCATCATTTAAAGATCACCATAACTTTTTCGTTTTGGGGTGTTTTTAACCATGTTTTTTACTGAATCATTTATTTTTCGAACATTTTTTTTGCTTTATTTTTCATTTTGGTGATGCGATTTTTAATAATTTTGCTATCATTTTCTTTTCCTTTTCTATCGACTATTTTAAATAAATAGCTTTATATTCATTAGGCTTATTCTTTAACATCGATTATTTTTATCTTCGAAAAATAAGTAATGTATTCTGGCGAGCCTGTGTCAGTTATTGATAGCGAGTTTTTTTTTAATCAATACATGAATTAATATACAAATGAAAAATAAACGCAGGTCGAAAATATTTAGATTCACATTAGGAAATATTCATTCCCGCTCAATAAAATGAATCCGTTATCATTTTATGTATGAATTTTGTAGAGTGATAACACCCCTCACTACAATAATGGAATGAGTCCTAAAAAAAACTATAAATTGTGCATATTGTATTTATGATTTTGAGAGCGAGAATAAAAAGATGGATATTTTATGATTTTGAGAGCGAGAATAAAAAGATAGATAGTTTATTTCCCCCACCTGTCTCCACAGCGATCGACTGGAACACGAATCTGTCGAGAAGACCGGTATATTTTGATTGATTGCGGTTCTCTGCTGACGCTGCATGTCCAGGGTTTGTTGCCGATTCTGTCACTGACCAGGGCGCTAACGTGGCAATACAAGTCGCATCCCATATAAATGACCTGCCGTTTACAAAGGGAAACAATATCAGACCATCGGCCGTTTGCCAACCCCTCTGTCGAGGCCAACTGGTTCGAGGATCGACGGAAAGCCAGCGATATCTAGGGCTTGTCGGACGATCTCATTGAGAGCGCTGTGTCTAGGAAATCTGCCGGTGCTCTAGGAGAAATGGTGTGGAGCCCATATACGTCGACCGGCTGACCACAACGGCACTTGTGTGTGTTGCACACTCTCGAACCTATGCGCAGGGCGGCGGCAAATCTGAGGCAATCGTCATCGACTAGGTTCCCAACAGCCGATGATGCCAAGGCTGTTAGAAACGTACTGTTGTGTGGCGAAGTGCAGCTTGAAGGCAAGTCAAGCGTTTTTAGGGATTCGACTTTAGTCTTCACCCAAATCGTGTCCCAGCTCTTCTGTTTCCCCATCAGCTTCGGAACGATGAGACCATCCCCTCTCCAATCGGTGGAAAAGTCATAGATCAGGTGGTTGAGAGGAGGTTCGGATGCTTCATGCAGAATACTCTCAACAAGATCCTGACTTGCACAGATGGGGGAGGCGTAAGCCGTCAATATAACGTCGGTTTTTAATCTACGTCCAATTCCACCAAAAGAGATGAAAAAGGTGGCCTGTCACCATCATACATCGTCAACATTGATGCTGCAGATGGCCGTTGCTGTGTCCGAATTACGCCGTTTAAGTAAATGTCTATTATGTCTGCGCGAAACCGGATGCGGAATCTGTAGAATCAGTGCCTTTCCTTAACCCAACTACTAACTGCAAGTTCGGATCAGCGTATCACCACCCCAGACCTAGAGTTAGTGGTAATGTTAAAGAAAGGACTTGGTAACATTTTATTATTGTGTCGCGAAACTGAAAGTGGAATAAGTACAATTAGTGGCCTTTATTAACTCAACCAGTAACCCTAAGTCCGTGATGGCATAACCAGTTGTTACTTATTGGGTTATTCACTTATCAACTAATGCAAAAGGGGAAAAATTACAAATAAAAATAGGAAAAACGAAACAAATATTTTTATTAATCAAATTATCAGAATAAATAAAAAGATTTGTTCATCTCGATAATCGAAAACTTAAATCGAAATAAAAGTAGCAAGAAAAAAGAAAGAATTTTTTTTCCTGGAAAATGGTAAGAACAGTAGTTTTTTTAAGAGAAACAACATTTGGTTTCACCGTGTCAGTGTTATTATTTCTTTCTTAACTAGCAGGGTTACCCGGCGTTGCCCGGGTTAAAGTGAGGGATAGAATGATATGCAACATCATATAAAAGAGAATTTATTTTAACAGCAACCTTGATGTTGTCAACTAGATATCTTACCCACTGAGCTCTTCAGATATATGTTAATACCCTTAAACTAAAGATTATTAATAGATTAATTCCATTGTATAACATTTTAGAAAAGCGTCATTAGCGTTTTTTAAGGAGAAGCAAGAGACGGAGTACTACTTTCATTATGTTCACTTGAAGACACTTAAATTTAAGAAACACCCCCTAGTATGCCTTCGCTTTTAGGGACAGACATGCACACACAGAGATATTCTCATTTATGTATATATATATATATATATATATATATATATATATATATATATATATATATATATATATGTATGTATATATATATATATATAGAGAGAGAGAGAGAGAGAGAGAGAGAGAGAAAGAGAAACAGAGAAAGAGAGAGAGGGTGAAAGAGAAAAAGAGAGATAGAGAGAGAGAAAAAGAGAGATAGAGAGAACGAGAGGGGAACATTTAAGTATATCGAGATGGATATAGATAGAGAAATAGAGAAAGCGAAAGAGGCACATAGACAAACGGAGAGGTGTTACGTTGTAAATATTCTAAATTTCTTCAGTAACATTTAATTATATTAATAAAAGAAAAATATATTCTTTGATTTCATATTTTATTTTTAATCGGGGGTAAAATCGAAACCACACACTCAATGTCTTCATTCTGATACTTTCCCAACTGGACAATTCACACATTTGCTTATTTTGTCTTTTGAAATAACACTTATAAAAAAAATCGGATATACTATTTGAAGTTTTAAAGGAGTTCGTCCGATGGGTCACTTAAAGGTGGGGTAGTAGATATTTGGCACATAGAAGGTAACGTTGAGATTCAGGACCACTGTAATTGTATTCCCTGGGGAGTTTTATACATATGGAATAAATTTCATTAAAATAGGATGGATTTGAAGTTTAATGGAGCTTCGGGACCCATAGTTCCCTTATGTAAAAAGGGCACAAAGAAATTTGAGACCACAGAAAATGTGATACATATGATTTAAATTTAATGAAAATAGGATATATTTTCAGTTTTAAGGGGGTTATGCCTTCACAGCCCTTAGTTCACTTAGAGATTCGGAATTTCATTCTCTCCCCCGGTATATTTTACATAGGAATACACTTTCTAATGTTATGTAGATTCTCTAACCTTTTATTTATAGGGAAACACAAGCATCACACACA
This sequence comes from Sepiola atlantica, assembly GCA_963556195.1. Taxonomy (NCBI): domain Eukaryota; kingdom Metazoa; phylum Mollusca; class Cephalopoda; order Sepiida; family Sepiolidae; genus Sepiola; species Sepiola atlantica. The sequence goes on from OY744521.1 coordinate 80,907,377, forward strand.
CAAAGACATTGAGTTATATATATATATATATATATATATATATATATATATATATATATATATATAGAAAGAGAGATAGAGAAAGAGAGAGAGAGAGGGAGAGAGAGAGATTGGTATGTATGTATGTATGTATATATATATATATATATATATATATATATATATATATCGAGAGGAAGAGAGAGTTACAGAGAGACAGACAGAGAGACCCTATGTACTAATATACCAACATTCTTCACTTACATTTTATTATATTAAAAAAATAGAAAATATATATTCTTTGATTTCATATGATTTTATTTGAAAATGATTAGGCGGGCAGAATTGAAACTGCACACTTGATGCTTTCCGTTTGATACATCCCCTTATTAACAATTCAGACATTTGTTTATTTCGGCTTTTGAAATAACATTCGTAGAAAAATCGTATATACATATTTTATGATTTAAGAGATTTCTGTCCCGATTCGTCACATAGATGTGGGGCACGTAGATATTTAGGCACATGGAGAGTACCGTAGAGATTTGAATCACTTACATTTGTAAGGATTATGTAGGCACTTAGGGATTTGGAACCACTTCCATTGTATTCCCCAGAAAATTTTATACATAGGATTGAAATTTCATAAAAATAGGATATATATGACCTTAGTGGTGCACTTTCGGAAAGACTTCCATTGTCTCTTCCGGTTAATTTTGCATGAGAATACACTTTTATATTATATATAGATTCTCTAATCTTTCTTTCTATAAGAAACACAAACATCACACACATACACAAACAGAGTTATATATAGAAAGAGATTATGGATATATATTGACAAAAACATTCATATTTTAATGTAACATTTTTCTAGAAAATCAAATTTCAATTGTTTATGTCAAGATGTAGTTGGGTCGGTGTCCTTTGTAAGCGTTTTTTTTTTCTTTGGTTCAGAACTGAATTAGATATCGACTTTAGAAAGTGTAAAAAGTGACGAAATATTGACTTAAGCCGTATGTATATGATAACACTCATACACCCACATATATATATTATATATTACATACGTACATAGATAATAAACACCAACAAATATTTATTATTATTTGTCGCTCCTCGAAAAAGTAGAGCACTGTAAGTGTAGTATTAACACAGCATGACGTCACTAGCTTTAAATGCATCGCTCCTTCCTCAAAAAAGTAGAACGCTCTAGACGTTATAGCCGCCGATAACGTGTTAAAATTATCACTGTTTATTCGCTATTTAAAATTGGCCGTGTGGTTAAGGCGTCGGATTTGAGTTGTAAAATACTCGTAATCCGAGGTTTCTGAATCGCATGACCGGTAGTGAATGGTCATATCTCTATGCTGATGAGTCCCGATTTAAGGACGAAACGTATGCGTACATAGATAATAAACAATAACAAATATTTATTATTATATATTATATATGTATATGATAAAACTCATACACCCATATATATATATATATATATATATATATATATATATATATATATATATATATATATTATATATTATATATGTAATATATATAAAAAAAATTGTACTAATGAGTCACCGCTTATCAATGCCTAAAGGCCACTCGAGGATAAGGGTTAATGAGTGAAAGGTGTATAGTGAGACAAACACCTTGAGGATTGGAGACGATGGTTGAACCTGGTTATGCTGTAGTAAGTTGGGGAGCAGCCTCGTAGTATCATGTTCCACAGACGGGAAGTTCTTGAAAAGAAACTCCGCTCAAGGAAGTTCCGTTTGGTTCCAGGTAAAGAGTGGAAGAAAAGAAAAATTGTTTACACTGGTTGAAACTAGACGAGGTTTTGCTGTAAATGTTTTACAGGGAGAACCAGTGATTGATGGTCAGTCGATTTCCTTACCATGAAAATAACAATAGAGTAGAGAAAGACTAGCAACGTCTCTCCTGTGAGAAAGAAGCAGTAAGAAAAAACAAGAGGCACTCTATCACTAAATTATGATATCAATGTTGTACTATGTCATGGCAGAAAGAGTACTTTGAGCGGCACCTCCCCATGTGTGGCAGCAGTACTCCATCTTAAGACGTATTTGACTCTTATACAGTGAGAGGATTGCGCCAGAAGATATTTTCTGGAGCGGTAGAATGATCCAACCATTTTCCCATCGACCTTAGCAACAGATTGGATGTAAGTCTACCATTTCAGGTCTGAAGTGAAAGTTAGTCCTAGAGCAGGGGCTTCCCCAAGGAAAGTTATTAATTAGGATGCTGAAAAGATGTAGTAAAAGTAACCAGCCACTTTTTGCCCACATTGCACCACGTGTTTCAAGTCGGAAGAGAGAAAATCAAAAAGATCTTGATCATTAATGCTCTTCGAAGTGTTGCTATAAATGGTTGTGTCATCTGAATAGATGCCAACGTATGATCTTAGGATGTCATTTGCGAGATCATTGATGAAGATCTAGAAGAGGCTCTGCCTACAATGGATCCTTGAGGTACAGCAACGTTAATACTATGTGCTTCAGACTTTTGCCCATCAACGACTACTTTTATAAAACTATTAGAGAGAAAGGATTTGATGATTGTGCCAAACCCTATCACAGGGCTTTGATATATCAAGAGCTATTGCTCCATCGATAGATTCACTGATCATGCGTGATATTACAGTCAGCACGTCAGCTGTTGATCTTGCAAAGCGAAATCCATATTGTTTGTCACCGAGTAGATTGCTTTTACTGAGGTGGTTGAATCTTCATGATTATCGCAAATTCAAACATCTAACTTATGACGCACAGGAGACTGATTGGTTTGTACTGAGATGCAGAAGATCGATCACATGTATTTTTGAATACTGATCAGACAGACAAAGTTCTCCAAAATGATGGGGAGCATTTCTCCTTTTAGCAACGATTGAACATATTGAAAAACTTTGTAAGAAGATGAGCAAGATCTAGTTGCATGTTTTTAAGCACTATGATTGGAATGTTGTCAGGACCAGTTGCATTGCTGGCATCAGAGTTCTTAATAGGTTTTTCAACACCCCGGACAGATATATGGATGTCGCTCATAATGTTTATAGTCATAGGAAGAAATACAGGAGGTAGGCGACTCTGATCGCAAAGGGTGAAATTTGATACAAAATCTTTTGTTAAAAGTTTGGCTTCATCGGGATCTAAGGAGATCACCTCTGGTCCATTGATGATCGTTGGAATACAGGTATTACATCTGTTTAGGACTCTATTTATTATTCGCCAAGTTTCTGCTCAGCCACTCTAGATTTAACGAGTTGGGCATAGGACGTTTTCGCGTTCTCTATAACCTGTTTGCAGTTATTGCGAGCAGTTTTGCATGCAGCTTCGGTTTCAGATCATTAATTTCGTTGAAAGTGATTGAAATGTTGATTTATGTGAGCAATGGTGGCAGCACATTCAGAGGTGTAATATGGTTAGCTATTTGGTTTATGTTAGAATTTCTTGGGGTTAGAAAGCTCTCAATACTAGAGATTAACCAATCAGACAAAAAGGATGCGATACATGGCAGTTTTTTATAACTAGAATGTACATGAAATTTCAGCTATGGCATGTGTGTATTTATTGAAAGTAGTGGAGCTACATTTATATCTGATTTCATATTTTTCACTAACCGATGCTTATAAATGTAGCTCGACTACTTTCAATAAATATACACGCGCCAGCGTAAAAGCAACACCTATACGGACTTTTAAAACTGTCTCTCCATCAATATCGGGAGAAATCGGGAATCTTTAACAGCGACAACGATAGACTTCGAAAATGGAAAAAAGGAAAAAAGTCTGTTCCACTGAGAAAGGCAGGTGTTGCCGAAATATTTGGATTGAAATAAAAAAATAAATGTTTCATTTATTTGAAAAAAAATCTCGCATTGTGTAATCTGTTTTTACATCTGATTTCATATATATATATATATATATATATATATATATATATATATATATATATATATATATATATATATATACCAGGTTATTTTCTCCGCATTCGCGGTGATGCAGTGAAATTATTGTTATTGTAAGTTTTTAAGTTTTATATGATTTAATTTTGTTTGCACATGTTTAAAACTATTATATAAAATAAATTTAGTTTTAAGAAAGAAGACCGCGTTTTTATGTTGTTTAAATCTAAAATATGTGTATTCCTCTTGTTGATTTTAATTTTCTGGTCATAATTTAAAAATGTGTCCATATTACAAGTTGTCCGAGCGGAACTACATAATGTTTTAAATAAACTGTAGCGAATTGTGTTCTTATAATGTAAATAACATGGTGCAACAATAACAAATGAAAATTGGCTACTCAGAATCAAAGTCTGATATGCTATTTAGGTCCAACTTCCAAAATCTCAGAAGATTAATTTATATTTTATATAAATATTGTATATATATAGCTATCCACATACATTCAAGTAATTACAATGTAAGCTGATTGTGTTTAGTATGATGTAGATACATCATACTCATTAAAATTAGCTGTATTGCGTGGTCGAGGAACAACGATATATATGCACCGTTTTTTTAGGTCAGTATATCTCCCCATTCCTTTATCTTGAAAATGTCAGTATTGTAAATTCAAGTTTTGATTTGTTAGTACAATATAACCAGGTGCCCGTGAATTCTATTTACAGTTTCGGATTTGCGGATACTAAGACATTTTTCAAGACTATAATTTGATAATGAATAAAGTTGAAATCTTGTAAACTCGTAGAGGACGTTTTAGAATATTTATTCCGGAACTTGATTTTAATATTTGAAATTTAATTGAATATGTTGTGAATATATTGAAATTTACTCTTATCAAGAATTAAAGCTCTAATTGATATAATCTATTAATTGTTGAGCTTATGTAAACTGCAGGTTTGAAACAACTAATAGGTATAAAATAATATCTACATCTTTTTAATATATATATATATATATATATATATATATATATATAATATATATATATATATATATGATGAGAATTCAAGAATTACTTTAGTTTATCAACTCGAATAGTTCCTAACACTATATATATATATATATATATATATATATATATATATATATATATATATATATATATATATGTGTATGTGTGGGGGGGGTTACAGGATCCTTTCACGGGCGTTGTATTGAAAAGTGAAAAACCTCACGCTACTCACCCTGTTGCCTAGAATACATATTTAATTATTCATAATAAGGTCAATAATTTAGGATTTTACAAAGCATGTACGCGCGCATTGATCTTTTTAATAATGTATTACTTAATATAAATCAAAATTTTATGAAGAGCAATTATATTCTCTTTTAAAATTTGTGTATCTAACCTAAATAGAAAAGTTTACAAAAGAATAATTAATATGCCCATGTTACTTACCGGGTTGCTGAGAATATATTCCAAAGTTTATAATGATCGATTCATGAAGTAAATTGTATACATTTCCAAAAAAGAGAATATGCCTATGTTACTCACCGTGTTTCCTAAAATATATTCCCAAATTATAATGATCGTTCATTAGTTAGGAAATCACCCTGTACATCATATATATATATATATATATATATATATATATATATATATATATATGTATGTGTGTGTACATTTATATATAATATTAAATTGTATTTTTAATATTTTACCCATGTAAGATGTCGTTTCGAGCTTTCGGCTCTTATCAGCACAGCGAAGTGACAATTTTAGACGGTCACATGGTGCGAACCCGGTACTACAGAGACATCTGGAATCTGAAAGCGTTCGCTCAATCCCTTAGGCCACGAGATGTTGTCACGTGATTATATATATATATATATATATATATATATATATATATATATATATATATATATATATATATATATATATATATATATATATATATATATATATATATAAGCAAAACGACAAAGGAGACAGAAATATTACTCGATAACCGTTCTAAAACACCCTATTTGCAACTAATTCACCAATATTCCATAAGATCAAAAATGAAAATAAACACTACAACTTAAATTGATTCAAATACACTAGAAATGAATAAGGATTTTCTAGATCAATAACTTGATGTATCTAAATAGTTCACTAATATTACAGTAAATTATGTTTACTTGTTTGTCCGAAGAGGTACATGGAAATATTGTTAATATCAAATTACAGAAATGTCATTGTACGCTTAATACTATACCTTTTAGTCTCGGTTGCCTCTGCTGATGTTAGACGACTTGTCGCCAGCAGAATTGAAAGGTTTTCGAAAACTTGCAATGAATGTTATGTACTGTTTTGAAGACAAGCTGCACTCTATAGATTTAAATTAAGCAACGTTTTCGAAGTGAAGTTCTTCCCCTTTCTGCATCCAAAGACGAGAAAGTGCTCAAGATTTGGATGAACATGTTGGAGATAAAACATCTTCTTTTACATATCTGAATGATAGAAATTGAGAAATTTCTAATCAGAGCATCATCAGAATGGTTAAAATTGAAAACCGTAAACCTGTTACATTACCGTGGTAATAAACGACTTCCAACATAACATGAGGTGTTCTTCTCTCACCATTGTGAACAACTGAAGAGGGTTATGTTTTGGACAGAAACAGCTGTTCGCCTCTCTCGTTTACACGTTGTAGTTGTCTCTCAGTAATAGTCTAGAGTCATTCTTCTCTTATCTTACCTCCCTGTGGATGGAATAATAGAAGCAATTAAAAAGAACAACAATTAACTCTATGATTTGCTCCGGGATTCTCACAGTAATCTTTACAGTAATTTACATCTAAATGAACTGCATCTTTCCCTTCCAAATCCTGTAGCGTGGTGAAGGCCTTGAAAACAGCACTCCGTCACTTTGACGTCAAACTCCCGAGAAGTACTTTTTCCCATGACGCACTTTCCGGTACACGTTAGCCTAACTTGTAACTAACGCTCTAATAGAAAATTCCATGTTCTTGCTTAACTAACCCTGAGTTGAATTTTCTATTTTAATCTTATTTCTACACACCAAACATCTATGAAGACTATGAATGGCTGTTCAAAGACTTCGCTAGTTAAATGGGAATATGCATGCGTTCTATCCACATGTAAATGTGGAAAATCTATTCAAAATATTGATTATGAGCTTATATGTTTTCGTCTACCAAACCCATGTAAAAACACAAATATAACGGCATATTACAACATAGCTACGGATGGTATAGATGTGTGAAAAAACATCATTTGAAAATATCATTTTTTGAATACACGAAAAGCAAATCACGTGTTGTACAAGAGCAAGAAGAGAATGAAAACTTGTGTGTGCCTAACTCCGCTACTGCCAATTAATAGAAAATGGTGCTCTACGTGTAAGGTGGAAGCAGCGCGTGTTTTCACTTGTTTACATTAGGTTGAAAGTTTTTCTCGGTTTTAACACTCTGTTGTTGCTCGTAGTTCGATAGGCCCTTCGTTTCATTCTCGTTACATTATTCGTTACGTTGTATGGATATCTATTCGTTACTCTGCCCGAAAGAATATGTATCAATCGTACTTAGATTCATTCTCAATTCAGAGGAAAATCCAAGAAGTAGCTACTAGATGCAAACAATATTGTATACGTGATTTTGTTTGTCGTCTGTCCCGCTTTTTATATACTCAAATTGTTTCTAGATGATATCTTCAAGTGGTGTATACCATGCTCATCAGCACAAAATTAGAATAATGTTTGCTGTTATTTCCTAGTAATTGTCACAGTGGTTTCATCTGGAATCTTCATCAACAACGTGATGACAAGATCTGGGTCGCCATATTGTTTATCTTCTTCTTGGTTGTAGTAAGATCGCATAGCTGGGTACGAATGGATGAACGCGAACAACGTTAAATAGTCATAATAATTTATTTAATTCAACAAACCGTAACTCTAGGTCAGATTTGTGTAAGTTGCATCATGAATAAAATGACCTTTTAATTACTATTCCTTATTTAGGTGACCATGAGTAGGAATAGTTTCACACGACTGTTTGCATACCAATTGATAAATACAAAGTGCTTACTTAACTGCATACTATTTCAAATATTCTCTCAATCCTTACACGTGATCTTGCTCGTCCAATCAGCATTTGGTAGTTTTCAACCTTCCATTCACTATTTCATACAGCTATCTTCCGCCACATCGAGTCACATACAGAGGGGGCCACGCACGCGCGGCTTGATTAGTCGACTATTAGTCCTTTATTGTTTATTTGTTCTTTTTTACTATCAATCATGGTTAGATTTGTCTATTTCTACGGCATATCAACCATTTTGGCTTATTTAATACTGAAAACAAAATACCTGTTGGAAAGAATTCATTTTGAAGGATTCGATAAACACAAGTTGCTATTTTTATCATACCTTGCTAGGAATGTTCATGGCTTTTTTAATGGCACCATCATGTAAGGTAGTCTTACGGTTCGGGAAGCTTCATCAGTTTCCATTGCACAACGGAATTATGGATAACAGCAGGGTCGTAGCATGCGTTGCCAGCCCCCGTGGCAATGTAAACATTGCACTCCTTTCTGAACACTTTCATTCGTTCCAAACTGAACCTCTTTTCCCCTCAAGCAAAATGAATTTTAGAAAAGCTCTGATGTAATTAAAACAAAATGCATTTCATGCTAGCAGATACAAATTTAGTCTAAAATTATGTTTTCAAGTGCGAAATTTTGTAGAAGTAAAGAAAAAATTGTTTTTGACTTCAATTAAAATTATGAGTTCTAATAATTTCGCGCCGGAAGGAATACTCCATCTCCCTTCTAATTTACGTCATGAAATGAAAATACCGTTTTGGAGGGGAGAGACAAAATTTGTTCGTGAAAACTGGAAATTACTATTTTTTATTTGCGTTAACTCTACCTTGGCTTTAAGGGTCTTATACCAATATTAGTTTTATTTGCCTAAATACTGGAATTCCTTAAAACATGTCATACCTCGTCGTTGTATTTAAGAGTGCCAATACATCTTTCAATTCATGCATTTTCACAGAAATGCCACATACATTCTAAATGCCAATTTTATTTTAATGTAACTAGATGAGTATTATATTACATAAGAAATGTGAATAAATATATATTAGTTTTAAGGAAAGCTAAAGAGATGCACAATTTTTTTTATTATTCATAGTATTCTCTAGGTACGTGCAAAAAAAATGGCCGCTTGCACTGACCCTCGTTCTTAAAAGTGTCTTTTCTTAATTTTTTAAAGCAGTTTTCGTTTAACTTTTGATTGTGTTTGAAAGATAAAAGCCTAATGTTATTATATAAAAGGAAACAAATGTATATTTACGTTTGAAAAAAAAATTAGAATTAAAAATGTTGTCAAAAATCCCTATAAACGTTAAAAATTGATCAAAACTGCAATTCGATAAAAATACGTTTTAAATTCGTTGGAAAGATAAATATCAATTTTTTGGAACTATTTCAAAGAAAATTATTAAATTTAGTCTTAAGAGAGTGAATTAAAAAAAAAATGACCTTCATTTTTCTACTAAAACTTGCCGAATTATCCAAAATAAAAAATAAAAGATACATCACGAGCGCATTTTGCTGTTTTATGTAAGTGTAAACAAAAGTTGGCGACCAAATCTGAAAGTATGGAAGCCCTGAACTGCAGTAATATTTATTTTTATTTAAAAAAATTTATATGGAAGTTATGCTTTATAGAAATTGAAAAATGATTATAACTTAATTTCTTTATTTTTTAAGGTTACGAAAAATATGTCTACATTAAATTGACAAGTATGGAAGACACGAATTTATTATTTTTTTTGAACAGAAGGTTTTTTAATAATTTTCCCTTATTTTTATTTTTATGTACTGGTGCAGATTAGGACCCAAGCTAACTGACCGTAAACCTTACGCCAAACCTACTCTAACCATGTCTATACCAACCAATTTATGTATCCATTATATATTATAATCATAAAAGATCGCTTTTATTTTGCATATGTAGTTGAAAAAATTTCATTAAAATTTGGTGGCCCTGAAAAGGGCCGTTTTGGGGTTATTTCCTCATCTTCTTAGCTCATCTTCCTTATAGCAGTCAACGTACAAATCACCGATCCAGAAACCAGAGGTCTTTGAGAAGCAAATCGGCACCAAATTCATATATGGATAATTGAAGTTCATCTTCAGGAATAGGAAAATAACAAATTTCATAAACGTTGTTTTCAAAACTTGTTATTTCCCCTGTGAATCTCTGAATTCGACCATCAATTTCCCATAAATGAGTTATGCTTTTGCTTATAGGGCTCCCTTGCAAAATTTTCTTTTTAGGAAGGAAAGTTCTTTTTTTACTTTTGCTAGTTTTGTTAACAAAAGTTTATTAGTTGGAGAAGTAGAGGCAGAAGCAATGGATGCAGTTGTTGATTTAGTATAAATCCGAGAGGTGTTAGTTGTAGTCGAGAGGATACATGCATGGGCTTCAGTTTTGCACACGTTTTTGAAGGCGGTTAAATGTAAATTATGCCTTTTCTTGAAAAATACTTTCAATTTACAAATCATAGAACTGGTTATTGGTGGGTAACCATTTCGTCTGTTTTCCACAGTAGCCCATTCTTGTATTCTATTCTGTGAAAAATCCTTATCGATAAATTTCTTTAATATGTGCCCAACTAAAACTGGATGAGAATTCTGAACTATAGGATACTGCTCCTGGATATATGATAGCATAGACATCTAAAAATTAAAAGAAAATGTAATAAGAAAGTTAATTAAATTTTTCTGTAATGAAAAAAAAAAGAAAATCTTATTTAATTATAATATTTTCGAATGTACAGAATTAAGATTTTAATTATGTTATCTACAAAGATTTATATTTAATGTTATAACTTTAAAAAAATTAACTTTTTTTTTAAAACTGAAGAGTGGTGTCAAAATGATTTTAACAGTTTGGGGATTCCCTCCCCCCATTACAAATGTTTTGCAAAATAATTTACGGAAATGTTTAAAAAGTAATAATGGTGCTTCTTTAAGCATATCTGTAAAAAAAAGCTAAAGAAATTGTTTACCAATGATTTCCTTAGAATTTGAAATAACTTTCTTTCAAATGTTAAAATTATTTTTACGTTAACGTTACGAAATCCTTCAATTGGATCAATTATTTTTACATGATGATTGATTAAAAACTTGAACAATTACATTACTCGATTTATTTTTATAGAATTAATTTAATTTTAAAATACATTAATTCTTTAAAAATAAAACTTAATGGGTATTTTTTTATTTTAAGCTAAAATAGTATTTAATTTTCAGTGTGAAAAAGTAAATAAATATTCATTGAAAAAAATTAAAACATTAACAAATTATTGTTAACGTTTTAATTTTTTGTTAATAACAATTATTTATAATTAAATAAATAAAATTCAATTTTAAAGAAAATGTCATATTTGAACTATTTATTTATTAATAAATTTTAAACTTTTTAAAGAATATTTATTAATGAAAAAAAAACAAAGAACAACTTACGTTTTATCTGTCCAATTGTGAAATTAACGAAATTGAGAAAAATTAAGTAGGAGTGGTGGGAGTGAATGGTGGGAGGTCTAATTGCGCTTGATTATTACATAGCGTGCCTTCCATAGCCTTGCGGATCGATCGTTAGTAGAAATTATTCAATTTTTTAAATTCTTTTTTTCGTTAACTTACTGAGTTACAAATGTGTAAATATTTGGTTTATTTTCAAGATTATAACAATAAATTCTTGCGCTGATGATGACTCGTTTCTCTATGAAAGGGAAATATAATTACGTCGCATTTTTTATTTTTCCAAAAACTTTAATCATTAAAATCGCATGAAATATTTTTTGCAATTATATTATTTTTTTGGTGAAAATATTGATTAAACAATGCTTTATTCAATAATAATATCGCTAATTCAAAGAATTAATTTTTCTTCGAGTTATAGTGATTTTATTAACACGGTATTTACTGGCCTTTTTCGTAATATATATGAAAAATTTTGGAAAAAAAATTTATTTGTTAACATCTACGATCCTTTATTTACATAAGTAAAATTTAAAAAATCATGCATTTTTTTTTATTAATATATAAAAATATAACTTTAGTAAAGGTGTATTTTCTTTTAAAAAAATAATACTTTTTCACTAAGATTTTAAAAAAAATAATGGTTTCATTATATTCCGTGATTGTTGATTAATAAATATTGAAAATTTCAGTAAAATTGCTTGATTTCCTGAATTTTGGTGTATTTTTAAGTGAAGGGGGGGTCAAAATGTTTTTTCATTTTTGGGAATCAGCCATTGATTTGCACGTACCTAGTATTCTCTCTATAATGTAAACCAATGTCTATTTATTTGTATATAAATAAATATAAATACGTCCCGTCACACAAAAGTTAGCAATTTGAAGTGGTGAGGGAAAGCGATGAAGAAAATAGCAAATACCCCGTTGCTTGAAATGAATTTGGGAAGAAATCCTAAAGAAAAATCAATAGGAGTTGTTTTTTTCTTTAGGTTATATTAATAATTATGATGAAAAATTAAATTACTGACGTAACTTCATGGTTTTATATATATATACTAGCATGACCCGCGGCCCGGTGTTGCTCGGGGGAAATATAAAAGAATAATTTAACTATTAGAGTATTACTTCAGAAAATAAAGCAGAAAAGGAATCCACTGTCTGTAACTTACGTGATTAAAATAAGATTTACACCCGACATATTTTACCTCCTAAAAACTTCAAATTCTATTTTTTGCGATTAGATTAAACAGCCGGAAATAATATACGCAATAAAAGGAAAAAAATAAATATTTAGATTTTAATGTCGGGGATCACTTTCCTATATAAATTTAACGTGGTTTCTCAATTTTGAGACGCGGGTCCGGGGCATTTTTTTACTCATCCAAATTAGTTTTTTTTCTGTTTTAAATATAAATGGGGGTACTTTTTAAATTTATTAATGGGTTGTTTTTTAATTCTGAAATTATTAGTTTTGAAATTTAACGTAAAATGCGCACTCACTTCCTGTGCATTAAGCGGTAATATAGTGGAACCATTTTTTTTTTTTCAATATTTTAGGGAAATCAAAATGTGTGCTAGATGTAGGTATGTGTGTTAAATAAGCTTATATTTTTATTTTATTTCTTTTTTTTTGGGGGGGGGGGCTTTTTTCTACAATAAAATAAAGTGCGGAAACAATATTAAGTGTTTTAGGATACATTTTGTGTATGTGGATGGGTGAAAGGGTTAATTTTGGTGGGTACTTTTTAAGAAATAGCTATTCACAAATGTGTAGTCGTAACGTAAGCAGTTCCGACATTCTGAAGAAAGCCGAATCAAGTTTCCATATTCTACACAATACTAATCGAACTAAACGGACTTTACAAACTAAAACTTAGTTTAGGGTTAGTTGTTGGATAAAGGCTCTATGGGAATTGACGTATCTGTTGAAAATCGTTGGTTTGACTTGCGCGAATTAACGCGGGGTGGACCCGGCAGTCGAGTGCAGAATAGGGCCTGTTATCACAGTCAGAAATCACAGACGGTACAAGTTCACCGTGTGACAAGATCCCAGATCTAGGGTGAATGTGCACCTGCGAGAGGTTCTGTGACGTCACAGTCCCATGCGTTGGAAACAGAGGGATCCGTGACGACACTCGTTCTTCGTGAGAAGCGAATTTAGCTAGTCTGGGTTTTGGAGGCAAACCGATGAGACGTGAGATATCTTTTCCACCCTCTATGAATGGTTAAGAAAATAATTGTTAAGTAACTACGATAAAGTAGTGATTTGCTCTCTCTCTCTCTTTCTCTCTCTCTCTCTCTCTCTCTCTCTGTCTCTCTCAATCGACGTAGTGAATGGTCCAAGCCGATAAATAACAATGCTTGTAATAAAAAGAATTGAAACTTAAAGAGATTGTTGTTTGGTGAGTCGGTCAGGAAGATTTTGTTGCAGACAACGGACGGCGTGGTTCACGGCAAGAAGGAAAGAAAAAAGTTCATCCACTAGACGACGTCGGGACGGCGACCCTCTACACGGCGAGGGAGAAATCTAAAGGTATGCAAACAATATATGAACTATGTGATTTATGATGTTTTAAAAAATGACGAGATTTAAATGTCAACTGTCACGGCCGTTCCGGGACGAGTATATTAAATGAGTAGTGCCGCGGTCCAAGCAGGAGTAGAGTCATGCAACATAGTTTATGGTAGGTTTAGGATTAGATTAGGGTTAGGTTCGGGTAAAAATTAAAAAAAAACAATTTAGTTCGCATTGTGTAGATTGTTCGGTGACGTTCGTTAACGTTGTTATCGTCACTTTTACTTAGCCAAACACATTTATTTACCATTATGATAGATTTTTTGTCAAGTTGTCTCTAATTTTAGAATTTTCTAATATATATATATATATATATATATATATATATATATATATATACTAGAAGGCAAGAAATTAATGTACATTTTTGGTTCCATCTCTGAACCTCATATTAATAGGATGTTTTTATATTTAATTTTCACATTTTCATCTCTTAAATAAAATAAAATAAATTAAAACGGCGTCTTTACTGTTTATGTGTTACCACAAACCGCACGATATTATTGGAAGTCCCCCCCCCCCCGATACAAAATTAATACCACTAGTATATTCATAGTCAGATTTACTGGGGAAAAGTTATGTTTAATCTTTGTAAAAGTCTTTATTTTTCAATTCCAACGGACAGAAAGATATATAGAAATATAGTATTAATATCTTCTTTCTCAAGTAGATCACCGAAGTTAAGCAACATTGAGCATGGTCAGCACTTACATTGGTGACCATTTGGGAATGCCAGGTGCTGTAAGCAGTTTACAGCTACATCAATTTGACACACCTGTTTTATATAAATCACCGAAGTTAAGCGACGTTGAGCCTTGTTACTACCATGTAGGTGACTATTTGAGAATACCGAGCGCTATTTAGGCAACACCTCCCTGCAAAATAAAAATACAAATAAAAAATAACTGGTTGTTAAAATTTTCTCACCTGAGCAGGGTACACATGCGACTGGAGACTGCTTGTGAATTTGATATTCCCTGGACACTTCATTTGGAGGAAGTCGGCTGAACCTGCTCAGAGTGCCTACCGCACCAGGATACACCTGTTCCCATCAAATCATTGGAGTTAAGCGACGTTAAGCCTTTTTGAGTTCATATAGATGGGTGACTATTTGAAAATAGCATGAGTCGTAAACAAAATGCTCCACCGAAGTGTATAAATGGGTATCAACCCTGCTGGGAATTATTACCGCTTACAGACTACGTGCATAGTCCAGGCTATACGTTCCGCTTAATGCTACAAGACTGAACTACTAGTATTCATCATATCCATTTGTTGTCAAAAATGTATCTTGAGTCTAGATATCTTTTGGGCACAAGTAGTGTTTATACATTGTACAGTTAATAAATACAACTTAACTCTTGATAATCTTTGAAAACGTCTCCAATTTATTGCGTCTTAGTAAATACAGTTCCACTCGCGTTACTTTTAAACCCGTCGTATATATTAGTTCCACTACACTAACATCGCAACCTTCCAAAGAGTTATTCGATATGCTTAAAAACTAAAAGTTGCCGAGGTACCGCAAATCAGAATTGAACTCGTGTTAAAAGAGCCTCTTATATACCAGTTTCTGAAACAATTAAAACACTGCAATAACTGTGTCTATTTACGCATGCGTCTATCTGTTATGTCAGGAAATCAAGAACCTTTTCTTTTCCACCAGAAAGAAAAACTTGAAGTGGATGATTTGATTACAGCTTTTCTTATTTGGATTTTACCAACAATTTCCTCTCTAATTACTGACCAAATTAAAGAATATTTGAAAATTGTTGTCGATCACAGTCTTTTAAAATCAAATTAATGTCAAATCACTTAATAAATGAGAAAGTAATTAATAGGAATTGCGATGTTTGGGCAGTGAGGGCGGATTTTGAAGAAAAGAGAAACAACACAAAATATAATATACATTTTGTTTCATTCATTTTTCATTCAGTTTTTTTTTCATTTATTATTTTAATTCAATTTTCATTGATTCCTTTTTTTCATTCTTTTTTCATTCTTTTTCAATCTTTTTCATTAATTTTTTATTCATCTTTATTCATTCATTTTTTCCTTCAATGTTTTCCATTCATTTTGTTTCATTCTTTTTTTCATTCACTTTTACATTCATATTTTTTCATTCATTTTTCATTCATCTTTTTTCATTCACTTTTTAATTCATATTTTCATACATTTTACATTAATTTATTTTTCATTAATTTATTTTTTCATTCATATTATATATATATATATATATATATATATATATATATATATATATATATATATATATATATATATATATATATATATATATATATATATATGATGTAAAGGCTACCAACACTTGTAAAAAGTTTTTTTAAACATTTATTTATTATTTCATTATTTTGTAATTTTATATAATGTGTTTCAAATCGAAAGACATTTCTTCAAATTGATTTACATATCTGATGAGAGCGCACCACACTTGAAACGCGTTATATAAAATTATAAAATTATAAAATGATAAAATAACAAAATAATAAATAAATGTTGAAAAATACTTTTTACAAATCTTGGTAGCCTTATTCCTTTACATATATACTTTTCTCTCGTTGGAACTGAACTACCCTATTATATATATATATATATATATATATATATATATATATATATATATATATATATATATATATATATATTATAATATAATACAAAATGAAGTAATAAAATAAGGTGTCAATCAAATTTTATTAGAATTCAAAGTTCAAGCAAAGTATCTTAAAGTCCTTAGCTCATGAGTTTTCAAAGATAATACTTCTCTTCAGATGACCATTACCCCAGTTATACCACTAGAGGTAATAAAATTAAACTTTGAAAATATATAAAAATATATACAAAAATACATAAAAATATATAACATCAAATATATCAACCCAAAAATATATATATATATATATATATATATATATATATATATATATATATATATATATATATATATATATATATATATATATATATATATATATATTCTTCGGGAAGGGTAGATTCTTGAATCTTATCAGCTAGGATTCCAATGGATGTTTTGCTCCACTTTTTTAAACTTTGAGTAGTGTCAGCAAAACAATAGCATCTTCTTTTGTGCAACAGTCGATGGTTGAACTTTTAAGCCTTTTATGTTTCTTTTTTTTGTTGCTGCATTTTATGAAGATAGGGGGTCAGGACTTTTTGTCTCAGGGCCTATATATATATATATATATATATATATATATATATATATATATATATAATGAGGTATAAAACTTTATTTATGCAAACAATGGGGATCGAATTCGCACCCATTGAGAATTTTATGATACTGTTTTTTTTTCAATGTTATTAATAGTTCGTAAACTAGTTCTCCTTAGCGTTACAATACGCCCTTTGTAAGTTAATAAAAGCATTTTAACTGTCATGTTTACTTCTTTCATAATTCTTTATGAAGCTATACGCGTGCCGTGTTTAATAATAATATGCGTAAGAGAGCGTTCAATCACCAACCATATCTTTTAACGTATGCGTGAGTGTGTGTCGTGTTTCTTTGTCTCTTTTCCTTCTCTTCTTTATTGGGCGTCGTGGTCGTATTCTTCGGCATATTGTCCCGTTGATTCGTTCTTTATTTCTTCGTCGTGATTCGTTGATTTTCAACCTTCTCCGTATCATGTCTTTTCTAGGCCGTCGATCGTCCAGTGTTCTCTGGGAATAAAACTCTTTAAACGACGAAAGGAATTCGGAAGACAGATCTTGAGAGGTTTCAAGAAACTTGTATTCGTCCTTTCTTTCTTGATAAAGCCTGGGAGAGAATTGCCGTTTTCTAGTTGGTTTTATGTAATTTCTACTTGGCGACGAGGGGAGAGATGGCTCATTTTCGTCTCATCGGACTTAACTCAAAGTTTCAGATCATATTTTTCGTCCGACTCGCACTCTGTTCAAAACCGACTCATTAAACACTCTTTTCCACAGTCACAAGTGTGGCACCATAGTTCCTTTGTCTCGTCAACCAATCACATCACAGTATTCACACTAGCTTTGTGTCTAACTCCTCTGGCCCCAAATGTTTCATCTCAGCCAAATCCTGTCTATATGTTATTAAATTGAGCATGAATCATTCACCAAGATCTCAAGTCATCCTAACCTGCACTTAATTTATCAATTTCACCTAATTCGTAATTCATACGAGCTAACGTATACCTTTTTAAAAATAGGGCCCAGCATAATCTAACAAGAACAGACTTGCCAAAAGATGTTTGTATAAATAAAAAGGCTTTATACCTAATAAACGGGTCTATTTATTATCGATCACTTTTATATAAACACAAGCCGCCACTTAAAATTTTATCAAATTCCAATCATTTTAAGACATTTATATTTATTGCACTAGTCTAGTGTACACTCTCTGTCAAAATTGATGAAAAACTATGGTTCCTCAGTGTTCGCACTCGCTATTTCTCTAGATATTTATGTAAAATATTCATATAAAACCATAGAATTACGTCGAATTTTTAACATGAGGAGAGGGCTTTGTTAACTATTCTGTACTTTAACCATACAATTTAATAAACAAAAGACACCGAAAAAAATTAATTTAACCTGAAAATCCCATCTAAAAGATTACACAGTCCGTAAACTGCAGAAGTATCAATAACTGTTATGAATATATTGTGTGGCACAAAATGGGGTTGAGGTGCCGTAAAACAGTCACAATCATTAAACCAAAGAAATAACAGCATATTTAGATGGCGCCACTGTTGTATCAAATGAAAATGAACTGGAGCATTTACGAGGCCTGTCTGAAACATATCCGACCTGAGGCTAGAAAAAATATCTCAAATACGTGACAGGGTTGGGACTTTAATCCTCTTCAAAGTAGACCCCTTGTGCTGGCACACACTTAGCCCAACGATCCATCCACTGCCGGAAACACCTCATGAAGTGTTGTTTTGGAATAGTGTTAACTTCTGTCGTTAGATTCAGCAGGTGTTTGGAGAACATGCGATGTGTAACAAATTTTGTCTAGCCTAAGAGTATCTTATAGTAATACTGCCCAGGTGTTTATTTCTTTTACTAGATTTCTATTGCATAATTTCGTTTCTAAAAATTTTTTTTTTTTGTTCTTCTCAGTTATTCTTTTCCAATCTTCTCTTTCATTTCTGTTGATTTGATGGTGTCTGCTTCCAGAGCTCTCAAATATGTATATGTATCATGTTCGCCAAATGCTCTCATCTCCTGTTCGGGCAGTTCTATGTCCCTCGCTGTCTCCAGTTTTTCTCCTTTTCATTTCTAAAGTTATTATTATTAATTATTATTATATAGAAGTATTATTATACTTTATGATTCTTATATATAAGTAAAGATGCTTATTATTTTGCCATCTAATTTATCTACGTTTTGTGGTGTGTACAGACACACGTATGTAAATATGATTATAACACTGACAAGAGAGAATCATTCTTTGTATAAGTGCTCACAGAGACATTAAAAAGTATTGCAAAGTTGTTGAATCAACATAATACCAGGAGCGCGAGAAATACATAGACAGCAAAGGGGGAGATTGATGACTTCTTCGGTTAATTAAAAATTACGGCGAATTAGAACAATTCAAACAGAATTATGTTATATAATTTAGCATGTATTTTGTATTTGTAAAGTGTCTATAAAAACAGGTATGTATATAGTATGCGCACCGGGGCGGGGATAGGTACGTATATAGTATGCGCACCGGGGCGAGGATAGGTACGTATATAGTATGCGCACCGAGCGCAGATACGTACATATATAGTATGCGTACTTGGGGCGGCGATAGGTACATATATAGTATGCGCACCGAAGCGAAGATAGGTACGTACATAGTATGCGCACCACGGCGGAGATAAGTACTCATATAGAAGGCGCAGACAGAGGTGGTATTTTTATATAAATATGTCATACTTTTGCCCTGGGCAACGGAAGAAGAATGGTGGGGAAGAGACAGCTTTCTCAAAAGGCAAAGGGAGAAAGTAGCGGTGAAATGGGGCGACCGGGGAAAAGAAAAGTAGAAAGATCAAGAGACGGCTATAGAGAGAGGGAGAGAAATAGATGTTTGAATATAAAGATGTTACACACGCGATTTTTCTTCTATTTTATGTTTTTATGACCCCGAGCAACGCCGGGTAGCCCTGCTAGTATTATATTAAAAAGTAAAAAGTAAAAAGTGTTTTTGCTTGCTTGGTGCAAACTGACAATAAATGGTCATTCGTGTGGAGCTAATTTTGATGCGTATGTAAATAGTTTATTATGTAAAGTAAATGATGTTATTGTCATATAACGTTGTACTATAGTGAGCAATGTTTTGATGGTCGCAGATTATCCGGAAAACGGCAGTTTATTACGTAGACAGTTTGAGTCTCGTTCGTTGACGACATGTAACAGTAATTACATTTACTCTCCTCTTTTCTTTCGTGGTAGACAGACGTGTTCTTTTTGCTAACGGCACTCGTAAACGTTATTAAAACTACAACACAAACTCATTTGCGTTTGAACAATATCTGTGTGGTTTTATCTTTTCTTGAAGGTATACATATATGCATATATAAAACCTCCAAACCCTCCTCATGGAAGAAGGGGGGCGCTATCCTAAAACCAGATCTCAATCAATCTCTCTCTCTCTTTCTCTCTCTTTCTATCTCTCTCTCTCTATCTTTCTCTCTCTTTCTCTCTCTCTCTCTCTCTCTTAAATGAAAAGAGAAATATCTGAACAGCTCACTCGCCACGTCACACAAGCGACTTCTTTCTGTCAGATAACTTCTGAAACACGTAGCTCTCACTTAACTTCAAATGGAAATTTTCTCTCCACTTAATTGTAACCTTACGTGGATAGTTTCTATTCTAACGTTATTTCTACACACCCGCATTATTACTACAATAAAAAGTATACATATTTTTTAAATGTCGGATTTATTTGTTCAATTTTCACAAAACAGCAACTCTAGCTGTCTTACAAAGAGCTAAATATTTTTGAAATTTAATTTCTCAAGTAGAGAGTAATGATAATGATAAATTACAACAAATAAATCTTCTGATATATGTTAATTATTGCTTGTACATGATACGCTACTTTCAGCCCTCATTCAATCTTTTGGCAGGATTTATTTTTTGGGCAAGATTTATTATCCAAGTAATTCTTCGCTAAATATATATATAGACATTACGATTGAATGGGCATGAAACATACCAAAACAGAAACATGACATGTAGGTAAACACAATGGATAACAAATCTGATAAGACTGATTGATTTGTTTATTATATATATATATATATATATATATATATATATATATATATATATATATATACTATAATAAAGACCAATGTGTATTCATTTGTATATTTATTATTTATGCATATAAATAAACATATGTACTTACATAACGATACGCAAACGTTAGCGAATAAAACAAACACGTGTTTTTTTCTAGGTCCCGGACGAAACCATTTCAAGTGGTGAGGAAAATCGAGAAAACAACTAGCAAGCATGAAATGAATTCGGAAAGAAATCCTTCACTCCGAAATAAAAAGTCAACAGTGAGTGTTTTTTCTTTAGGTCATCAGAAATGATAATAATAATTTATATATATGAAACATTAAATTACTGACGTAATTCTATGATTTTATATGAATATTTCAGTAATATATCTAGATAAATAGCGTGAGTGGGGTTGATAGAGCGAGAGAAGGAGAGGAGGTTACAGGCCTGGGATGGTGCACCTCCTAGGATTACCCAGGACCTATACCTCAGCCCGACAGATAAAAAGGCCACCGAAATGGCCTAGCTCCTGTCGGACTGATTGTCGAGAACGAATCCTCGATTCGTATGACCCCATCCTTCCGCCTCTCAGCAACCCCCCCCCCCAAACCCGTTCAGTTTTTAACAGTGATAGTGTTTATCTATCTCATCTGTAGAAATAACTGCACTATCACACACATGGTGTATGTTAGATGCTTACAATAAAGAATGTTGATCAGTATTTTATTCAATAGCCTATAACTTGGAAACAAAACTCATTCATTGTTAAGTTTATATCAACAAATATATTTAGAAATTAACATATTTATTTGCATTAACGAAAAAAATGTACGTACTTTTTTTTATTTTAACATTAAGAAGGTTTTGTTATCCATACATTTTAAAATGATAAAGCCTATTTCTTTAAAAGTCGACAGGATAAATAATTTAATTTGAAATTTAATTTAAATTTATCAAATCGACGAGAAAATCCGATTCAATTTGTTTTCTAATTCAAACATATTATCATAGATTTTAATATACTTTATTTAGACATTTTCTGACGGTTGATATTTGAAAATAAAGTGGATCAGAATTGCTAGAAGATAACGGATGTATCTCGGTTCGTTTAAGAAAGCTGGTTTTGTGATACATTTCTTTGACTTTTTTTTTTTAATTCCTGACGTTACGTAATACTGGTAAAAGAGTAAAAGATGAAAGCACCGCCTTCCTATAAACACTGTCTACGTCTGTGCATGAAAAAATAGGGTAGTAGTCGGTTACCTAATAACCTAATAATCACCGGTGATATTTAACACCATGTTTTCTTTTTTTTTACTTAATATTCCGAGTTTTGGTTAAAAACACGGATACAAAATCTCCATTATAGTAACGATGCAATTCGCTAATTTGATATAAATCTCGCTCACCTCGACGCTCTGCAAATCGTTAGTAAATGTAATGAAACCGTAGAAAAAAAAGTTTCTGAAAATTAGCACCTTTGAAAAGAAAAGAAAAATAATGATGCCATCACGTTATTTGAGAATGGACAGTTGGATAAGCAAGGAAGACGCAGACATAAGCGGTTAATTGCTGCTATGTAATTGTTCTTGCAGGAAATACGCGAAATGGTTCGAATGCGTTTTTTTTTTCATCTGCTAATAATTACCTTCTAATTTGATTAAAGAAATTAATTGAAGACTTATTTCCCGTTATCGATCAACACAGGCAACGATTTGCCAAAAGGCACGAAAACGGATTTTGAAAGTCTCAAATTCCAATATCAGTTGTTCTGAACGCCAACCGAGTCTAATAGTACCAAACCACCAATGCCAATGAGGATATATGCTTAGGATATTAAATATAGATTGCAATTAGTGGTGCTAATGCAGGCGTCTGTAAATGCGTCACGGAAATGCAAGAAAGAAAAACATCAACGAGAGTCAAGAAGTAAACAGCAGAAGAAAGAATGGATAGAAAAACAGTGGGAAGTATTTGCAGCCTTCCATGTTTACAACCGATGAAATCGTATGAATTAGACAAGGAATTGTTAAAAAATCGGAAATGACTGGCTTATAATTTCTTATGCCTCATTGTAGCTATATATATATATATATATATATATATATATATATATATATATATATATATATATATGTGTGTGGGGGGGGTCTATATATATATATATATATATATATATATATATATATATATATATATATATATATATATATATATATATATATATATATGAAGATTGAGTAAGCATGAAACATCGATGTCTGTAGGTAATAAATAATCAATATTTATTTATTATTATTATTGTATAGCCCCCTTTACTAAGGATTGGCACTGTGAGTGAATTTAATAACAAGCAGTACTACTAGCTCCATTGCGAGATCCAACAGAATTTGTTGTTGTTAGATCACTCTTCGCCGCTTGCTGTTAATACTCGCCGACTTGGTATTTACAAAGTTAAATTCCTCTTAAATTCTGAGCTGATTTCTGGTGGCCAACCGGTAACTCTATTGACTTACGAATCAGTGGCGATTTGTAGTCGGAGTTCGCGCCCGTTGACCGTCGGGAATTAGCTTCCTGTACTGAAGATTGCGTAACCTTAAAACATCGATGTCTGTAGGTAATAAATAATTAATATTTATTTATAAATATTATTATGTATATATATATACAGGGTGTCTCAAAAAAATGTACTCACTCTTAGAATGACGAGAAAACCTTTATTTATGAACATAGAGAGAAATGAAATAGCTTCAATTACATCTGTCTCATGTATTCGATGCTATTTCATTTCACTCTATGTTCATAAATAAAAGTTTCCTCGTCATTCTACGAGTGAGTACTTTTTTTGAGACACCCTGTATATATATACACACTTGTTTTTATAATAAATATTTTTAATATATACATACATATATGTTTCATCTTAACCAAGAGTCATTGGTGTGGCTGTATATCGCAGGATTCGAACACCGTACTACAGTCACCCTTGACTACTATCCGACACTCTTGTACACACAACCACTAGTACAGAAATACGAAAGAGAAGGGAAATCTTCTAAGATATAAAGTTAAGAGGAGTTTTCCCCTGTACTTTACCGAAGAATAGGCAACTAACCACATGCATCACAGGCTATTAAGCTCACCACTATGTTACGCTCATTAACTCGATCGTGTTTTAGTAAAGTTGTTATTATTTTTCTCCAGCTAACACTAAATATAACTTTTTGTCCACCATCTTCGACCCTCCTCAAAACATTCTCCATATAGGTGATAGAAAAACTTTTCTGTCTAACATTTAAGTACTAACACTCTCCCAGTCGTCATCGTGAACTAATAATCAACGTCTATTTTTTAAGTGTCCGTTAGTATTTACAATTTGGCTGCTATTAATTTGCTACATAATACAAAACATTACGCAAACATTTAATGGACTAATTCCGTTGATTTTTCAAGAATATCGGATTACGTTATTTCTACCTATTACGTATACATTTATACTCATTCCAGTTTTTAGAGAATGCAATTAAAGAACATTGTTCCTTCTGTATTTCAACATTCAATATGGCGGCTACAGTTTCTCTAGCGACTCGACTTCCGATTTAAGTTCATATACGCCAAGATACTCAACAAGGCCCATAAAGTTGACATACCCTAACTCCTACTCCTTTCACACGCATAATATCCAAAAAAATAGAAAAAAACATCGATTTCTTAGTCATTAGGGCCACGAGAGATTGTCACGTGATTACGGAGAAATTTCGTGTGTTGCCTTCTTTTCAATATCTTATCGAAAATGATAGCATTTTCACGTCTGCATAACGTAACAAAAATTTAAAAGATAATGAAAAGATTTCACAGATAAAAAAGGGCCGAAATAATGAGAAACCACAAGGGTTGGAATTTAATTTAATTTAAAAGATAAAAATAAAAACAAGATAAAATGTGTGTGTATATGTTTGAATCATAGTCATGGATCCTTGTTATAATGAAAGTACTTTGTCGATTCTGAGTGTGATTAAATAGTAAAAGAAAAATGAACTGGTAATGATTCTTTTGTATTTCTAATTTTTCTTTTATATTTGTTTTCTTTTCTTTTTTCATATAATATTAATTCGTAAATCCGTTTACAATTTAAATCTCTTTTTCCTTCTTTGTTCGTTTAAAAATAATTGATAATTGATATATTAACGACGTATATACGTAGCAAGTTGAATTCGATGTCATATTGAGGTGATTAATATTCTGGAGAATTGTCTTCTACCGTTGGAAGGGTTTTAGCTTACTTTATTTCTTTCATCGGATGGATTAAAGTTTATTCGAGCTGAAAACCTCAGATAGCATATGCAGCTATGCCTGTAGAGGATTTTGCTGACTGCGAAACAGTAAAAACCGCCATCTTAAAAACGTACAAACTTGTCTCGGAGGTGTATTGCCAACAATTTTGTATTCATAGGAAAATGGGAGTTTAGAAAAATATCGTGTCTGCCAAGTGGAAAGAAAGATATTTCAACAGGTGAAACACATCAAAGGATGTTAAAAACAATTACCAGAAAACGATATAGCAGCTATTTTTAACGGAAAAATAGAGGAATTGTGTATCTTTTTTCTATATTTTTATGGAAATCGCTCCAGACAAGGCATGAAGCCACTAGATGTAAGGAGCTAAAAGAAATACTACTTGAAAGTCAAAAACTAGCTAACGATAAGTGTTAGATGGATAGATTCCGACCGGAAAACAGCAATTATTCCCCCATTTGTCAGAAACATCGCTCATGGAATATGAAGACAAAATAAGGGAAGCGAGAGTTACGAGGCTGCTGAGAGTAAACCCAAGCTCTACTTTCTACTCTCCACATGACGAAATAATACCGAAGAAATAAGAACACTCATATACGAAAGAAAAGTGGAAACCGCATATAAAATGGCTGTTCTTGCAAATAAATATATTGTATAAAATAAACAAGATGGCAGGCTCCCTCTACCGGGCTAGAAAACTTCTCACAACTGCCAGTATCCTATATCTTTACAAAGGCACCATTCGGCAATGCATGGAGTATTTTAACCACATCTGGACTGGTGCACCAACCAATAGCCTCTCCCTCCTTTATATGGTCTAAAAAAGAGTCTGTAACCTAATAGGTTGAACACCGTCTATCAAGCCCCAGTCCCATAGCCGCAATGTTGCATCTCTGTGTTTGTTTTACAAGTACTTCCACAGACTGTGCTCTGATGAACTTGCTGAATGTGTGTCCCCTCAACGTAAGTACCCCTTAGCAACAGACAAAATCCCACCAGTTCACTGTAGAGATCTTCAGATGGTGGGAAGGCATTCTACTCTAAGAGCTTCTATCCTCGAACTGTTTACTTTTAGAGTTCCCTCCCTAATCTCTGTTTCCCCGAATGTACCAATATGCAAAAATGTTAATGTAATGTTAACAAACATCTCGCTGCACAACTCCCCACTTAGGATGACCCTATAAATCTTATACGAATAGAAGTAAAAAATGAAAAAAATTTAATTAGAAAAAAGAAAACACGAAATAATTCACATGCCGAAGACTGATTTTATTTTACATAAAATTCAGGAGTAAGTCAGATTTCTAATCGGGCGAATAATGGGACTTATGCCCGTTGGGGAATTTTAAATCCACAGGGCGGGAATCCGTAGATAAATAACTGACCGATAAATAGGAGGGAATGGAGTTGATGGCGTGTCAATATTGTTAGAAGACCGGCCATAACACGGTAAATTGTCGGATCAGCTAATACAAAGAATATAGAGACTCAAGACAAAGCAAGCTACAGGGGATCGATCGTATCCGCTAATCAAATCACGGGTAAATACAAAGCTTTCAGATCTAATGTATAAGAGAGAGTCCATTAAGATTTTAAGAGACACAGTAGCATCTCAATCCCTGTTAATAAGGAGTTGAATACCACGGAGGAATGACACAGCCACGAGCAGATATATTGAGATACGAGATGAGAATAAAACCGCAAATGTTCCACTACATAGAATCAATATTAAATGAAAGTTAACTTCAAGATCGATTATGGTCAGAGTGGTACAAGAAGTGTCTATCAACGGTGTATCGATATTATTGGAAAACGTGTTGACCGGCGGGAAAATATATGCCCTCCTCAACTGAATTAAGAAAAATGGTCCATCTGAAAAGGCGCATAACACGAACACAAAGAGAAAAGAGAAAATAATTTTAACAGGATTAAAGATACGATAGTTGATATATCCTAGACATCTTTATAATAATATGCTTATTCATATTTGTTCATACGTTATCAACTTTCACACCAATTTTTAAAAATGAGATCGTCTAATCGCTAATATCAAATTTGCAAGTACTTGAAAATTAACTGGTGCTGCTAAGACAAAAATAAAGTCCTACTTTACCTATTTTTCAAATGGATTGTTCTAAACATCGAATTCTTGTATGCCGTCGACCTAATCAGTTTCCAAAATCAGATTCTTCAAATTCTTTATATTTTAAAGTAATTTTAATCCACATATAATTGTTACAATTTTAAATAAATACATTAAAAAAGTGACTTTCGTTTTTATTTATTCAAATTTATTTGGGCAGTAAAATTATAGAAACTATTCATTTTAAAATGATATAAATCGTTGAAATAAGCAGATTGAAAGGTTAAAATGTATGTAGTTTACAATTCTTTTACGTTAAGAAGAAAGATAACTTCATAAAGATGTCTAATTCATATAATTTTATATTAATAAAGTAGAAAAATATCCGTTTTATATAATTAAAGAATATTTAGCTGGCAATGATATATAATAAATAACTCTTCTCAAAGAGGGAAAGCAGGGTCTGAGAGGGGGGGCTTCCTAGGACTACCAAATACATATATAGCTCAGTCTGACAAATAACGGTCACCGGACTGATTGTCGAGAACGTATCCTTGACTCATATTAAGGAATAAGAATCATAAGACGACATTCGCCGTCAAAATTATTTCCTCCGTTCCGTAAAGCGGAATCCGACATTTTTATTGGCCATGAATTAATAGGGGCATGGTCGACTATTGTAAAACTTCCACATGTCATATAACAGAAACACCAAAACAGAAGCTTCTAATAATGGGAGATATTCGTGCTCTGTTCTGTTACTTAAATCTGTAAACAAAACAAGATTCTACTTTGTGAAGGCGATTACGTGTGAACCCCCTGAAAAATCTGTCAGAAAAAAAGAAAAAACAAACAAACAATTATTTAAGCATTAAGTGGGGATTGGTTTTGTATATAAAATAAACGTAAAATGATCCCCTATTTCCCGGCAATCCTAGTTTATTTAGAGCAGTTAACTAAAAGATGTTTACCAATAACCCTAAGTCCGGGTGGTAAGGTCGTAAAACCACACATAATCGCATAAAAAAGTAGAACCACTACTCGCACCATACCACCTCTCAAAAAAACGCACAAGTTTTATCTCTCATAGCAAAAACAAACAACATGGGTAAACTGCTTTAAAACGCTAGAATGGCCAGGAAATGGGGGATCATTTTACGTAAAATTTATATGCAAAACTTCTCCCTCACTATAAATTCTAAAACAATTGTTTTTGTTCTAAGTTTTTCAGGGTGTTCACACGTAATCGCCAAAAAAGTAGAATTTCATTTTTTTTGAATGTATAATTTTCCAAACAGTTATCAGATATGTTTTATATTTCCTCCATTTTAACACATATTTTATTGGTTTTATGTTCTTGTTAATGTGAGTTGATTTTATTATTAAGACTGTGTATCAAAAATAAGCATTTTCTTCATTTTCTGTAAAACAAATTGTATATATAACAAACATAACACATTTTGTAAAACTTATCAAAATTGTTTCTCCGAAAATTATTTAGTTCATAAAGTATTTGATTTTTTTTTATGTTTAATTTGCTTTCTGATTGTATTATGTCATTATATTTTCTGTAATCAAGTAGTCAATATAACCAAATTGACTTTTGATTTTTGAAATATTAAAAATGTATCTAATTCATGGTGAATAAAGTTATTTTATGTGAATTTAGTTCTTTTATATTTTTGTACGTTTTACATTTGATTTGATGGAAATGAGTCAATTATTATAAGCTACTTCCTAATAATATGTATAGTTACAAATTTCTTACTAAAATTTTTCTCGGTAATTATTATTTAGTAGTAATTTTGGTCTTCACATGTTCGCCCCCAGTCGTGGACTCCAGTCGCATGTTTGCCAGGCCTGTATTATGGATCGCCTTGGGAAAAAAACTTATGTGTGTATCTCTCTTGCTCTTGTTTTGATTTCGACACGTATTCGGATTTAGTTTTGTGTATGCGGTTTTATTGATAAAAGCTGTTTCATTCGCCGAATAGCTATACAATCGGGTTTATTATACTTTTGTTTAAGTATTAATTTTTATTTTAGAATTTTGTAGAGTGGAAGTTTCTGATTCAGTAGATTTTAGGGGATTTTATTTCATTTTATTGATTTCTTTCGCTGGAAACCATTGAGCTGTAGACACTGGTTTAGGCATTTGAAGATTTCTCTACTCGTTTACGTAAGTTAAGGGTTGCCCCAATTTATCGTTAAACAATCTGTTGAACAGCTTGTCGCATGCCGTGTATTCCTTTAAAATTATTTTAACACTGTGAACGAACTTTTTCATCAACCTAGGATAAGCTGTATCCGCATCAGTTATCATCCTGAGTCTGTATTGATGTGCTGTCTTTTATCTTTTTATTCATTAGCTCTGCTCTCTATCCATCACGAAACCTAACAAGAGGACATTCTAAAGCTAAACTCGTTTTGGTATCACATGATTACACCATATACTCATGGCAAAAGAAAAAAACGAGTATATTCAATCCATAATTAATAGTATCCAAGCAATGTCTAATAGAGCTGGTGCATTATCCACGAGTCTCTCCCTCTTAGAATAGGGCCAAAAAAGAGTCGCCAACTCACTGTCCACCAGGCTCCAGCCCCTGTCCCATCGCCGCAATGTTGCTTCCTTGTGCCTGTTTTAGAAGTACTTCAATGGATTGTGCTCTGATGTACTTGCTGCTCTGGTGCCCCAACGACGTAAATTCACTAGACTAACCCGACAATCTGCCAAATCCCATCCATTCACTGTAGAGGTCCCCAGATGCCGAAGAGCTTTCTACTCCAAAATCTTCTTTTCTCGTACTGCTGGACTCTGGAACTCGCACTCTGCTCCCTGTTTTCCTGACGGTACTGACATGCAAACATTTTAAACTAATGTAAACAGACATCTCACTGCACAGCTCCCAATTTAAGTTGACCCCCCCCCCAAAAAAAAACACTCTCGCCCTTTTTATCAGAAGCCCCTACCGTCTACATTGGCGGTCTGCCTTGTTTGGTGTGAACTATGTTAAAAAGAGAGAAAAATTCAATATCAAAGTTCTTTGAGTCTTAATATGATTTATCTTTTTGCCACCGTATTCTAATTTTTCAAACACTGGATATGTTTTCATGTTGTTATGTAATAGTATAACATACACTAATATATATATATATATATATATATATATAATATATATATATATATATATATATATATATATTACCAATGGAGATTTGGTATCTGTCTGAAACCGAAACTACACTACTACTTCTATCAATGTACCATTGTACTATATTTTAATGCTCAATTCAGTTTATTATACTATTTAAATTAATGTGCTAAATTTCAATGCTCAATTCATAGCAGAGGTAGGTTAGTATAGTATCTAGTATATTGTTATAATACCATCCTCTCAGACATTGCCTCCTTTTTAGGGGGGTAATAGTATAGTATCTGTTTTTTGTCATGAGACCATCAACCCAAGCATTGTTTCCTCTTTTTGGGAGGGGTAACAATATACTAGCAAAAATATGTGACCTCTGGTCGTAATCTTTTAATTTAATGGAGCTTGATTCAAATTGTGAGTTCTTAGAATGATCAAAATTTGCCCGCATTTTTATATCGATGCAAGACATACCTATGACTTGTTGGGTCACAACAACTATCATACTTTATTCTACTTTTTTCTCCGAAAATTCATTTAAAAAACTCTTTACTTCTATATTATCCTTATTATCATATAGAAGTATTATCATTCTTTATCATTCTTATTTAAAAGTAAAGAGATTTACACGTTTGCCTTCTGTGTGTGTGGCGTGTGCAGACATATGTATGTAAATTAGATGGCGACCCCTAAAAAAGAGAGTCACTTTTTCTCTAAATTGACTTGCTTCCCACGCCAGCAAGATGTAGCACAACGCCGGCATGTGGGAAAAACAGCTTTCGAGAGGGGGGCACTCTGGTCTGGTGCCAAAATACCCGATAACGAATCCGTCGGCATTCCCTGGTAGGGGTGCATCAGCCGAGCGACAATATGATCACGTCCCGAAGGAGGATGTAATCCCCGGGAGGGTGCACTTCACAGGACCGAGCCGGACCATGCCTCGTGTCGACAAAGAAGGGTGTGATGATTCAAGCCAGCCCCTAGGTTGTTAGAATGTTGGCAAGTCGAACTAAGGTTGGTCAAACAACTGGCGGAC
Organism: Sepiola atlantica; assembly: GCA_963556195.1. NCBI lineage: Eukaryota > Metazoa > Mollusca > Cephalopoda > Sepiida > Sepiolidae > Sepiola > Sepiola atlantica. The sequence goes on from OY744521.1 coordinate 80,939,277, forward strand.
GTCCAAGTATCGTATGTGTCTAGACTTTGCGGATAGCCTGTGCAACTGATGTATTCTGACATGTCTATCCAGTCTAAATCACGTCAATACGATGATCTATTATCACTAATGTTCCTACTTTGTGAACGGATTAGTTCCAACTTTTTGTGATTTATCACCCATAGGGGAACGGAAATCATTCTTCCGTTATTTACACTCGCTAATATTAAATTACTCCAGTTCGTCGTGACCATAGACAGATGTGTTCATCAGCAAACTATGCATACTTTTTAGAAATTGTTTGTTTCACTGAAGCAAATTATGCGGTTTATTTTTCATAAACATTCGTTAATTGTAACTTAAACCCTTTGTGTATAAATAGTTATAAGGAAACGTTCATATCTAAATAAATGTATGCATTCGTATTCTGTGCAATGTAGATGTTATATTGTGAGGCCGCTTAGAAGATTAAAAAAGTAAGCGATTTGTTCTAAAAGTACATTTTAGAAAAGAAAAGAAAAACATTAAATTCTTGTTTACTGTCAATAAATCTAGGGAATTAAATGGATACTACTTAATATAACAATCCTAAGTAACTATGGCAAATAAGATTGTAATTTTGTTATATAAACTTGTTATAGTATAGAAAAATAATATTTCACGTTTTAGTTAAACCAAACAAATATTTTGTTTATTTAAGATCCTCAAATTTTCGTAACATTCGAATTGAACGAGCAGGGTGGCTATCTTTAAGAATAAACTTCCAAGGAAGATAACTCGATCTGACTAAAACTCTGTGTGAAACTGAAAATCATGATTTAATCGGGTCGAGTTATCTTCCTTGGTATTTTATTCTTAATGATAGACACCCGACTCTAAAGTTATGAAAAATAAAATGCTTGTGTGTTGCATATCATTGTCGTTGTGCTGGGTCTGCTGTATATGGTGTTGAAAAGCTCTTAAGACTAGACGCTAGAAAAATGATGAAGATGACTACCCCGCATATAATTTATTATAGCTGACATAGCAAAAGAAATGTCCAACAAAGCAAATCCAACCTTTGTTAATTCAAATTAGTAGGACAACAGATTGATAGCTTATTCTTTTATGTCATACATTGACACGGTGGGGAGAAAGAGATTTAGTCTCAGTTTTTGTTAACTACTACATTTTTAAGACATCATTTTTATACTTCTGCTCGTTGCGCTTCCCAATCGGTTTCCTCCATACAAAATCTTTTCTCAATTGTCGATGTCACTCAGTCACGTGATTCATACATTATTTTTTGTTTTGTCAAACCTGACCTTCTGACCTCGCCAGATAACCATCTAAGGTTTCCTTTGAACTGAAAATAATAATTATATACCACTTGCTGAAATATCCAATGGTTCAAATTAAAATAATTTATTTTCACTAAAACTTTAAATATTGTTCTTTGACACAATAATAAGTCTTCCTAATATAAAATTAGAACCGTAGTTACTATATTTACCGAGGATTGCTATGTGAAAGCGCATCAAGAATGTAAAAAATTAAAATGATTTACGATAAATGAAATTCTAAACAATTGAAGAAAGAATGTGTTTGCGAATTGATCCAATCGACGAATTCCAATCGATATTAGTTGAGTTAGAAATGTCAAGTTGGAATAGAAACAACTAAAAATGTTAGATATTTTATTAATTTTCGATAAACATTCAAACAAGTTGAAATAATGATACCTATGTTATCCAGAATGTTTATAAAACAGGCAATGTATGAGTCATTCGGATATCGGCCTACTCCATTTATTTAGTGTCAGGTCGTTTCGATGGTCGCATACTAGTCGAAGTTTCGATCTCGACAATGAGTCCGGCAGGAACTGGGCCATTTCGGTGGTCTTTTATCTGCCGGGCTGAGGTATACTGTTCTGGGTTGTCCTAGGAGGTGCACCCTCCCAGGCCTTTCCTCCCCTCTTTGGGGTGGAGTAGGTTTATCGCTTACTGCCTGAGGCGCCCTGACCAGGAAATGCCGACCGGGTTGCTCAGGCTATTTTTGCTAGGCCAGAGCGCTCCTTCTTTAGGGGCGCTGGCTTGACTCTTCCCCCACTTTCCGACCTTGTGTCACATATTGCTGTCATGGGAAACGATTAAATACCACCGGCCTACTCCATTTATTTGGTGTCAGGTTGTTTCGATGGTCCCAAACTAGTCGAAGTCTCGATCGCGACAATGAGTCCGGCAGAAATTGGAGCATTTAGGTAGCCTTTTATCTGTCGAGCTGAGGTATTTGTCCTGGGTAGTCTTAGGAGGTCCACCCTTCCGGGCCTTTCCTCTCCTTTTTGGGGTAGAGTAAGTTTATCGCTTACTGCCTGAATCGCCCCGACCAGGCAATGTTTAATAAGCCATAGTGCTCTTTCTTTAGGGGCGCTGGGGTATTTTCTTTACTCTGTTATTTCTAACAGTGCCGAACTCATTTTAACTTTTAAAGTAAAGTATTTTTCTTAATGATTTAAATTTTAATTTTCTGAACCAATGAGAAATTTACACTTGTTGTTGACTTTTTGATCGGCAAAAAATAGATTTGATTGTCGTTAAATCTTAAATCAGAACGCGGCAATAATCAAATTAGCGTCTAAATGGTTTTATGAAGAAGAAGAAAGCTAACAAAAATGTTTGACGCGTGAAGTAAACCTCCTCCCTTAAAAATTGTTTTTCTACCTTTTAAGACAAAATTAATATATTTTTTACTAAATCCATTAGTTTGATCATTTAATTAGCTAATTTTCTTGAAAACTACTTCCTATGATTTTTTTTTAGCTAGACTCATCAGCAAAATCGACGTTTTTGACGCAACCGCAACAATAAAAGGTAATTTTATAGAATCACTCCAGTCTCGAATCGGGTGTTTTTGATAGTTTTTAATTAAGAAAGAAATACACTTTATTAAGGCAACATCTAATCCTAAGATTAGCGTATTTCTACCCAAGACTTAGTAGTTAGATTAATGAAGGTTTTTGTTTTTTCTTTCTTAAAAAACACCCGATTTGATACCGATTTAAAACTTTTCACGAAAGAAAATGTTTCTAGCAATTGCCTTAATTCTTTCACCTAATCAAACCATTTTAATAGTAGATATGAAAACGTTATCCACAACGAATGTGAAAAAGTATGAAAATTCAATAGCCGATAAAATACGATGAAATTCAATAGCCGCAAAGAAAAGGGTTAATTCGCGTCCATATTCGGCGAAAAGAGTGATAAGCGGCTTTGTATGTCGTGCTTCTCACATCAGCAAGATGTGATACAAGGTTGTTAAACCAGCTCCCTCACCCGAGGGGGTGGGGCACTTTGTCCAAATACAAAAATGATTAAGAATGGACTCGTCGTCAATCCCTGTTAAAGGTGCCTCAAGCGATAGGCAATAAACCAACCACTATTCCTAAGGAGAGGGTAATGCATGGGAGGATAACCTCCTAGGACCGGCCGTCTCTCATTCTGACGAACAAGGGTCTTATGCCGCAAAGTAGATTTTACGTTGCTAGAATGATGCCATGGCGAACCTTGACTGGTGTGACGTGGCTTCCAATAATAATGTTTTCTTCAATTATGTAGAATCCTTTTAGCTGTATGTATCTGTCAAGGTAGCGCTGATTAACTTCCCACGCCAGATTTCTAATATAAAGGTAGACGTCTAATTACTGTAACATTATCTACCGTTCAATTTTATAAATCTATATTGTCTGTAGTGAATGCTAGATTATTTTCCATCGCTATGTTCGTTCTTCCTACGCTTAGTCTGAAACTAATTTTCTTTTAACTGAAACACAAGTATAAAAACGACAACCCAACTTTCAATGTAAAATAATCATTTTTTTTTTATTTAAATTTTTTTTTTTTTTCGAGGAAGTTTCAGATCATTTGTGTAAAGTTTATTTGCGTTTTCGTTTTTTGGTTTGTTTTTTTTTCTTTAGGGACAGGGACTTTACCAACAATATTAGCGTAACTATTTACACTGTAATCAACTAAATATCCTGTAAATTCTAATTGTTCTGATTTATAAGATTAAAGAAGTAGTAACAGTGCAGAATAGTTAACAGTCGAGAAATCGTAAAAAAAAAACATAAAAACAACCAATAATTTATAGCAAACGAAGTAGAATTAAATTCTCTACCGACCTGTATACTCTTAATGCGTGGAAACTGTATAATTTATGGTGCTCTTATCGATCCTGAACCAGTTTTCGTGACGTTCGACTCGGAAGCGTTCGGCTGTTCTACGCAAACGCCCGAGAGTTGACGAGCCGATTTGTACCAGACGACATTTTTGATACGGTGCTGCGTCCTATGATAATGTTTTGCTTGTTTTGTTTTTTGTTAGGGTTACGGTTAGGGTTTAGGGTTTAGGGTTAAGATTTAGGGTTTAGGGTTAGGGTAAGGAATTTTTTAAAGAAACAACAAAGAAAATAAAACATATTTACATGATTTTTTTTGAAAAAAAACACAGGAAAAAACATAGCGAGGTTACTGTTATAAAATGAATACTGTATTTTATTTACAATGAATTTTTTTGAAGAAACAACAAAAAAAAAACGTACCAAAATTACTTTTATCACGACATATTTTTTAAATGTTATTATTTATTCTTACTTGCTCGCGATGATACTGCAATGCAAAGCTGTTCGTAATTCATTTTGGGTTTATTTTCTTCAAAAAAACTTCCTGACAAAAAATCCGTCTTCGAAAGCACTTATTTTCACTTTGTAACAAAGTTATCGGTTGCTCGCTGCTTCGGCTCGTCAACACTCGGGCGTTTGCGTAGGACAGCCGAACGATTCCGAGTCGCACGTCACGAAAGCTGGTTCAGGATCGATATCAGTACCGGTGATTAGGTGTAGTTTTATGAGAGTTTTGTTTGACAGGATTAGTGGTAAAGTAAGTATTTTTTTAATCCTCGTTTCATCATGAAATTAAACGAAGTTAGGCAATCACGTGGACAGCCATTTTGGTTTTAGTGTGACGATAAGACACCACACGAAGATCTTAAACTAATTCTGAATTCCACACGTTAAAAGTATACAGACAAATAGAGAATTTAATTACTTGTTTTTATTTTTTGTTTACGATTTTTCTACTGTTAAATATTCTTAACTTTTACCAAGTAGTTTATCTAATGTTTCCATCTTTCAAATTGCAGGCAACACCGGCTACGGAGACTCAACTTATTAAACTCGTTCAAAATTCGAAGATTTTTATTTTCTTGGGCTTGCGTTTTAAATCAAATGTGAGTAATAAAAAAAGATTTCCAATTGTGATTGAATCTTGTGATTGTTTCGCTTAGCCATATTTGACTTGCGAATCTTTGTTCGATGTGTTCTTGAGGTCTGTTTTCTTTGGTGTTAAAACATCTTACAAGTGATGCAATTTGACTTTAAATTTGTATGCGATGTATGGAAAGTAACTCCATATTATTAAGTACTTGTAATTTATTACTGAAATATAATTCTTACAAGAAATGAATATAATAAATGTATGGCATAGGGCGCTATTAAGAATTTAATACGAGCGTCAGCATTCGCCACCAGCTTGTAAAGCCACCTGGCAACTGCATCAACTAATTTCACAAATAACTATTTTTTTTCGTTCTTTTTTTGTTGTTGTTCTTCTTCTTTTTACGAATTGAATGATGCATACTATGATAAGATTAAAAATCCCCACATATCACCCATCCAAAACAGCCGATTCAGAAAACAGCAAGTCCTCACATTCAATGAGCGATGTTTTTGACAAATGGAGGAGAATTGCTGTTTCCAACTGGCAATCGATCTATCACAGTAACCATTATCCTCGACTAGTTTTTGACTTTATAAAGTGGTGATTCATTTATTAAAACATAACATCGAGTTCCTCGTAAAGTCAGAAATTGAAACAACTAAATACTACTAAAGGTATAGGCTAATTGTTTATCCACCTCGGGCCTTAAAAGATTATAAATCAACTTAGAATGCCATATTTGTGAGAGGGGCTTATGTGCACACATGCGACTGGCATTAGTGGCGTCATTAAATACAGGGTGTTGCAGTCAAATCCGACACTTGACAAAAATAAAACAAAATAGGCAATAGAGACCAAAGTTGTATATGCAGAGACCCGACAGTTTATTTAGCAACAGTTAGTTACGTACTACATTATTTTTTAATGTGCCCGCCGCCGACGGAGACAGCCATATCAAGGCGAGCGCGAAATGAGTCACATACTTTGGCGACCAAGTCCTTGTCTATAGCGTCGAACACCTCCACGATGGCAGCCTTCAGAGAGTCGACTGTGTTGCGGGCGTGTTGTTGGTTTTGGTCTCAATCACGCCGAGAAGTCAAAGTCAAGGGGTGCAGTCGGGGAGGAGAGCGAACAGAAGTCTGGCGACCACTGGTGCGTATCATTGTTGAGCAGACATGTCTGGGTCGTCTAGGCCAGTCCTACTGGAAGACATCGATGGGGTCTAGTGGCGATCTCATCCATTCAGGGATTTACCATGCTCGTCAGCATATCCTGGTAGATTTCGACGGTGACTCTCAGACTTTTTGAAAAAAGAACGGAGGCATGACGTTCCCCTCGCTGGAGATGACACCAAGGACCACGATGGAGGAAGTAAAATTCGTATGCTTCATGACGGGAACCTCCTCAATGTCTTTGCAGATCCACCTGTTTGTCTGCCTGTTGCTCGCCTGGTCATGTTCGAAATTATTTTCATCAGAGAAGAACATCAGCATCACGGCGGATCCATGCTTGAGTTCGTTCAGCAAAGCCGCCGCCTTGAACTTCCCCGACTCCTTGGAGGCATTCGTGATAAGCATGCAGTGAGACTTGCAGTATAGGGATGGGGGGGGGGGGTAACCAATGTCTTTCTGGATCGTTTGGCAGATTGTCGATTTGTGACAGCCCATGTAAGCGGCGATCTTGTCATAACTCTGGCTTCGGATTTTACTGCAACACCCTGTTATGACCTTTGACTTGTCAGTGATTGTTTTAACTACTGACTATAAAAAGATCTTTTTTAATGTATTTAAACTGATATTTGACGATCAATGTTCGCAGTTCAGTCGCACAAAGATTAAAGTCAACACTTGTGAAAAAAATAAATATTTGCAATAAAAATTCCATTCTGCGAGATTGTTTTAATTACAATGTTTACAGTGTTTGAATTTAAGTTTACAATCGCTAAAGACGCCATAATCGATTTAAAAAAAAAAACTCTTCAGTAATTTTTTTTACTGCCTGAATTAAGAGATGAAAGTCAATTTCGTTTTGTATTGCTAAAAATGTTGGTCCTTATTTTCTTTTCACTAAAGAATAAATACCATTAAAAACCTTTTGTAAATTATTAATTACGTTTTAAAACAGGGTGTGAGTGACGGTTAATTCAAAAGTGTTTGAATAATACTACAATTTTGCTTCCGACGAATACTTAATAGAAATAATGCATTCTAAATACATGGTATGTGAAAAGTAACTAACTATTAAATGCTCGTAATTTATTACTAAAATATAATTGTTATAAGAAATTAATATGATGAAGTGTATAGCATAGGTTTTATTTAGAATTCAATATGGATCTCAGCATTCGCCACTAGCTCCTCAAGTTGCATGAAAACCACATGAAGGACAAAATAGGGGGAAGTTACGTAACTCTCACTGACTCCTTTTTCGTCGCTTAGTCCTCACGTTCTATGAGCGATGTTCCTGACAAAGTAGAAAGAATTGCTGTTTTCTATGTCGGCTATTGTTTTTAATAGGTGGTATGTGGAGATTTTCAATACTCTATTTATATTCGTTATTCAACTGTCGCACTGACCATCTCATTAACCTTTATCCTCGGGTGATTTTTTTAATCTTGGTAAGTGGGGACTCATTAGTAATGAGATCGTTGTGAAATCAGTTAATGCGGTTTCCAGGCAGCTTGAGAAGCTGGCAATAAATGCTGGTGCTCCAATTGAATTCTAAATTGAACCCTTTCTGATATTTATTTCGGTGCTATTGAAAAATAGCCATCCAAAGAATGTCAGTACTTACGGAGATTCCCGAGTCTTGATGTACGTAGTTAACCGAATGCTCGACGAGAGAAAAAACATTTTTAAACAATTTGTGTATTTTTAAATTGCCCAGAAGATAACAATGTTTTTAGGTGTTTTTTTTGTTTTGTTTTTGTTTTTTCAGTCATTTTTTTTTTTTTTGCAGGAACAAAAAAACTGCAGATAGAGGACGGCAAGCAATATTTTATCTTTTTAAATTATTTTTTCAGCCTTTTTACGGGGAGTCTGTGTTCACCTGGACTTAGGGGTAAGGTTGTAGCGCTTCTTGTAGGGAAACAACACTGCAAATTGTTAAGGTGAGTCGCTAAATTGGAATTAGGCGTATTTACGAAATACCAAATGTGACGAAATTCATCATTTTTAGCCGAGAAACACTTCAAATTACAACAAAAGTTTCCTTAGATTTACCATAGACACAAAATCTTTATATGTTCTTATTCATTTTAGATATATTTATTTGTAAATGTTAGGCAGCTCGCTTAAGTCTGAGACGAGGTAAAAAAAGAAAATATATTTACACTATCAAGCGAAATACTTTTTTAAATATTAATAAAATAAAATGTTGATTTATATTCTTGATTGATTTGTCTTTTTTTATTTTCTAATTGAACTTCTTTCATTATTTTACTGGCCAATCAAAACATAGGAACGATTTATTTCGCGCTAGTAGTAGACGTCACATCCGTCTCACGGTGAAAGTGCGATTGGGATAGATAATTACGTATAATTTTTACACATATAACTGTGCTTCTGTATTATAGGGCTGAAAAATAATTTTATCTTTAGTTTTGAAGAGTCAAATGACAAGGGAGATAATTCAAAGGATTCCCCAGGATGTATCTTTAAACGGAACTTACAAACGCTCTTAACTTAAAGTAAAACAAATTTAGCAATCTGTGCGAAAATAGTTCCCAGTTCAGTATCCTTCCTGAATTTGTGTCACCATTATCTCTGGTTAAATATAAAATATCTTGTAAGTTCAAATCCGTTTTTAGATAAATCCTGAGGGGGCACTTTGAATTATTTCCTTTGTCATTTGATTCTTTCAAAATCAAAGATAATTTTTTCTGCTCTATAATACAGAATCACTCATAAAACTAGTATTGGTAATGTAGTATCTATCATACATTTGGTAATGTAGTATCTATCATACATTTGGAAACGACAACGATGTTTACATCCGAGAGATAAGAATATCTTTATTATCTCCCTTACATTGGTCATTCTGTAATTATCTGTAATCTGTAATTATCTCCCTTGTATATTTCTCATGGATATAAAAATGAGTGCTTACGTGTATCTCTCTCTTTATGCGTGTTTGTGTCTCTTTTGGTCTCAGTCCTTTTGCTCGTATTATTGTCTTACGTTTTCAGGAATAATCACATCATAACAACTGGCGACGAGAATTTAAACGAAAAAACTCACAGAGTATTCGAACATACGAGCTTTCGTTTTTTTTATTTAAAAAAAAACAAAAATAAACGAAGAAATATCCAAGAAACAAAAAACGAAACAGAATGTCTTACAACGGTCTACTCAATTTTCCAAGTTTTAGCGTCCACGAAAATCCGAGCACTAATGGAAATCGCTGGCAAAAGTGGTTGGACAAACTTGAGAATCTATTCGTAGCTTTAGATATTCATGAAGACGGTAAGAAGAAAGCGTGTCTGCTTCACTTTGCCGAAGACGAAGTTTTTGATATTTTCCACAATTTTACGGAGATACAAAAAGGCGTCGAATCGGATGGATCAAAAATACCAAACGCCTATGAAATAGCAAAGAAGTCACTGACCGACTATTTCACACCGCAAAGAAATATGTCTTATGAGATCTTCAAATTTCGACGCGCATCGCAGAATGTTGACGAAAGTCTAGACTCATTTCATGTGAAATTGAGGACATTAGCGTCCACGTGTGATTTCGTGGATACAGATCGGGAGATACTCGCACAGATCGTCCAAAGCTGTTCATCCTCTAAGGTCAGACGAAGGGCACTACGAGACGACTCCACACTCAAACAAATGTTAGACGAGGCCAGAGCAATTGAATTAGCTCGCACACGAGCCGCAGACATCGAAAGAGAAGAGGTGTTTCGTGCCCTGTCGTCCAATAACAATAAACGAGATCGCAGGCAGTACACACGCAGAGAAAAAGAAAAAAGAAATACCGACGAAAAACGCAAATACGGACACACACAAGGCAGTAATCGCCAGTTTACTCCGAGGACCCAGCCACGTGGCAAAGACGCCGGACATGTCTGCCACTACTGTGGATACTCACCAACACATGCGACGTGTCCTGCTAAGGTACAAGAATGTCGTAACTGATAGAAAAAGAACCACTTTGCAAAAGTGTGCAATTCAAAACCGGTAAGACAAATTTCTTACTCATATCGAAATGATATTGAATCCTTTTCTACGTCGAGTGATGGGTCTGTCTACACAGTAAAAACTCCCACGTCGACAAAAACACCCACAGCCACCATCCTCGTTAATGACTCCCCAGTGACCTTCGTTTTGGATACCGGTGCCAGTGTAAATATAATGTCTGGACGCACGTACGACGGTCTTCAGTGCAGGCCGAAAATACACAGCACTGCTACACAGATATTTGCCTATCGGTCCAGGAAAGCCATGCCAGTCCGTGGATTTATCCCTACCCCCATCGAATTTAAAGGAAGACGCTGCAAAGCAAAAATGTTCGTTATCGACAATGAAAACCCCTTGTTCGGACACGATCTACAAAATCTACTCGGTGCCCACTCTGCTGAGGCACTGGGTATGATATCCTTTAATTTTACGTTTAATGTGACAACATCTATCCCAGATGAATTCCCCTCATTATTCGACGGAAAGATGAGAAAGATTTCTGGACCCACTGTTAAGCTGCACATCGATACTTCGGTCCCACCGGTGACACAGAGACAACGAAGAATACCCTTTCACGTGATGAACGACGTTAAGTCGGAGCTAAAACGCCTCAAGGAGATGGACGTGATTGAGGATGTTACTTGGCCTACCCCCTGGGTAAGTCCCGTGGTGATAGTCCCCAAAACACCGAGTGGGGGAGTCCAGCAGATACATCACCACGTTCACCACACATGCTGGACTATTCCGATACAAGAGACTGTTGTTCGGAGTAAATGCAGCTTCTGAAATATTTCAAAAGGCGATTGCGGATCTTTTGAGGGGCATTCAAGGAGTCAAAAACCTCTCAGACGACATTATCGTCTACGGATGTGACCAAGCCGCACATGATGCCAGTTTGAGGTCCACGCTGGAACGTCTACAAAATGCCGGGGCCAGGCTAAACAGGAAAAAGTGCCTTTTCTCGGTGAAACAGATCACTTTTTTGGGACATACCTTCAGCGAAAAAGGGGTGTCACCAGACCCAGACAAAATTGCAGCAATTGCAAACTGCAAATCGCCCACCAACGTTGGAGAAGTGTGCTCATTCCTGGGCATGGTCCAATATGTGGCCAGGTTCATCTCGCACTATGCCACTGTCATCGAGCCACTCCGACAACTCACAAGAAAAGACAGAGAATGGAGGTGGTCAGAGACAGAAGAGAGGGCAGTGGTGAAATTAAAAAAGGCCCTGACTGGAGCTGGAGTTATGGTCTACTTCGATCAGAACAAGGAGACAAATATCCTGGTAGATGCGAGCCCCGTTGGACTAGGGGCAATGCTTTCACAAGACGTAAAAAGTCTCAAACCAGCTACATCCAGAATCGAACGCTGGCACCTACGCCTCATGCAATATGAGTATAGCTTGGTATACCAGCCGGGAAAAGATGACCAGAACCCCGCCGACTACCTCAGCCGACATCCTCACCACAAACCCGAGAGAGACAATTTGGCTGAGGCGTATATAAGATACGTGGCTCACCATGCCATACCTAAGTCCATCACCCTCGAAGAGGTGAAGCTAGCCACGGAAAAAGACCCCCTGCTACAGAAAGTGATATTGCTCTTTCAGATGGAAAATGGAACGACCCGCAGTTATCCAGTCTCACACATGTCAAAGATGAACTATCTGCATATGATGGTCTCATTCTTCGAGGTCACCGCCTGGTGGTCCCGTCCACCCTGCAGAAAAGAACCGTAGACATAGCCCACCACACACACCAGTGCGTTGTTAAGACGAAGCAGCTAATGAGGGAAAAGGTCCGGTTCCATGGAATTGACAAGCTGGTGGAGGAGACAATGCGCAACTGCATCCCTTGTCAAGCTTCCACTTCAACATCATCACACCGTGAGACCATATGCACCACACCACTCCCTGCTGCCCCATGGACTGAAATCTCCCTGGACTTCGCAGGTCCTTTCCCATCTGGAGATTATGTGCTAGTCGTCATCGACGACTACAGCAGATTCCCAGAAGTAGAGATACTCCCCTCGACATCAGCAAAGGTGATCATTCCCCGCCTCGACGCAATCTTTGCCAGACAAGGATACCCAGATATTGTCAAGTCTGACAATGGTCCCCCCCTTCCAAGGGCAGGAATTCAAGGATTTTGCCATCCAAGCAGGATTCCACCACTGCGTTACCAGAGGCGAATGGAGAGGTCGAACGGTTTATGAGAACTCTAAACAAATATGTTCGCGCCACCACTGTGGAGGGCCTGAACTGGAAAACCCAACTAATTCATTTTCTAAGGCAATACAGGGCCACCCCCTACAGTACAACCAAAACATTTCCATTCGAAGCCCTCACTGGAAGGAAGATGAAAATCGGCATACCTGCTGTTCTGAAAGAACCCATGCCAAAGTCGATTCACACTCACATAGCGGAGAATGATGCACAAGGGAAGAGGAAAATGAAGACCTATGCCGACACAAAAAGAAAGACAAAAGCCTCCCCCCTTTGCTTAGGTGACAAAGTACTTGTCAGGCAAAAACGTCTCAACAAGCTATCCCCACCGTTTGACCCGAAACAACTGATGATTATCGGTATAAAGGGTAGCATGGTGACAGCACAAATAGAAGATTACCAAGTTATCCGAAATTCCTCTCTCTTTAAGCAAATAAGTTCAGATAGCCCTCCCAGAGAAAGTGTAGAATCAGACTCTGAAGATGAGTTATACTCACATCCACAACAGGAAAACTCAGATTTCAGACACGAGTGCCAGACGCAAGTGCCGCCCACACCGACAACACCAAAACAATCCAACGCGGAAACGACTTCCACCAATACGGCTAGAGGATTATATCAGATAGATAGATAAGTGAGTAAAGTCTCTATTCTGTCTTAGAAAATTCCGACAGCTCCCCTGAAGAAGAGAGAATAGGGATCAGAAACAGAATCTGATTCTGAAGAATCGAAAGTCGATTCTCCCCCCCCCCATCCTGCAGACGACGTAAGTTAGTTTTCAATTATGCATTTTGCAAAAAAGAAAAAAAAAAGATTTCCCCCTTGACTGAGACAATTGTTTAATCGGTGAAATATACTTTGAGGGTTCCCCTTGAAATCAGAGAATCCCCATGGACATATTGCTTACATAAATGATGGACAATAATGGACTGTACTCCCTTCCCTTATCATACGTACGCACGTGTACACTTAATGGAGGTGGAGAGAGGTGTAGTATCTATCATACATTTGGAAACGACAACGATGTTTACATCCGAGAGATAAGAGTATCCTTATTATCTCCCTTACATTGGTCATTCTGTAATTATCTGTAATCTGTAATTATCTCCCTTGTATATTTCTTATGGATATAAAAATGAGTGCTTACGTGTATCTCTCTCTTTATGCACCAAGCGACCGACGAGGTAACGTGTTTGTGTCTCTTTTGGTCTCAGTCCTTTTGCTCGTATTATTGTCTTACGTGTTCAGGAATAATCACATCATAACAGGTAATATTCTTTGTTCACTATTTGATAGTCTGTAATAGTCTTTTAACATAATTGTAAGATACTCATTAGTTTCTGCAGCAAATTTTTCTGTTGAGTCAGAACGTGTTATTTGATATTCAAATTAGTTTTTCTCGCGTAATCTCAATGGAGATGAGGTTTTATCTCTCTTTCTGGTTGAATTTATCATGTTTTCTGTCAAGTCATTTTCTGACATCTTCTGGTTGATTTATCACTCAATGCGATGTGCAGTCAGCAGATCCTTTTCCTGGCTGATTCGTCAGTGTTGATGAGGCCGCCTTTCCATTTGTGTACAAAGGTTTTATAAGTCATCTGGGGGATGAGACCATAAGATCTTATGGTATCCATCAATTTCTGGGATCCAAAACTTTCTACAGTGCCATGTGTAACTCAATATGAAGGATAGCAAATATATACGTACTATTTTTTTTACTTAGGTTTCTTGGCACAGATTTTATATTAGTTTTCGTTTCCTAGATAAATGAGCTAACGAGATCTGCGGGGCCATCTCGCCTATTGGGAAAACCTTTCAAGTGTTGAAGGAAAACAAGAAAGCAAATAGCAAATCAGACAACCACCTTAGACTTACTTCGCCGTCTGAAATGAATTCGGAGATAGATCCTTCATTCTATAATAGAAAGTCAACGTTTTTTTTCTTTCGGTCATCAGAAATTATAACAATTTATAAATTAAAAATTAAATTACTGACGTAATTCTATGGTTTTATATGAATGTTTTTGTAGTAGCAAATGAGCTTTTCTGCCTTAGTTTCTTTCTTATACAATTTGATGCATTAGAAAACATGTTAAATATTAAACTTTGGTGATTAGAGCAATTTCGTTTCGTTTATTCCCCGTTTTGTATTTTCTCCTCTAACCGATGTTAAGGAAGGTGTCAGTGGTTAAGTGGATAACGACACGGACTGACGACCTGGGTGTGCCAAGTTCGAATCCAGTCGATTCCATAATACCACTTTTACTTAGGGAGGTTGGCAACCACTACGTGGTCCCTCCTGCAAGAATGCCGACAACAGAATGAAGCCGGTCAACAAAGTTGTACCATTCTGATTCATACAAATCGATTTACTTTTTATCGATGTTAAGTCAACTTTCTACCCGATATTCTTACTGTGGCGACAAAAACACTATCGATCAATTGCACAGTGATGTGGCCGCATTTCACCCCACCCAATAATTTACTTTTCAAAACATTCTATTTTTATTTTCAAAACATACGTGACGGTCTTTTAACTTAAGTCTAAACTTAACCCTTACCTGACTCTCACTGGAATCTACTCCGACTTAGGGTTAGTGATAAAAAAAGGTTCGTTCAGTGCCCTAAAACGCTAGAATGGCCCGGAAGTGAAAGGGTTAGTTTAACGTTAAATTTATATACAAAATTGGTACCCCCACTCTAAATTCTAAAATAATTGTTTTTGTTTTTTTTGTTTTTTTTCTGCCCAGTTTTTAAGTGTTTTTGCACGTAACCGACTAAGAAAAAGTAGAATCTCATTTTTTGTGGAGGGGGGAATTAACGGAGGGTATTAATCTACAAATATACCAAGAACAAAAACGTTATGGTCTTATTTTTTACGGTCTTATTTTTTATGGTAGACAAACTAACGTAACATCGTAGGAATAGATATACAAAACACCAAATTAACGGAAACGAAATTGCCACAATCTAAGTGTTAAAGTACCAGAAAATATAAATCTGGTTCGACAAATCTGCATTGAAATTAGAAAAGGTAGTGTGATATGAAATCGTCTCTTCTAAAGCGTTTTCCGACAGACTTCTGTTAGATTTGAGTACAAGAGTAGAAAGACTTCTCGTCCTTCATTACATATGAATTAAGCTGAACGTATTCCAATATTAATCTTGTCAAAGGATTTTTCACGCGTTTGTTTTGTTTGATCTTTCCTCGTTGATTTACTCAAATTCTTTTACTGAAAATCTGCGATTTTTCTGATTCTGTGTTAAATATTAAAGGTACGTCAGTATATTTTGGTGATTTAAATTCGCAAGAGAAACGTTAGCACGTAAACGGGAAATGAAGGTAATTCCCTCATACAAAATAACTGTCATATCTTGTAAATTTGTATATATATAAATATTATGTGTTCCTTAATCAAGTTAGGTCGTTGGTCTTGTGCAGGGAGAGTGAGCATTGTATCCTGTCGGTAATTAGCTCAAGGAAATGACGTCAGACGAGATAGGATAGGTGTGAAGAGCTGGTACTCTGAATTGGAAGTTTGACGCGATCAGACGTGACCATAAATTACTTAAGAATCGACTATAACCGAATTAAGGAGACAGACCACTAAAATCTGCAGTCCTGCTCGATCTTTCTTCATCCCAATGCTAGCAAAGAGGAAGGCAGCTACGTCAACTAACTAATAAAATGGTTCTTTTCAAAATTCGGAATCTAGTTCTTTTTATTTTTTTATTTTGCAGTCTTCTGCCGACTTTGATTCCAGAGCGGGAATGCACCACTTCTACCCCCTCAAACCACAAAGGGACAGCCATCGGGGAACGACCAGAGACCCCAGAGACTCTCTTGGATTGAGTGTCCTGAGTCTCAGAGCCCGCGGTGGTTGAGCGAACAAGACACCAGGTATGACTTAATTATGTTTTATAGCTTGTTTATTTGCATTCGATAACCAACTAACATTTATTTGATCGTGGCATACAAAAGCGTTAGACCTCCTCTTGGAGGCAAAGTAATGCAACATCCACATTATTTCCGCTGTCTTTAAAAGTAATCGATTTTCTTAAGAGCTACAGATTCCTGGAGCAAGTTGATCGGTGAATTTTTTTTTTCCATGGCAGATTTACAAGCTAAAATTTAGAAGTGTTCGTTGTTTTCCCGTTTAATTTATGCTTTTTTGAAGACTTCGTTTAAAACTAATACCTTGCATATAACTTGCTCACAATTGTATAAATCTTTACTAACGATAGCTTTCGTTGTATATATCTTATTTAAATCGAATATTTACATCGACCAAATGTTAACTTAATGAGTAGAATATTAGATTTGCCTTGATTTACGTATCTAATTTCAATTTGCATCGGTCATTTATCTTCTTACTAGTCTTATATATCGATTAAGAATTTTAATATAAAATTCAATGAAGACAATCGATCTGTCTTACTGACAGTCTCCTTAATTACTAGTGGATTTTACTAAATGTGGCAAGCGCATCGGCTTTGAGCCAAGGCGTGTGATCAGCTATGCAAAATTGGCCTCGATGAAGTCAAATTGATTTCCCATGAAAGTGAACGTCTAATCAAGTAATTTCAGTGAAAATAGTGAAATCACCAGGAAATAAGAGATGAACTTTAGCAAAAAAGAATTATTATCTAACTAAAGCATACTCTCTCCGGAGTACTTCGCCACATGATTGAGAACAGAACTTCCACCCATGAAGCGGTGGGGAGAAGAAAGATCGGATAGGACTGCAGATTCTTGTTGCCTGGCTCCTTACTTCGTTTATTGTCAATTCTCAAGTAATTTCTGATTACGCCTGATCGCACCAAACTTCCAACTCAGAGTACCAGCTCTTCGCACCTATCCTATCTTGTCTGACGTCATTTCCTCGAGCAACTATTCTGACAGGATACAATCACCTCAATACATGTGTCAACATAAGTTTTACGTAAGTTTTACTGAAGTGTTTCTTAAAAGCATTTTTAAGGCTGTATTTTTTTGTAGTGAGGTATCGCCGTTTTCCCATTAATATTCCAAAATAGTCACCCATCTTGTACTGACCAGGCTCAACGTTGTTTAACTTCAATGATATAACGAGAAACGAGAACGTAACTATGCTGTGCTTTATTGTCTTAGTAAAACAACATTTTTCTTAACTGCAAAAAAACAAAAAATGGTACAAACTTATGACTATGAAATTAGTTTTGTAAACAAATTCGAGTTGCTACCTTCGGTTTTGTAATATATCCCGGTAATAACGGTCTGGTAGGTTTTTACAGTTAGTGTACATTAACAAAGAGTACTAAATACAATATGTATTTACTGGTATGTATGTATATATATATATATATATATATGTATATGTGTGTGTGCGTGTGTATTTGTTGGTATGTGTATATATATATATGTGCGTGTGTATTTATTGGTATGTGTATATATGTGTGTGTGTGCGTGTGTATTTATTGGTATGTGTATATATATATGTGTGTGTGTGTGCGTGTGTATTTATTGGTGTGTGTATATATATATGTGTGTGTGTGCGTGTGTATTTATTGGTACGTATATATATATATATATATATATATATATATATATATATGTATATATATGTGTGTGTGTGTGTGTGTGTGTGTGTGTGTGTGTGTGTGTGTGTGTGTGTGTGCTTCCTTGCCGTCAAACAAAGGTTAGCGAAGAAAACGTGACTTTTTCTAATCGGACGAACTCAATTTCAAGTTATGATAAAATCAACAGTGGATGTTTTTCTTTCTTTAAGTCATCAGAAATGATAATCTGTATAAGTGTGTGTGTTTCTGTGTCTGTGTCTGTCTTCTGTCTGTCCTATAGAATCAAAGGTTAGAGAATCTACATAAAATCTAGACGTCTATTCTGATGTAAAATTTACTGGGGAAGACAATGGAAGTGCACCCTAAAGTTATGCATGAGGTCATAATCCCATAAAAAAACTAAAATATATCCTATTTTTATGAAATTAAAATCCTATGTATAAAATTTTCTGGAGAAGACAATGGAAGTGGTCCCGAATCTCCACGTTACTCTCTATATGCCGAATATATACGTGTCCCAACCGCTAAGTGATCCATGGGGGCAGAGCCCTCTTAATACTTCAAATACATATATCCAATTTTCTTATAAGTGTTATTTTAAAATTCGACTTAACAAATGTCTAAATAGTTTAGTTGGGAAAGTATTAGACTGAAAGCATTGAGTGTGCGGTTTCGATTCTACACACGATTTTTTTTTAAATAAAATTATATGAAATCAAAGAATATATCTTTCCTTTTTTAATATAATAAAGTGTAAGTGAAGAATTTCACTATATTTAGTAGGTAATGTCACTTCGTCTGTCATTTTCTCTTTCTCTTTCTCTCTTTTTCTCTTTCTTGGTCGCTCTCTATATTGTTTCTCTCTGTATATTTAGCCGTATTGATATTGTTTTACATAAGGCACAGGCGTATACAAACTCACATGTATAGAGAATGCTCAGTGTTATCTCGAATAATTTAGAAGAGATAAAGAGAATGAAGTTTATTGAGTGCCTTCTCTCTGTTTATCAGTATACACGATGACAGACGAGCGGGGTCCGTGAGATATCCGTTATCTAACTTCACCCTCACTGTAACTTTTTCATAATTTTCTTTTAATATTTTAGAATTTCAAAACCATTTGAAAATTTTGGAATCTGTCTATC
This sequence comes from Sepiola atlantica, assembly GCA_963556195.1. Lineage (NCBI taxonomy): Eukaryota > Metazoa > Mollusca > Cephalopoda > Sepiida > Sepiolidae > Sepiola > Sepiola atlantica. Next base: position 80,958,616 of record OY744521.1, read on the forward strand.
GACATTCGTAAACCTTCCTTGCGCCGGCAGAAGGAATTCATTAAAACATTGAATCTCTTTGGGGAACTTTAACCTCCCCTAATGTTCGTAGCAAACGAAATCAAATAAAGTATTGCAGTTGTAAATATAACACAATGACAACTTGATATATATATATATATATATATATATATATATATATATATATATATATATATATATATATATATATATATATATATATATATATATGATGTTAAAATTATCACTGTTTATTCGCTATTCAGCGTCGGGATTTGAGTTGCGAAATACTCGGAATCCAGTCTTTCGAATCGCATGACTAGTAGTAAATAGTCATATCTCTATGCTGATGAGTCCCAATTATAAAGGACAAAACGTATACGTACATAGATAATAAACAAAACAAATATTTATTATACACACACATATATATATTAGGGAGCTTATTTTATTGTGCATTTAATATGACCTCCCTCTCCCAATTAGGGAGCTTATTTTATTGTGCATTTAATATGACCTCCCTATCCCAATTAGGGAGCTTATTTTAAACTTATCTAATCACTTGTGCATTTGTGATTACTTAGTTAGTTACATGTGAAGGAAGCCTGTCCGCATAGTCGGAACATTTATTGGCGCTAAAGTAAGTAAATCCGTATGACTCACAATGGTACAACTTTGTTGGCATTCTTGCATGAGAAGCCACGTAATGGTTGTGAACATTCCTAAGTGAAAGTTGTATTATGACTGGATCTGAACTTGTCGCACCCAGGTCATTAGTCCATGTCGTTATCTACTTAACCACCGTCACCTCTATACTGGCGCTAGGAAAAGCAGTTTACCTATTGGCAAATTGATAATAGTCAATGATAACACGATGTACGTGATTTCCGTCGTTTTTCCTCGATGTACTGTTGATATATGTTGTTTGTTTTCAAGTACAGGGTGGCTGAAAATCGTGTTACCCCTACCAAAAAATTAAAATAATAGCGGAACAAGTAATACACCAATGCAAAACATATGTCCTAGATTAAGTCTATTCAATTTAAGAGCTGTTAAACAAAATATGAACACTAGGGAAATGGAACATTAATGTAGTAAAAGAAAAGATTCACTTGATTTACTTTCGTTGACTTTGTTGCACATCGATAATGTCCAGATGAAGAGCATCAGTTTTGTGGCAAAAATAATGAGACGCCACGACCTGTGTGATATTTCACAAACTGTGCTTTCGTAATTGTTCCTCTATCGTTAATAAGGGGAACTAGACTTTCGGATCACCCTGTATACTATTTTCATAACTGGATCTTAGAATAAGTAGACAGACACATGCTTACATTTTATAACAAAACTTTGGATAATACTGTATACTATTTTCATAACTGGGCCTTAGAATAAGTAGACAGACACATGCTTACATTTTATGACAAAACTTTAGGATCACCCTGTATACTATTTTCATAACTGGATTTTAGAATAAGTAGACAAACACATGCTTACATTTTATAACGACACTTTTTGATCACCCTGTATACTATTTTCATAACTGGATCTTAGAATAAGTAGACAAACACATGCTTACATTTTATAACAACACTTTTGGATCACCTTGTATACTATTTTCATAACTGGATCTTAGAATAAGTAGACAAACACATGCTTACATTTTATAACAAAACTTTCGGATCACCCTGTATACTATTTTCATAACTGGATCTTAGAATAAGTAGACAAACACATGCTTACATTTTATAACAAAACTTTTGGATCACCCTTATACTATTTTCATAACTGGATCTTAGAATAAGTAGACAAACACATGCTTACATTTTATAACAACACTTTTGGATCACCTTGTATACTATTTTCATAACTGGATCTTAGAATAAGTAGACAAACACATGCTTACATTTTATAACGACACTTTTTGATCACCCTGTATACTATTTTCATAACTGGATCTTAGAATAAGTAGACAAACACATGCTTACATTTTATAACAAAACTTTTGGATCACCCTTATACTATTTTCATAACTGGATCTTAGAATAAGTAGACAAACACATGCTTACATTTTATAACAACACTTTTGGATCACCTTGTATACTATTTTCATAACTGGATCTTAGAATAAGTAGACAAACACATGCTTACATTTTATAACAAAACTTTCGGATCACCCTGTATACTATTTTCATAACTGGATCTTAGAATAAGTAGACAAACACATGCTTACATTTTATAACAAAACTTTTGGATCACCCTTATACTATTTTCATAACTGGATCTTAGAATAAGTAGACAAACACATGCTTACATTTTATAACAACACTTTTGGATCACCTTGTATACTATTTTCATAACTGGATCTTAGAATAAGTAGACAAACACATGCTTACATTTTATAACAAAACTTTCGGATCACCCTGTATACTATTTTCATAACTGGATCTTAGAATAAGTAGACAAACACATGCTTACATTTTATAACAAAACTTTTGGATCACCCTTATACTATTTTCATAACTGGATCTTAGAATAAGTAGACAAACACATGCTTACATTTTATAACAACACTTTTGGATCACCTTGTATACTATTTTCATAACTGGATCTTAGAATAAGTAGACAAACACATGCTTACATTTTATAACAAAACTTTCGGATCACCCTGTATACTATTTTCATAACTGGATCTTAGAATAAGTAGACAAACACATGCTTACATTTTATAACAACACTTTCGGATCACCCTGTATACTATTTTCATAACTGGATCTTAGAATAAGTAGACAAACACATGCTTACATTTTATAACAACACTTTTGGATCACCCCGTACTTGTCCTACACCATCAATAATTTTGGTTGATATTTTATTATTCGACTTTTTTATCTAAAATGTTTCTTTGTGTTAAGAACTAGCCGTCACTATTTGTTTTTGTTTTGTTTTTTTACTACAGTCGATACGTTGTTTGGCCTTCTTTCGTTATATTGTTTGTTTACAGTGATGGTTTTGCTCCTATATGAAATATTTTTTGGTGATTATTTGTTTACGTTGATGTTTCTTACATCCGATGAACTGACGTTTATACTTCAAGTAATAAACAAACATTATCAAAACCAGTAAGGTTCAGATCTTCAATGTTACGAGAAAGTCATTCTTATTGTTTTGTATGTCATTTTTAAGATTTAAAAATGTTTATTTGTTTTCGATGTTTTATTTGTATGTTTGTATCGGTTTGTTTATCTGTATTCGTTAATTTACGGCAACTTTCAGGGCAACTTTCTTGGAAATTGGTTCTAAATAGTTTCACAATTTCTTTCATTATGCTTATCGGTGGTTCACGTTAGTGAAAGCTTGCTGTTTCACCGATGTGACTTATTTGCCCTTAAAGAATGTGTTGGTCTGCAGTCGACGCGTCAGAAAACTGTAATATGTTAGCCAGATTTTGGCTTTCTCAGTGACTGCCTCTTTTTATCGGGTATATTTGTTAGGTAAAGAATAATGTACAATACGATTGTGGAATAGGACAGTTCTTTCTTTCGGAATCACTATTCATTTTTATCGTTGTTGATGACCATATGCTACCGCTGCACTATAATTAATATCAGATATTACGTTGTTTTTTTTATGGAACACAATGGCGAGTTGGGCGTTTAGTTGCAGAGCTTTTACAACAAAATAAGACCGACCCCTTTATCACCCAAACTATCAGTCGGGGGTCAAATAGTTGTCAGAATTCTGATCGTAGTCCGTGAAATCATTTTTGGTCAGCACGCTATCGTCATTACTGTCTTTAAAAGAAAAAGAGCAGCACTTCGAAAGCGGAAGTTCGTTATAGAACAGCTTTCTGTCGTCACAGTTGGTAAATAATTGTTGAAGACAGTTGCCTTCTGGATGTCTTCGTTGATAGCCTTGTCACCTGTCAGATGATAAAAACCTTTATTTAATGGATGATCTGAAATTGTATCAAACGACGCGTTATTAGCAAATTGGGTTTCTTTAATAACTTGTACGGACTACTTTCGACTTATTTCCCGAAAGTTATGCTTTGACGGTATGTGTGCATTGTCTTGATGTTTATCTTGATTTTGTTGGGTTTTTTTTTTAATTTTTTCCTTCCATTTTTGTTCTATATTTTATTGGTTTGTTTTATATTTTTTGTGTTTATCGATTTTTTTTTCTTTTATCTAATCTTTTGCTTTCTGTTAAACGCAAAATAAACTTTCTCTTGTAGAGGGAAAGGCACCATCAAGAAAATGAAAGACAAAGTCTATCAATACAAAAATACAATTTTTTTTATTAACAACTCGTTAAGATAATGCAAAATAAAGTGTTGGAAATGAATTAACATTCAAAAAGTACAAGGAAAGTTCCGAGTGAAAGAAGGTGTTTTATTTGTAAGGGGAAATTGAGTAAACATATGCTATTCGGCTGGCGCTATGTACGTTTACGTGTTGTAGTGTGTGTAAATGGCGTGCCTGTTTTGTAAGTGAGAGAGTGTATGTATGAACTTATGCGCAAGAGAGTTCAATTATCAGTGTGTATATGCTGTCGCTGTGTTTAGTGGTTCGTGAAAATCCTGTTGCGTTCGTCGAGGTTCTTCGGCCAGAGATCAAGGTTAGCTTTTATGTACGTACCCACGTGCATTCGGTATAGAATACAAAATACCAGAATAAAAAGAAAGCTGTGTATTTAGGGTTGTATAGTACTCGCCGGAATTCGGAATGAATATTTTCCCTTCTCTAGTTGGTTGAAAGAAACTGCTGATTCACTGCCGCTGGTTCTAAGACTCTTCAATTAAAAGCTTATTTGCATCTTCAAAAGTTTAAATTTTTTCTCGACAGATTTATTTTTTTCTTTTCCTCCTACTCTTTCAAAATATTGATGTCTGTGTGGCAAAAGCACCAATAAAATTCCATCCTTCGTTTTTTTCAGATAAAAATCTTATTTTGATTTCAGTAGAATTTGCGGTCGTCTCTCTTCGGCAGTCTCTTACATTGCAGTTGAAGATTTATCTTCGCTATCTTCAAATACATCGTTGGGTCTCTACCTTTAGTGTCGAGATGCCTGCACTTTTATTTACAGCTCCCGCCATACCTACATTGAATTATAACAGCATTTCTATGATATCAGGAACAATGAGTTTATTCTATCTTTCTATGATTCTGCGGACATTTCTTCCATTAACTTTATGGTTAACAAAGGGAAATCCATTCTATTCCAAAATAAACCACGAACAATGCATTCCATATTTCTTAGCATTCCACTCTGCTAAGTTACTAATTCAGGTTTGTAGTCGGTTTGATAAGATATTTGTATGGTCGGGTAATCGTTACTGTGATCGTTACTGTTGATTTTTCATACAGACAACCAGCTTCGAATATAAAATGTATTTTCACAAATTGTACTATACTGTTCTGATATTTAAATAGTACTATTTTCAACAGTCGCCCTTCTATTGTTAGAAGTCAAATGTTTTTAAATATTTTAGAAACTTATTTGCTTTTGCCGAGATCATGAATGCGACAAATCACAGTTGCCGAGCACGCTTGATACTTTTTTTATGATTTGATCACTACTTATCAAGCCAGTCGAGGATAAGGGTTAATTGGACGGAATGATTATCGGCTGAAATGGGAGGAACACTATGGGAGTATTAACATCGATCAATTGTATGAACTCCGTTTTAGTATATACTTATAAGGAGTTTTAGGACAAGAATCTGTTGACATAAGATTTGAAGACGACGAAGTTGTAATCAACAGGGAAGCAGTTCCGCGGTAAGGTGTTCCAAAGATGCTCTGTTCATGGAAATTCCGTCTAACGCTAGGAACATAGCAGAAGAATAGAAAGTGATTTTCCGTTGTGGTAGAAAAACGAGTTCTTGTTGTGAATGTCTTACAAGGAGTAACCAAAGATTCGAGCTCAGTCGAGCACCGTCCATGAAAATACCGGTAGAGTAAAGAGAGACTAGCAACTTCTATTGTATTAAAAAGAGACTGTGTGAAGGAGATAAGATCATCACTCACAAGATTTTTTAGTTGATTTCGTGTTCTGTCAAAGCAGTAAAGAGTGCTCACTATTCCATCTTAGGACGTATCTAGCTCTTATATAGGTAAAGGATTGCATCAGGTACTTTCTGGAGCGATAGAATGATCCAACCATTTTTCCATCAATCTTAGCAACAAACTGTACGTCTTCCATTTCAGGTCTTGGGTGAAACTCAGTCTTAAGAGCTTAACAAAGAAAGAGCCATTCCGTTCGACTGAGGGAAAACAGGAATCCGAGCGTTCGTGATTCGTACAACTTGCTGGATTTTTCTCTATGGCTTTGAGCACGACCACGAATCCATGGTTTTAGGCTTATCTGACCATGTCTGATCACCGATTTCTTGAACCATCTGATTACTGTACTGTGGTCAACTATACCGCCATCTTTCGCACAACAAATGTTTGGGTTGCATTCCAGCGTTATGGTCCAGTTCGAACCTAGAAAGCATAAGTTTCCGAATTAGACTAGGTTGCACATTCATCAACACGGCTTTCAAATCACACACGGAATAAATCCATCAACAAAGTGTCAGCGCACCAACTCCAACGATTCTACTAACCACAGCGGGTACCTTCCACGGCTTGAACTTATTTCGTCATGTGATATACTCGCCGTAAACTAGTACGTATGCAAATGTTGCAAAACGTTTCACTAACATGTGTAGACATAACTATTCTGATAATCCGCATTTATATAGTCGCTATATTGATTAGTCATTCATGACAGGTGCCTCCTATCAATTTTTTCAGAGCGCTCATCTAAATTAAGGCGGATATATTTGGAAATGGCGCCGTCTGAATAGTCATACGCTAAATTGACTAATTGCGTATGAGCTGATAACTTTTGACTTTCTTCTTTTTTAACCATCTGTTTTCCACTCTAAAATATCTATATTCAAGATCTGCTTTACTCTATTATGTTTTTGAGAAGCAATTAAACGCAATATCAACATTCGAACTGAGCCAATTTTAATCAGAGGAAATACTGGAATCGAAATCGAGAGAAATAAGTTTAGCGAAGGATATTTTATTTCCTTGCCTCACGATTCATTTGATTTTATCTTTATAATATTTTTGCTTTACTGCCGATATTAATTTCGTTTCTTGTTTAGGTTTCTCTTCAAATAAACGTTTTCTTTCTTTGGCAAATAACTATTATGAACAAGGTTGAATCCTATGAATCCAGCAAAGTTGACGTCGATGCAACAGATACTTTCTACTAGTATTCAATGTTAACCTTATCGATTCGGCTAATACACCCTGTGCCCCATTGATATTAATTGATAGAAATACTCTTTGATACGTATGGCGTTAAGGATGCGATAAATATTGTAATAATATATATATATATATATATATATATATATATATATATATATATATATATATATATATATGTATGTGTGTGTCCTATAGAAAAAAGGTTAGAGAATCTACATAGAATCTAAAAGTGTATTATGTAAAATTAATAGGGGAAGATAATGGAGGTATTCCCGAATCACTGAGGGCATCCCTATGGAGCAGATTTCCTCAGGGAGGTCGAGTTTTTCAGCCATAATTTCAGCTGTAATTTCAATGTATTCCTTCTGCTCGGATTTTTTTTATCAAAATTTTATAACGTTTCTTAAGGTTCTTTTCGGACTAGGGAGGGCGGCAAAAACTCAAATATGATTGTTGTAATAGTGCTCTGGAGGCATTCTGAATTTTATTTTAGTGGTTTCTGTAGCGCTCTAAATGAGAGCAATACATGTTTTACATTTGGTAAGTGGTATATAGTAATCCAAAAGTGCTCAACAAGCCACATGTGTGTGTAAACGCAGCGTTGAGTGGGAGAAAAAACTTCTCTGTCTTTTGTTAACTTGGGTAGCAATACGAGCTTAGTGTGAATGTTTTACAAGGAGTAACCAAAGATTGCCTGGGAACCATAATAGTAGTAATAGAGTATTATATTTGTTAAGTGATATAAGTTTATCCAAAAGGCCCAATATCATAATATAGCAGGTGTGTTTATTCGACGTTCCCCGGGAGTCATTAATATCCTAGATAGAGCAACTTTACATAGAGCAGGTGTTTTTAAACGCCGTGTTTCTCGGGAGAAAGATTTTCACTGTATTTTGTCATACTATTGTATACCAGAAAAGATACTCTGCGTTGCTCGGGAGTCAGTGTTCGATATCCTGGATAGATCAGGTGTGTATGATAATATAGTAGTACATTTTCAATGTATCACATGCATATGTTTGATGGAGAAGAGGAAGACAAAAAATTCAGCGTTGCCCTTGAATGCACTAAAATAAATGTAGGTTTCATTATATTATTATGGGGGTGAGAAGATGAGAAACTCGGCGTTTCCCGGAAATAAATTAAAACAAATATAGATTTCATTATATTTTCGAGGAAGTTAGTGGGAAGAAATTCGGTGTTGCTCAGGAGCAATAACTTTAAAACTGAAAGCCGAGGTAAATTACTTACATTATTATTATTTTTTTCAATACATTAAAACAACAGAGAAGAATGGGTTGAACGAAGGTGAAAGATGGGTGGAGGAAAGGGATGTGGAAGAACGAAGAAGGAGGAAAGAGAGAAAGATAGAGAGACGGATTGAGTTTTAATATAAAGATGGATCGTTTTAAAGTATATTGGGTCCAACTCCTTGCAGTTATTAAATTTTGTTTTATGGTCCCGGAAAACGCCGTTTATACCTGCTAGTCTATTATATGAAAGAAAAGGTGTGTGTGTGTGGGTGTGTATGTGGGTGGGTGGGTGTGTGGGGGGGGGGAGGGTGCAAGTAAAATTCACACTCAACAAAGCTTATATTTTTTTATTCGGCATTGCTTCGAACAAAATATAGGCACTGCTTTTTTATATGCATTCTTTTGGGGGCCAACAGTAACATAATTTCTCAGGAGGTCGACATTCAGAGCGGTGTTTAATGTTATTATGTAGTAATTCGTCAACGATTATTCCCAGTTGTGGAGTAGGATTATGTATAGAGAAAAGTGATAGATGGAGGAAAGACTGAGAGAGGAGGAGGGAAAGAAGAGAGAGTGATATGAAAGAAGAAGGGATAGAGAGAGATAGAAAGAAGTGTTAGAAGATGTTATACTTTTTGCTCTTTAATTTTGTTGTCCATGCGCCGGACAACGTCGGATAACCATGCTAATAAATAACAAATGAAAGCGTGAAATAGACGTGAAGCGTTGGGATTTGTTAAGGGGTCAAAGAAGCTCTAAGCATTGGAATTCTGCCACGGTGCTGATACTGGATCGGATATTTGAAAATCATCTGCAAAATAATCCGTCAACATTTCCCCCACCCCGCAAATCGTTGTTTCCGAAACTTTGTTCAGTCTTTGGTCACTTTCTATATTTTTTAATGAAATCTATCCAAAATAGGGAGAACACGATTATTTTAATGGATACCGAAGCGAACTGCGAACTCTTCTGATCAGAGTTCAAATCCAATTGAATTTGCCACATTCACTTGTAATACAATTGAGGAAAAGTCTCAACGCCCTCTCAACCTCTACAGATGAAATAGAAACGTGTGTTCAAATAATCCTCACACAATAAATAGTTTACTGTTGCTTTGGCATAAAATGACCTAAAAAGTTTTGATATGTCATGAAAATAGACAAATAAGACAAAAAATGTCGACATGTGAGATGTCTTTATAAAATGAAAGTCTATTGTGCTGAGAGATCATTAAAATACCTATAACCGTCCTATAGTTACAAATTTATAGTGGGCATCCTAAGTGGAGAGTTGTGCAGCAAGATTTTTGTTCCATTACATTTGAATTTATGTATGTTGGTACAGTCGGGGAAACAAGGAGCAGGGAGTGGATTCCAAAGGCATGCGATCCGCGGAAAGAAGTTATGGGGATAGAAAGGTGTCCGGCATCAGGGGACCTCTACAGTGAATGGGGTAGGATTTTGCTGCTAGTCGTGTTGGTCGGGGGTATTTACATTGAGAGGTACAAGTGCATTAAGTTCCGTTGAAGTAATTATTAAATAAGCACAGTGATGCCATATTGCAGCGATGGGACAGGGTCTAGAGCTTGGTAGACAGTGTGAGACCTATTAGGTTAGAGACTCTTCTTGGAACCTTTAATAACTGCAAGGTGTTGGACCCCAATATACTTTAAAACGATCTAAAGTATAATTTCGAGGTGAAAACTAAAAATAAAGCTTACACTTAAGTCATGAACTCAGAAAAGAATTTTGTGAAGTTAAACTCAAATTAAAGAGTATTATAATAATTGAAATGTTTAGAAGCTGCAGAGTTTGGCATAAAAAGTATCGATATTTTTGATGATATCATGCTTCATCGAGAACCCCAATATGAGGTAACCCCCTTCCTTTTAGACAATATGTATATAGGATCATTCTATCAAAGTTCACCTCCTTTTGCCGAATAGTATGATAGTAATTAGTGGGCATACACACGCGCACACACGTGTTTGATAGGTTGTTATGATCACCTTCGACACGCTTCAGTGAAAGTAATGAAAATGATACTTCATCTTGTTTATCAAGTTCCTAGTCTATTTGATTATCAAAACAAAGCACACTAATAACTCATCAACGGACTATGTCTTCGCAAAAGCCATTGAGTTCTACGCAACCCTCCATCACCGTCCTTCGTTTACCTTTTCTGCATGCAACCCAGATACGTAGACACTGGGTGCAAATTCCCTACATTCCAATAAAGTATCTCTTTTTTGCAACAGAATGTATCGCTTTAATGTGTGCATAAAAAATGTAAATCACTTCTGTTTTAAAAACCTGGTGACCTCTTAGATTTGGTCTGTCTTAATGACCCTTCGAACATGTTTTTTGCGGGCAGTCAACAAATCATTGAACGCATCTATTTGCTTCTCACCTTTGTCATCAAGTAATGTGATATTATAATGCAAACATTAAGCGAACAACTGCAAAGCAATTTTCAAAATTACAAAATAAATGTTTGTTTCATTTCCCTTTCAGTTTGTGTAAATAAAATCACCATTTAAAGAATAAATTATTAAATATTGGCAACATGAGATTGCTGCAATTTCGGATTGTTGTATAGTAACAAATAACACGTCTATTTGTCTTTGTGACCATATTAGAACTCCTAACGAAATAGACTTCTTATAGGGGTAAGTTAAGTAATGTCTATTTCTATATATAAAGTTAGATATATGTATATGTTTGTATATATTTTTCTATGTAAAGGATTAATTCCTAAACTAATGAACCGATCATTATAAATTATGCAATATATATTCTAGACAACATGGTGAGTAACATGGGCACATTATTATTTGTAAACTTTACAATTTAGAGAAAGTTCCCACAAACTCACAATACCCACCCACCTACCCTAATTTTATTTTAAATAAACGATATACAAAAATGTTAATAGTAATAATAATTGCTCTACATTAAATTTTCAGTTATATTACATAATAAAATTGAGCATCAATAATATGTATGTGTGGAGTAAACTCTTAAACTAATGAAGTTATTATGAATTATGGGGCACGTATTCTAGGCATCACGGTGAGAAACGTCGGCACATTGTCTTTTCTTTTAGTAAACTTTACCATTTAGGGAATGTGCCCGCGGAAAAAATAAAATAAACGAAACACGATTTTATTACAATCGAACAATTGAATTATAGAGACGAAAAATACTGATCAGTGGTGTTGGGGCAACACTCTATTCGCAAATGCATCATTCACCGTCGATTAATTATAACAAATAGTGGTTGTGGTTGTGACCCACGAGGACTTCTAGTTCTATATATGCAACTAAATTTTGAAGATTGATATTAACAATTTATCTGCGCTCAGCTGTATTAGATATTTAATCAACTGTCAATATTTAATACTTTTTAGAGATGTTTTATTCTTTCTTATATAGTGTTTTTATTTTATTTATCTGCACTCAGCTGTATTAGATATTTAATCAACTGTCAATATTTAATACTTTTTAGAGATATTTTATTCTTTCTTATATAGTGTTTTTATTTTATTTGGGATATTATTAAATAGTATCCTCTCAGTTCGACTTTCGCTATTTCAGCTTAAATTTGATTTCATAGTAGTGTATGTTACTCCTGGTGCAAAGGTGTCTATTTACCGGGTTTTGTTTAACAAAAATATAACTAAATATTTTGTTATTTTGAAGATTAAATTAAATTCTCATAAAGTGTCGTTGAGACAATAATTCAAGACGGTAGATCATTTCACATATATAGAGAGAGATCAGTATCATTTACAATAATCTCTATTTGAAATTATAAAATAATAAAACTGTGTATGTGTGTGTGTGTGTGTGTGTGTGTGCGTGCGCTATGTCCAGTTATGCAGAGAGTTATTCGAAATATGAAATGTTACATTAACACCTATAATTTACATGCTTTTATGTTTTCAATAAATGTATAATTTTTAGTTTTCTAATATAAAGAAATTCATTATGTTTAACCTAGACACACAATGTATATATATATATATATATATATATATATATATGTGTGTGTGTGTGTGTGTGTGTGTGTGTGTGCGTGTGTGTGTGTATATATATATATATATAGTAATCTAGGTAGGGTAAAAATCCACAGGGTAGAAATCCAAAGGGAATCAAACCGGGCTTATAAAAAAAGTGCTCAATAAGAATATAGAGCTGTATTATGAATGTTTTTTTATTCAAACATGTACAAAGTCTGCTACACTGGCATGTCGATGTTATCGATCTACAGCTATCCCCCTTTCTCTTTTTTCTTTTTTTTCTCCTTTCCGCTTTTTTTCTTATTCCCTTGCCTCCCCCTGCCCCAGCTTAGCGTTGAATACAAATATGAATGATTGTAAAATAAAACATTTTCAACGGCCAATTTTTTTAAAATTGGTTACGTGACTATTATTCCTCCTTCTTCTTTTGCTTAGCTCCATTCTTCCTGGACTTCACCGAAAGGGTTGGATCACAAAAAAACCTTCTTCCTTATGAGATCTCAGCTCTTGATGGCTGTAGATCGATAACATCAAGTGTAGCAGACTTTGTACATGTTTGAATAAAAAACCATTCATATATATATATATATATATATATATATATATATATATATATATATATATATATATATATATATAAATATTAATTATTTATTACCTACAGACATCGATGTTTCATGCTAACGCAATCTTCAGTGCAGGAAGTTAATTCTCTACGGTCAGCTGGCCCGAACTCCGATCACAAATCGCCACTGATTCATAGTCAAGAGCGTAACCCCGTCGGCCACAGCGAATTAGCTAATAATTAACGAGGAATTTAACTTTGTAAATACCGAGTTGGCGGGTATTTTACACGAGCAGAACTTTATTGATTTCTTTTCAGCATACTCAGACATATATATATATATATATATATATATATATATATATATATATATATATATATATATATATATATATATATATATATATATATATATATATGAAGCAATCCAACAACAGATATAAGCGTCAACTAATATCTTATAATTAGTTAAAACATCCGGATAAAAACTGAAGCTCAATATACTGGATAGAGCATTAATATTATAATATGAAATGAAGTAATAAAATAAGGTGTCAATCAAATTTTATTAGAATTCAAAGTTCAAGCAACTTTGCTCGAACTTTGAATTCTAATAAAATTTGATTGACACCTTATTTTATTACTTGATTTTATATTATAATGTATATATATATATATATATATATATATATATATATATATAGTACATGTATTGTATTAGTTTCTATAGATGTAAATCCGTTGAAACTCAAGTGTTTATAAAGGTTCTCAATAACAAGTAGAGCTGTTCTATAGTATATGTTTTTATTTATACAAACATTATTGGTTACATATGTGCATACATGTTTCGGTTGTACTCTTCGCTGAGAGTGAACCTCTTCAGACAATAGAGAAGGTAGATCTCAGTTCTCTGTTGTCTTTGGTCTGTAGAGGTACACTTTCTGCGAAGAGTACAACCGAAATATGTATGCACATATGTAACCAATAATGTTTGTATGAATAAAAATGTATACTATATATATAAATATGAATTAAGTAATTGTTCTCTCATGTGTGAATATTGCCACGTGTTTTTTGTTAGTCAAATGTGAACATTCTAACAAAAGCAAATCAACAAATGTTGTGGACAAAATGTTTCATAAACTTTCAAATGCAAAAGAAAAAACAGAGTAAACTCTGTTTTTTTTGCATTTGAAAGTTTATGAAACATTAAGCAACATTTTCCTTTGGATTGGAGTGGTAAAAAAAATGAAAAAGGAATATAAAATTAAATGTATTTTTATTAATTAAATGAATATTGGACGCATCTTTTTACAGCTGGACCGTGGTGTGTTATGCAATGATGAAGCCTTTCTGTGAATGTTTGATATTAGTGGTAGAACTAGAACTAGAGAATTGTCCCCTCTTACTAACATCCCCCCATTGTGAAGTCCTTCCCTCTAGCCCAGAAACACCATGGGTCCAGTGGAGGACACTCAACTGCCTGAGAACATTAAAGTTCAAGAGCAATCAAAATTTTATATGGCCAGATGAGACCACAAAACCGACAAAATCATCTTCGAATGTGAAGAGGATGACCATACGATGCCTTGTTGACCCTCTACTATCTAACCAGTGCATCTTGAAAGATCTAGCCGAGTACAATAATAAGTCTAAGGACTGCACAAACAAGGTGGGAAACTGGTGTATGTTGTTCCACAAAGAAGTGTGTTTCTCTTATGTTACAAGTATGGACTTTTTCTCTACAGACTAAACAAGTTTTGCTCCCCCTCTTCTTCTCTCTCTCCTCCTATTCTTTCACCCCTTCTCCTCTTTCATTGACAGCTCGATCTCTGTGACAAAATCATCATTAACTTTCCTCCTTTTGTTTTCAGAAAGAAAAGCCATTTTTGATTTCAGTCCAATTTGCGATCGTGTCTTTCAGGCATTCTCTGACAATGCATCTGGAACTTCAACTTTACCATATCCGGTTATTTCCTCGGATTGCAAGTTTAATGGATTTGTTTGTATGTTTATTTACTAATCCACCTATACCAACATTGAATATCATTTGAAAGGATTTCTTCTTGAAAAAGTTGTTCGACGGCATCAGCCAAAAACTTTTGGCAAGCTTTTGGACATTCAGCAGATAGTTTTCTGACTGTCGTTTTGGTTAGCATAAATCACGAACAAAATCATCCGTATTTACATACATTCCACTCTACTCATTTACTAGTTTACATTTGTGTGGTCTCTTTGATAATCTCTTTTATGGGCGAGTGGTCAACAGTATTGATTTTCATATGGACAGTCTGTGAGTGACCAGCTCTGAATCCAAAATGGCTATAATGTATTTCTTCTTCCGCGTTATATCTTCTTTATACTTAGTTTGCACTTTTTTTGTCCACCATCGTCGTCCTTCTATTATATATGACTATTCTGATGTTCCGCATTGCTGAGGTTTCCCTGTTGATTAGTTATTTGTATACTTCTCCTTTTAGAATTATCATCTAAATAAAGCCTGATGTAATTGGATAGTTCGCCGTCCGAATAGTCATAAGCTAAATTTACTCATCACGTGTTAGTTTATAAATTTTGACTATCTGTTTATTTCCAAAAATATCGGTTATATCGGCTTCTTCAGAAGCTTTACATTTAAAACAAAATGAACATCTCTTTATCTTCGAATGGATAAGTGTCTCCGTCACCCACTTAAGCTTCAATAAGACGTCACTTCGTTGCTGTATTTAACGTCCAACACTATCAATTTCAACTCTCATATGACACATTCAGTTATGTCTGCCAAGCTCCAGCCCCTGTCACTTCGCCGCAGTGTTGCATCCCTGTACTTGTTTTATAAGTGGTCCCTACGCAATGTGCTCCGGTGAACATACTGCACTTGTACACCATAAATAAAAGTACTCCGACTTACCCAACTAGCAGCAAAATCCTATCCCTTCATTTTTATTTTCATTTTAATTTTCATTTATTTGCTGGGGACGGGGCATTCTTCCAAATGTCATACGATCACCCGTTATTTACAGACTCCAACCAAGAGCTCTTTTCAGGATTCTAGCTGTTCCAATGAGTGTAGTTGTTTAGATTTCTTTTGCACTTGGTTCACCAGGTATACTTGCCAAATACTTTTTCAACTTCTTCTTTGTGAGTCCAGTGGCTCCTATGATAACTGGAATGATGGAGATCTCTTTGAGGTTCCAGTTTCTTTTCATATCATACATTAGACCTTGATATTTTGTTATTTTCTCCCTTTCAGCTCTGTTTAGGCCCCCATCATTAGGGACACTGACCTCAACCAAAGTTGCCACTCTCTCACTTGTTCCATATGACAATGTCAGGTTTGACAGCTGCGTTTTCCAGATATGTAGCTGTGGGGATTTCATGGTCATAATGGATGGTGTATGTCCTATTCCCCACAGTTTTCCCAGGAAGATGTTCCCAGTGCCTGCTGCTACACCTGATATTCAGTTTCTTACAGATGGTCCAGTGGAGGTACCTGCACACTCCATTATGTCGTGCTGTATAGGAGCCATCTGCCAACATGATTTTGCAACTCGATATCAGGTGGCTCACACTCTCCACTTCAGTGTCGCAAAAGCTGCACTTGTTGTCCTGACTGAGACAAGCCATCTTTTTAAACGCATTTTTCATCAGGCCCTGGTCTTGGGCGGCCATTATAAGCCTCTCCTGGTCGTAGTGGAGGGCTCTCCTTTTTAGCCAGTCCAAGGACCCTTCACTGCATAGGTTCTCAGATGTCGAACGATTTTTTAGTGTGATAGCTTCTTTCCTCTGAACACTTTCCTTTTGAATTCCCTTCTCTGCTTTCTTTTTCACCGACGGTACAAACATACGGAAATGTAATGTGAATAACCATCTTGCTCTCCCCACCCCGGTTGTTCCTTATAAATCTGGCACCTACCAAAGTAGCCCCTTAATCTTCAGTGGCAATATGCTTTGTGTGAGGTGAATACAAGTAAATAAACGAAAATATTATATATTATAGCACTGTCGTTCGTTTCTTACTTTTAGTCGTTCTTAAGAATAAGTATTTTTATTATGAGTATTAATTCATTTTTGTATCCTCTCTTTTATAAAAATATTATAGACCAAAACCTGTGGAAGTTTAACCAATTCAACTTGTTGCATAGTTGAAGGGTAGTCAAGTGCAAGTAGGCCTTATGCTTTGGCTCGACTCTCGTCTTGTAGTTCTTGGTTCTTCCAGTCAACCATCTTGAATTAGGACTGCACACGTGTCTACCTGAAACAAAACCTTCAGAGCAACAACATCCTTTGTAAGGTTCACATGTTTATTCTCATTTCAGGAAAATCGAAAGTAATCAACCATGGTTATTTAAATATCCTAATCTACTCTCGATGGAGTGAGAAATAAAGCGTTCCCTCCAACCATCGAGACACAAAGCGCTGAGACGCACGTTCGCCCCGGGTATAGATCTAGGAGAAAAAGGAGCCGGCGAGACGGCAAGCAGAAGCGACCTCAATGCTCTTTCGGTTCTGAAGTCACTTCCTGCGATTCAGACGCTCACAGTGGCCAGGGAAGATTATGCAACTTGCCTTTTTTCAATGTAGTAGAAGTCGTGACGAATAGAATCTCATTGTCGGGTTTAACAAGAATACTACAAGACAAAATGGTCTGTCTACCACGCCATAGTCTTATCCATACACTTCTACGGAACGGAATCCTGGGTTGTCTGTATTAACGCCGTACATAAACTAATTGCGTTTATGATGAAAAATATCCGACAAATCCTGAACATAGACTGATGGCAACATGTATGTACGACCTACTACTTAAACATAATCTTCGATAGATAGGCCATGTGAGCATACTTGACAACAAACGTCCACCCAAACAGACATTGTTCTATAAACTAAACGAAACGGTTCGCAGTATTGATCAACTACAGTTTAGACATTAGAGAACCATCAAGAGAAACTTTAATCAGAGATAAACTCAACCGGGTAGTTGGGAGAAACTGGCCAAATCTGGAAAAATCATAATGAAAGGAAGTTATTATCTGACACACTGGACAGCAAATAGTAGTAGTAGTAGTAGTAGTAGTAGTAGTAGTAGTAGTAGTAGTAGTAATGGGAAATATATAAATTTAATAATTTTTAAATCGATTCTGTACTTAGACGCTAAGAGATCAGTGTAAATATTTATTTGAGAGGGTTTAATAACACTGTAAAAACGGTTGCTAAAATAAGTGTAACTTAAACCAAATGGAACTTCCATGGACAAGGTTTCTTTCCCAGAACTTCCCACCTATGCCGTACAATACTACATGACTGCTTCCCAGTTGACTACGACATGGCCGTTTTCAAGTCCAATGTTAACAAATACTTGTTGAGCTGTCCTTCTAAATAATAAACTTCTGTCTATTTTACCCATCGTTTCTAATCATCATGGAGTGTTGTTCATCAACCAACTAACAATCTCATGATCATTATCCTCGAGTTGCTTACGGGCCTCGACAAGTGGTGACCCATTAGTATTTTCAAGTCTAGTTAACAAATACTTGTTGAGCCGTCCTTCTAAATAATCAACTTCTGTCCATTTTACCCATCGTTTCCAATCATCATGGGGTGTTGTTTATCAATCAACTAACAATCTCATCAATCATTATCCTCGAGTTGCCCTCGGGCCTCGACAAGTGGTGACCCATTAGTATTTTCAAGTCTAATGTTAACAAATACTTGTTGAGCCGTCGTTCTAAATAATCAACTTCTGTCCATTTTACCCATCGTTTCCAATCATCATGGCGTGTTGTTTATCAACCAACTAACAATCTCATCAATCATTATCCTCGAGTTGCTTCCGGGCCTCGACAAGTGGTGACCCATCAGTATTTTCAAGTCTAATGTTAAACAAATACTTGTTGAGCCGTCGTTCTAAATAATCAACTTCTGTCCATTTTACCCATCGTTTCCAATCATCATGGGGTGTTGTTCATCAACCAACTAACAATCTCATCAATCATTATCCTCAAATTGCCTCTGGGCCTCGACAAGTGGTGACCCATTAGTATTTTCAAATCCAATGTTAACAAATACTTGTTGAGCCGTCGTTCTAAATAATCAACTTCTGTCCATTTTACCCATCGTTTCCAATCATCATGGCGTGTTGTTTATCAACCAACTAACAATCTCATCAATCATTATCCTCGAGTTGCTTCCGGGCCTCGACAAGTGGTGACCCATCAGTATTTTCAAGTCTAATGTTAAACAAATACTTGTTGAGCCGTCCTTCTAAATACTCAACTTCTGTCAATTATACCCATCGTTTCCAATCATCATGGGGTGTTGTTCATCAACCAACTAACAATCACATTAATCCTTATCCTCGAGTTGCCTCCGGGCCTTGATAAGTAGTAACCTATAAATTTAGTATAAATAATAAGTTTCTGAATGCCTACTGATTAGTCTTATTCGTATCGAACCACATTGACACAATACAGCATTTCGGCCACACCTCAGGCAAGCAAACATCTTATTCACTTTTACAAATTATTCATCAAAATAAAAATAACATTTTTTCTTTTCACAAACTTTTAGCGGCCTACAGAGAAAAATTTATTTTTATTCTCTATTTTTTGTAATACCAAGACTGCATGGGTGTTTACCATCGAAGAAAGTTCAAATAAAACAACCAATATGGCAACCATCCAAGTGGCTTTCTTTTATGAATGATACACTGGGTGTGTATAATGTGCCTCAATAGTTGTCAACGCACCAGGTGATAATATCGTTGATTGACTCAAAACTTCAGGAAAAGTAGTTTTATTGTATTTACATTTATATATATATATTTATATATATATATTACTTGGCACTATATTCTCATATGAAAAAGTTGTTTCTTTATGATATATAAAGAGTCTTAGTTGAAAAGGTGTATGGGTTACCGATTTGAACCCTGCTTACCGTGTTCAAGGTTCGTCAGAGGTGTAAAAAGTGTTTAAACATAATTCACATGTTACGACTTTCTGATCTGCTTGATTCCTTCAGCATTGGTTTTCTTTTTAGAACCAAATGCTCTCAGGAGGGACCACCTTAGAGTTGCCAATATCCCTCGTGAAAGTAATACCAGAATCAAACAGGACTTCAACACGTCGCGTTGAATCGTCAGTCCGCACCGGTATCCTCTTTACCTTTCCCTGAACAGTCACTTTGTTTATGAAAGGTATGAATTCATCTACTCTCCCTAATAATAATAATTTTATATATATATATATATATATATATATATATATATATATATATATATATATATATATATGATATTTCACCCCAAACAAGGCAGGACGCCACTGTAGACGTAAGGGGCTACTGAGAATTAGGGAGTAGGTTTAGGGTGTAATTCTAAGTTGAGAGCTGTGCAGCGAGATGTCTGTTTACATTAGTTTTAAACCTCTGCATATTGCTACTGTCAGAGGCCAGCAGCACGAGGAAAGAAGCTATTGGAGTAGAAGGCTCTACAGCATCTGGGAACCTCCACAGTGAATGGATGCGATTTAGCTGATTGTCAAGTTGGTCTAGTGAATTTACATCGACGGGGCACCAGAGTAGTCAGTTCATCGGAGCATAATCCATTGAAGTATTTGTAAAACAAGCACAAGGATGCTACATTGCGGTGATAGGACAGGGGCTGGAGCTTAATTGATAGTGAGAGACCTATTTAATTGGCGACTCTTTTTTGGACCTTGTCAAGGAGGGAGAGACTAGTGGATGATGCACCAGCCCAGATGTGGCAACAATTCTCCATGCATGGGCAGATGGTGGCTTTGTAGAGATACAGGATAATGCCAGGTGTGAGTAGTTTACTAGTACAGTAGAGGGAGCCCACCTTCTTTGCTGCAGCATGGCAATGTCTTCAATGTATTTGTTCCAATTCATGTTACTTGTGAAGGTTAGGCCGAGGTATTGGATGTTGAACTCTCAGGTAGGGTGTTATTTGCCATGAAAATCGGTGGTTTGAGAGGTTTCTTGTAGTTATTGAAGGAAAAGTACTTTGTCTTTGCGGCATTAAAAGTTACCAACCATTTATGACTCCAGTCAACTACAGCGTGGAGGTCATTTTCTAAAGATTCAGCCATTGCCTCGGATATGCCAACATGGCGAGAGTAAATCTCAGACTCAATGTCATCAGGGAGATCGTTTATGAAGATCAGGAACAATAAAAGTCTGAGGATAGATCCCTGGGGTACACCAGCATTTATGTCATGTTGCTTAGATGAACGGCCATCGAGGACAACCTGGATCTTTCTTTTGGTTAGGAAGGATCTAATTATATTAAGTAATTGTCCAATAATACCGTATGAGCGTATTTTCAGACGTATCCCTTTTATGCCATACCTTGTCAAAAACCTTGGATATATCAAGCGCTATTGCCCTAGCATAGACTAAACCTCACAAGCCCATGGAAGGCAACTCGTCTAGAAGTAAAACTCCTATATAATACCTGCAACCAGGTAACTCTCAGGTAAAACTTATGTACAATGATTGCTTGCCTGGTGGAGAGAGGGTAGTGTAATCCACAATACACATTACATTTAAAATAAAATCGTCTGATAATTTGAACCGACATCTTCACTATCGGGGGAATTTATATATAACCTTTACATTAAGCGTACTCTTCCTGAGAAACTACTTTCTAGACACAATAGTCAGGGAAAACCCTTTTCAAAATTATTGTAATTTTGTTTATCCTAAAACAATGTTTCACTCGTTTATTATCATCACAGATAGTTATTAAGCGCTTATTCTTATAAAAATTCAACACGTCCGAAAATCTATCAAAATGTTAAATAGTCAGGGTACGCTCGCTAGTACATATTGGATGATTTAAGTTCGTAGGGGAACGTTGGCGCATGAACAGGAAATTGAGTTCAGTCCGAGTCAGCTCATGCACTTGAATGTCAGCTTGGGCTACTGTATACTAGAAACATTGTGACATCACATGGCTCAAAGAGAGAATGAGTAAGAGAAGTAGCCAGTTCGGATGGAAGCTTGAAAGCGACGGGACGTGAGAAGAAATGACTTAAGAAACGATTATAACAATGGGGCTCAGGACACAGAAATCTGTAACCTTGGTATCTCGTCTCTCCCCTACCCCGCTAGCAGAAAAGAAGGCAACTTCCACAGCCTAATAAATTGCCATTCTTTAAATTCGGGATAATCTTATTTTTCCTTGTGTTGTTTGCCAACTTTAATTCCAGAGCAGGAATGCACTCCCACGGAAACGATCGCGGATGAAGTTGTGGAGGATCGCTGTGGTTGAACGCGGGAGACACGAGGTATAATTTAATTCTGCCTTTATGATTTGTTGATTTGCATTCGATAAAAAAGATATATTTTATTTGATCGTGACATAAGAAACATTAGACTTCTCCTTGGAGGAGAGGTAATGCAACAAAATATTATGAATAATAATTTATTAATAACTAATGTAATTTACACGGCGTTGCCTGGGTTGAGACATATTACCGGATGAAAGCTTAGAGAAAATTCTTTAAAATATTCACGTCGGGTTCACGATTTTTAAATAAGATTTTTATAATTCGTTTCAGTTTCCCTTATTTTATTTTTGTTTTCAATAAATATTGATTAATAGTATTTTAAACTATTCAATATGTATTTATCAAAGTTAAGTATAGGCGAAAAACGCGCACAAATGATTTTCTAATAGCTGTATTAATATAGAGATATCTGCAATATATTCATGGAATATTATCAGCACACTAGATGAGAATTTTAAATAAATAGGTCTCCTAGGTATGACGTTAAACTAAATCCGTTGATGAGGCCTTAATTTGTTTTTTTGTTTTTTTTGGGGGGGGGGGTGATACGCCTTAGTTACTATTACTTCCAAGTCCAATTTAATCCGGAGTAGTAGTACCTATCATAACCGGTACTACAACTTCAGATGTCATGGTTTCATCTATGGGCTAAATAGAATCAATCTTGTATATGACATGAAACTACACCAGGGGTGGGATACCATTACATTTACATCATCAATAATTAGTTGAAAATTGATTATAAATAAATATTTGAAGATATAAACACTTTTACCAAAATGACTTTATTCAGCTTTACATGACATGAAAATGATTTATATACCGTAAAACAAAATATGAATTAAAATATTGCCTTTTTTATCCCATGTTTCTTAATATTTCTAGTAGACTGTTAAAAAGTTTTAACTATATAAATTAAAGCGTTTGCTCAACTGTAGACGAAGAACTGGGCAACTAGCTGAGTGATTTTAAGCAAAGCAGATAACATTTTAAGTGTACTAATTTGTGGAACTATGCCTGCCCCTTCGACCGACCGCTTTACACTAACAGTGTGTGTCATTCTTTTTCTTCTTCTTCTTCTTCTTCTTCTTCTTCTTCTTCTTCTTCTTCTTCGTTACCTTTTTCTTATTTTTATTCTTCTGGGTCATGTCGGGATTCTAGTATAGACGGACAGACGCATACAGACACTGTATACCAACGATTTGTTGAAAACGGATGTGTATGTGTGTCGTTAGAGTCCCGTCGCTAGTGTCACTATATGTGAACTAAACTCTCAGCCAAGACTAACTCCGTCGTTTTCCACTCTTCTTCGTCTCTCGATGTGATCATTCTCCTTTTGGGTGAACATTCCACCTTAGTCCAACTGCACCCTTTTTTCTTCACTTCGTTTTCCGAGTCCCTCTCCAGACCCCTCATCTACTTACTTTTCCGGTTTCTATTTTTCTTTGATTTCAATGTTGTCTCTTATCTTTACTCCCCTTATCAGAACTGAAATAGTTCATTTATGTTCCTCTGCTTACCTTCGCCGGGGACCAGAGACGTCCGCTCTACTTCTCATTCTTCTGAACTCTCCATCTTCACCCTTCGGCTGTTAACAGCTAATTGTTTATGGCCAATGGAGCCGTCGCATTTAATGTCGCTTTATTGTCATTCAATAACTAGCTAATCTCTTCCAGTGGTCCTGTTTGTGGGTGGGGAACTCTATATTACTACACTAATAAAAGAAAACAAAATAGCAAGTGATGTCACTTATGACAAACAAACACACCTTACATTTTATTAATTTCAATTCATAAAATCGAAATCATTTTTTAATCTCCAGTTTAATTAACATTACGTGGCCTGGAATACAACTTGAGAATTGCACCAACCCTGTCTACCTTGGTGTAACCCTGGACCGCACCCTCTCATTCAAGGAACAAAAATGAAAGTCAGCTCCCGGAACAACATCCTACGGAAACTGATCAACTCCAAGTGGTGGGGGGGCTATAGCACACACACCAAGATCTACTGCCTTGGCCCTGTTATATTCGTCACCTGTTTGGGGGAGATTAACGCATTCCAAGAAATTAGACTCAGCATTCAATAATATCTGCGGCTCAATCACTGGCTGCCTGGAGTCTACCAACCTGAAAACCCTGTATCTCTTCTGGCATTGTCCCTGCAGACGTGAGATGTAATTTCCAAACTTATGTTGCGCGGCAAGTCGTCCATGAAACCGAGGAGAAAGCCTTTGAAGAACCATTCAGTATTGAATGATGTTAAATTTTTAGGTACTAATAACTTATTTTTTTAAGTTTAAAACAAATTTGTATTCTATATTTTTTACTTTTAGTCTTTATTTTTATTTTTTAAATAAGTTGAAGAGTTTTCTTTTCTATAGCAAATAAAAATAATTGTACATATCTGAAGAAGCTATACATTGTAGTTTTCAAGTCATGCTAAATACACACACACATATAGTAAGTTATGAAAATATATTTATGGCAATTACGCTACACAGAGGCTTCCGCGTTTCATCCACGTAGAGAGTAGTCAGGCTAAAATGCATGGAGTTTGTGTTGCCGTGTGTTTTTTATATATACACGTGGTGTTTAGTCTAGCTAGTCAACCAATCAGATTCTTTACGATTCTCTCCCATGGGTTAATGTTTCTATTAGCCAATCGTTGGGTTTCTCACAAACAAAGGTTCAGTTGATTTTACTTCCTATTTTACTGTTCTGTTTTCTATGGATGGCCCATCCCTGTTTCTTTATTGTGTCTAAATAATGGGTGACTTTATTTTAACACATGTTTGCTTGTATTTCTATTGTAGGTTTTAGTTTAGTTTATTTATTTATTTGTTTGTTCATTTATTTATTATGTATTGTTAACGTTAAGTAAATTTTAAGATTATGAATGAGAAATTTGAAATCCTAAACTTTAAAGACCCCCAAAACCTGTAGAAGTGAAATAGCAAACAACTGCTTACACAGAATAAAATTAACCTGACAGCTGATATTAATTTGCATATTTGCATAATTTCTTATTGATCTGGAATTTGCGTTGTCTTATATTTCTTGTGCTTTTCGTCTATTAATAATGGATGTTATGTATCTGTCTGTCTGTCTGAAGCCGAAACTATATTATTAGGTTTGATTGTCCTTTTTTTATATCTACTAATCAGCTCCTATATATACTCATTCCAAAACTTTCCCAAACATCACACGTCTTTTAAATTTACATAATTAATTTGTTTTAAAGCTTCTAATAAATTAATATTCGCAAATATACACTCATGATTGTCTGTTCAGATTTCCAAATGTATTTAAAATATTTTCATCAATAATAATCTTAATACAAATTATTAATAGAATTATTTAAAGACATTGTTTGTTTTTTAATTTATATGATTGAGTTACGTAATTAAATTTGATTGTAATGGAATATGATGGAACAGCCGGCGTCCACTCCAACATCTGGTTACCCGCCCCCTGATTATTAAGTATAACGTTCTATTTCGAACGCACAGAAAGTTCTATTTTAAGAAATCCACAGGTGTTAACATGACGTCAGATTAGAGAGAGAAAGAGAAGGGGAGACAGAGAGAAAAAAAGAGAGAAAGAGAAAAAGAGAGAGAAATAGAAAAAGAGAGAGGAAGAGAGAGATGGACACAAGACAGGGGCGCGTTATTTGATCAATAACATGTAAACAACACATTCTCTGGGGTTTGATCGTACGAGTCGCTAAAAATGATATATTTACTTTGATTTTTTTTATTAAAACGTTTTGGATTTGTTATTAGAAATTATGTTTGAAAGCACAAATTTATTGAATCAAATTGTTTAATTCAAAAAATAATGAATTAGAAAAATTTCAAATTCATATAAAAGTTTAATACGAAAATGCGTTTAGTTTAAAATGCTAACTAATGTAAACAATAGGCTCGCAGAATTATCCTTAAGTGCGAACTTACATGACTTAAATTCAAAAAAGATAAATGGTTTCATCATGGATATCATTTTTTTATCGAAAATAACATTTTAATTTATAGTTGATTAGATTTAATATCTAATTATTTATTTTAATTTATTTTTGTCCAATTAAATTCAAGATTTTAGACCGGAGGAAGGGTCATCTATAGAAAAAATAATTATATCATCATTATTGAATGTAATTATTGTATTGTATCGTTCGGTATGTTGAAACTTAATAACAGAGATCTGCAAAACTATTTGGGATGAATTTGTAATGAACAGATGTATCTTTGTAAAAATGATGTACCATATTTTTAAATATAATAGTAGGGGCAGCATAACTAACCTATTGTGTATTTTGTGATACAAGTAGCAAATTTAGCACAAATGTACATTGACATATGGCGAACATTTTCAAATATTGAGTCACGGGAAATTCTCTCTTCATGTACGCCATATTGGAATTCAAAATGGCCGCCATTTGAAATCTACAGTTGCGATTATCTGTGGATCTAAAATTGCTATTAACTCGATTCTTGTGCCTAAATGTAGGTTTGGGAGGGGAGCATGGAATCCAATGATAACAATCTGCATTTTGTATCTTTTAGTCGCCATGTTGGATTTCAAAATGGCCGCCATTTAAAATCTACATTTCGATTACTTTTGGGTTTAATAGCGTTATTGACTTGATTCTTGTGTCTAAATATATGATTTGGGGAAAGGAATCCAATGGTAACAAGCTTCATTGCGCATCTTTATTAATTTTGCTGTGATATTGAATGACCCGGAAAAGGATCAGTAAGGGCCAAACTCCATTTCGGGTAAAAATGACACAGAATAAGGTATAATAAATATGACCATTTCTGGGTCAGATCTGACCTTTTCTGTGTAAAATCTAACTCTATTCCGAGTCATTTTTGATCCAGAATGGAGTTTAGCCCCAACTGATCCTTTTCCGGATCTGTCACGGAATTTTTAAAACTGTAGTTATAGTAGCAGTTTTCATGGTATTTATGATTACAGAAATGCTACATTGTGTCTTGTCAAGTTCATCGTGATGAATGCATCCCTATATACTGACAGTGCTGATTGTTCTTCTGACAGTTCGATCACCATGTCCAAGAGGTTCACACTAGCTCATGCTGAGCGAACTTCATCAACATCACAACACACCACTACTGATTGGATGTTATGCATCATAAGCCAAGAGGACATGATGGAGACATTGACCAAACCTAAACAATTTAAGAGAAAATACACTGGTAATGGATACAGTTCATTAGCAGAGAACTTGATCAAATTCAATGAACTTGGAGAGCTTCCAGGATTACTCCAATTGGAAAGACTTGATGATGGGCATGGCATTGAAGCAGCGATGGTTGCATACGGTGCACAATATCACCATACATGCAAGCTCCAGTACAACAACACCAAACTACAGAGAGCACAGAAGAGAGCACACAAGAAAGAAGGTCAGGGCGATGACGAACAATCTTTATGCAAACTCACCAGGGCGCATTCACGTTTGAGTACGGAGAAGGTTCCAGAAATTTGTTTCTTCTGTGGACAACCTGTGGGGACTAATAATCTTTGGAAAGCTGCAACATTTGAAATTGACAGACGGGTCCGTGCATGTGCAAATCTTCTTGGTGATACAGAACTACTTGGCCATCTCAGTGGTGGTGACATGGTTGCGTTGGACGCCCAGTATCACCTGCAGTGCTTGATAGGACTTTACAACCGCGCGAGATCGGTCCAATCAACAGGACCACAGAACTCCAAGCAAGAGAGAGTAATGTCGGCAGTAGTCTTTGCTGAACTCGTCCTCTACATTGAAGAAACAAGACAAGATGAGGAGACAGCACCAGTATTAAGATTGGCCGATCTTGTCCACATATATCAATCGAGAATGGAACAACTCGGAATGCAGTTCGATACGAGAGTCTACTCCGCACGACTGAAACAGAGACTCTTGGAATGCTTTAATCAGGAGGACAAGCAACTCGTCATTATTAATGGAAAGGCAGTGCTCAGCAAGCCACTACTACCAAATCTGACTTCACTCGACCCATGCAACCATGAAGAGGCTGACAGTCGGATATTGCTGCATGCATCTCACGCAGCTAAGCACGGACACCATTCAATAGTAATCCGGGATGTAGACACCGGTGTTGTGGTGCTGGCAGTGTCCGTGGTACAGGAATTGCAACCAGAAGACAAACTATGGCTGACATTAGGACATGCCCAAGTTTCTGATACCTAGCAGCACATGAAATAGCAGTTGGACTGGGACCAGAGAAGGCTCGTGCACTGCCAATGTTCCATGCTGTAACTGAATGCGATACTGTGTCAAGATTTGCTAGACATGGCAAGAAGACCGCATGGGCACTCTGTAGAGTACTGCCAGAGTTAACTGAGGCGCTGATGCAGCTGTCTTCCGCACCAAGTGACATACCAAATGATGCAATGTGCATTATCGAGAGGTTCGTGATTCTGTTGTATGATCGAACCAGCAAATGCATGGACATTGACAAGGCCAGAAGGAAATTCTTCGCAAGGAAAAACGATGTGCAGCTGATCCCTCCAGCGAAAGCAGTTTTAGAGGAACATGTCAAGAAGGCAGTATATCAAGGTAGGCATGTGTGGGGTCAGATACTGCTGCCAGCACCAGAACTCCCACCACCAACAAACTGGGGTTGGTCAATGACTGGAGGACAATACACACCATACTAGACCAGGCTACCTGAGGCAGCTCACACCTGCATTGAGCTGGTTTATTGCAAGTGCCAGAAAGGGTGTGTGAGATGCTGCAAGTGCAAGAGGGCTGCCCTTAAGTGCACAGCCCTCTGTGTGTATGAAGGGGATTGCACATGAAGATGAATCCACAACATTCATTTACTTGTGGCAGTGCTTAACTGGTTAACATAACACTATTTATGTACACATATCTTCAGTACCGATGTATACCTAACCTAAAATACCAGACTATTGTAGAATGTCAGTAAACACCCAACCTTATATATTACACTATAGCATGTCAGAAGTTTAACTTAGAGATTTAATGACTTAAGACGTGTATCAAAAGTATAAAACTCAAAATTAGTAGTAAATTGGTATTTTTATTTAGAGTTATACAGGGAAAGCTAGTTTTGAGAAGTTTACGTTGTTTTGTGTTAATGTTCACACTATTTTTGTGGATATTCAGACGTAACCCCAAATTGATCATTTTGTGATATTGATTAAAGGAATGGAGAAGACTAATCAACCAAATCTTTTATGAAAGGTGGAATATCAAACCTAGAACAGCACAGAATCTAATCAATAACTCAAACTTGTCAAAACAATTTTCACTTCAGACTTTGAGTAAAATATATATGTGTATATTGTATATTTTATGTATATTATATATGTATATTATGTATATTATATATGTACAGTATATAGATATATATATTATGTATATTATATATGTACAGTATATAGATATATATATTATGTATATTATATATGTACAGTATATATATATATTATGTATATTATATATGTACTAGTATATATATGTACTAGTACTATATATGTACTAGTAATATAATATAGTAATATAATAATATAATAATATAGTAATATAATAATAATATAGTAATAAAACTAATAATATAATAATAATATAGTAATAAATATAATAAATATATATAATAAATATAAAATATAATAAATATATAAAATATATAAATATATATATAAATATATAATGTATAAAATATAAAGTTCATAGGCTATGTGATAGTTCATAGGCTAAGTGCAAAAACGCTATATACATAAATATATAAATATATAAAATATAATAAATATAAATAATAATATAGTAATAATATAGTAACAAAACTAATAATATAATAATATAGTAATATAATATAGTAATATGTACTACTAGTAATATATGTACTAGTACTATATATGTACCAGTATGTATATTATATATATATAATATATTGTATATTTTATGTATATTATATATGTATATTATGTATATTATATATGTACAGTATATAGATGTATATATTATGTATATTATATATGTACAGTATATATATATATTAGAAACTGAGAATTTGATAATGAAGTGATATAGGTGATCACAGATAAGATTTGAACTCGATCGATTCCATTTCCGAAATCGTTTCTAACTGATTAAACTCTACCTCTGCTTTCTTCTATAAATTATCACGATTCGTGTCAGTTCGATATCAGCTTCTACCCTCTATGCCGATGGTTGTAAAGGTTTATTAGTCTTGGCACCAATCTTTAAGCTCACATTTGCGCCCGGGCAAGGAATAGTTGTGATTCGATAGGCAAATAGCTTTTAGAGAATTCGCTTTCATGACAAACTAGGTTACGGTTCCTCGGTGGGCGACGTCTTTACGCGATTTTGGAATTTGCGATCGACTGACAGGGAAGCCATGATAGAGTTAGTATGATGTCAAAGCTAAGAAGACCTGTGACATATCGGTGTCGTTGAGCTGGGAGAGGGGGCGGTGCTAACCCGCGAGGTTAATCTAAGTATCTAACTCTGTTTCTCTGGTTAATGTAGACATCTCTTCTTTGACAGGAAATCGATGACACACGCACACGCAGAGACGCGCGTACTAATTAACTCACGTTGTTCTGGCGCTTGCTAAAGACGGGCCAAAACTCTTGAAAGAAATGAGTTTTACTTTGTCTCTTCACCGCAAATAGAATAGCTTTACTCTTTTATCAAAAGTTTTTACCTTTTTTTTTCTTATTGAGAATCGGTGAGAATGGTTAGCGTTTCCAAATATGGAATTTCGAAGCAAAATTCAAATCCAATTGATTCTTATTACGTTCGCGTATACAGCTATGCTCTCTGGATAAAATTACGGTTCGTCTTCAATGCGCATCATCTTTTAATATTAAATAAACCACGAAAGGGTGGATATCTAGCATGCTTAGAAAGACGAGAAAAAGGGAAAATACGTTACTGGCTTGTAAAGCCACTATCTTTTATCGCTTCTTGTTTTCCTTCACTCTTTCCTTTTCTTTTTCTTTACTTTCTTTTCTCTTCTTAAAACTCTGCCTATATAAAAGTTGAAACAGAAAATGATATAGAATCAGTGTCTACTACGATGTCCTCAAAACAAAAGTCACTTGAGAGATTCCAAATTAGAAATTAATTTAACGTTCATTAACCAATCAGAGCGCTCCCCGCGCGTTTTATTAAAACAAGTCTAGAGGCTTCTAGACCTGGATAAAAAAGAACAGCTCGTTAATAAAAAGTTCCAGCGACGAAGATTTGACAGAAAACTACACGAGAGGCAAGATGTGCAATAATCAACTTCATCTTGGACCGATATGGTCCCATTGCAATGGTTAGACGCACACACTCACCTCTATTAACAGTAAAACTTTACAATTTAAAAATAATGCGTGCACACGTTGGAACACAAATAGCAAAGAACATTAAAGAAAATGATATAAATCTGGGTTCTTTTAAGGAATAGATATCCATAGATTTGTAGTTGTGGCATAAGCAGTTTCGACTACGAACGAATAAAGCAGAATCAAGTTCCGACTTTTACCGAAATATACAAATAAAAAATGGCGCTGTGCTTTTCTGGCCAGACGACTATTTTTTAATCAGTTAGAAAGATCAAGTTCCGACTATTACTTAATCTTTTTGGATACTCTTATTACTTTTGCAACTTTTCATTTACCTTTATTAAAATAAACAATTTCTTTTTATATCCAAAAATGACCAAACAAATAACCAAAAGAAGAAAAAGAAACAATGGTGCTTATAAATAATACGAACCGAACTAAATCGACTTTTGTCGAACTTAACCTAAAACTTAGTTTAGGATTAGGGTAAAAAAACAGTTCGGTTCGTATTGTGTAGAAGTACCGAAACAACATAACCGAGTGCATTTAAATACAAGCTAAAATCAACAGTTTCTTTCATTAAATAACTTCTTCACAAAAAAACACAAAAAACGCTAATTATTATTAGTTAGTTCGTTAACGTTCGCCAGTCTCCGGTGAAAGTCGGAATTGATGACGTAAGTACTGAAATTTTGTTAGATACCTATTCTTAAAAATTACCTAAATCTGTACAGAATAATAACATGAAAAATATGTAAATCTCCATTCTGTGGTTTCGTTCCTCTTTCACTGGTAACCTGTTCTTCCTAATTACAATATCTTTTAGATGTACCGTAAAACAGACAAACCAAACCAATTTTCTGTCTGTTACCTTTTTTTTAATATGTGTTGCCCGGGGTACAGTTATGTCATTTTAGTTTTTAATTTTTA
The DNA here is from genome assembly GCA_963556195.1 of Sepiola atlantica. NCBI lineage: Eukaryota > Metazoa > Mollusca > Cephalopoda > Sepiida > Sepiolidae > Sepiola > Sepiola atlantica. Next base: position 80,991,326 of record OY744521.1, read on the forward strand.
TTTCTTTTCCCATTTTATTATACAGAAAAAAAAGGGTGCTTGTATAATAAAAAGCCGAAAAAAAGTTTTTTTGTCTTTTAGTGTTGGAGAGGTAAATAAGGGGCAGGTAACTCTTACAACGAATTTTAAACACGATGTTCCAGTAATCAAAACTGATGGCTTTAATTGGCGTTGCACATGTGGCTACTGTGCAAGGGGAACGTCGATTAGACATAAAAGGGTTAGGGTTAAGGTTTAGGGTTAGGGTTTAGGGTTAGGGTTAGAAAAATATTGTTTGAAAGCTAGAGCTGTTGTGAAGAGTTACCTGCCCCTTATTTACCTCTCCAACACTAAAAGACAAAACAAACTTTTTTTCGGCTTTTTATTATACAAGCACCAAAAAATGTTAGTTGCAAGGGAGACAAATCTTATTATATTCTTCAATTAAAAATGGGTTATTTCTCTTGCTGAAGTTTTATTTTTTAGTGATTAGTTTAAAATGTTTCATATTATCAGATTGCCTGGGTCAGACTAAGTTTTGTTTTTTTAATGTAGCGAAGTACGTTATTATATTGTGAATAACATGGTATAACAATAACAAATGAAAATTGGCTGATAAAAAGCAAAGTTTGATTTGTAAGCTATCATCTGGGTCTGACTTTGAAAATTCGACAAGATAACCTTATATATTAGAGAAGATGTACCTTTTTAAAAGTCGACTTTTGGTTCTCTCTTTTTGGTAAGGACACGAGGTCTATAATATTTCGGTCTTCTCATGGTGCCCGTAACTCACATTATGAAACTGCGTAACGCAAAACAAATGATACTAAAATCCCTTTGTAAATAAAATTAAATCCGGTTAGACGTTTTTCTGGTGTCGTCTCCACAACGAACACAAGTAATCGTAGTAGGTTACTCAGTGACCGCATCGAGTTGTTTTCTGATCTAAATTGTACTAATATTATTAGTATTATTTTTTTCATTTACCGTCTTTGTTTAACCTTTCCCCACGTGTGAGCCTTTATTTCTCCTCGCTCAAAACTGGGCTCCCACCTAATATAATTTGTACTTTTCACTTTCTACTAATATTTGTACAATATCTTCCATTTTGCAATTTATTAAGCTCTTGTTTTTCTCTAGGTTATATTAGACTTCTCGTCTCTGTTAGTGTCACTTTGTTGTATTTACGTGTTGGTGAAACTGGTTATGTTCCGTTTTCAGTTTTATCCTTTTTTGATAATTAATAAACCTGTACATAAAACCAATATACTTCAGAATCTTGATTCTTGAAAGGCGTTTAGCTGACTGTCCGAGATACGCACGCGTTTTCACGAAACATATACGCATCCTAAAGTTGGGAACAAACATCCAAATTCCCACATTTATATGAGACAACGAATTTGACGTTTCGAAAGCTTTACAAGCAAATGAGATGACTGTTGAAACATAACACATTCACACACTGGGATCACGTGGTTGTAGTGCTGGCATTATGGTCAGGATTCAACCAGGAGAATTCCTTCTCGATTAGACCAATTTATATTTTGGTACTTCTCTAGATAACTACTCATAGTAAAAACGCTACTTAAAAACAAAATAAATAAATAACATTTTAGGAAATACTAATGTGTGATGGTTAATGTTGTGAAGTAGTCCAACAGTAAAAAGAAGAAGTCAAGTCGAGGTTGGGTTAAGATAACAAGTGTATTAACATAAAAGGTACAAAGGTAAGGAAACTGACTTGCACTCGGCTAGACAGTTACAATACTGTCCTTTTTCTCGCTGGTGATTGTATACTCGCACTATTTATAGTGAGAACCGGTGTAGTTTATCTTCTGTTAGAACGGCCGGTGTAACAGTTAAAACATAGCATTCAGCAACATTTACAAAAAACAATCCAGTAGTTTTTTTTATTATTATTATTGAAGAAATTCAGTCTACGTTCGGTTCAAAGAAGCCATTTTTTTTCCAATTTCAAGGGAAATACTTGGAAAAGTTTAGTTGTTTTTGCAATTTATTAAACGCAAAGTGTATGTTTTGGGGAGAGTAATTTTTGGCTTTTGGGGTTTTTTTGTTCGTTTTTCTTTAACGCAAACTATTTGGAACCTAGTTTTGCCGTCTTTTTTTATGACCGTATTTTAATATTTATTTTTAATGCATGCACGGAGGAGTCTTTTATTTTTATTCTTGCTGTTTGTTTTTCCTTTGCAAGTTATTCAACGCAAATTGTGATCATTTCTTCTTTGCAGAGAATATAATAGTTGGAACGTTATTTCTTTTGGGGGGTAGTGTGAAAACTGCAAGTCACATCTCGTACATCCTAGATGTTTCTTTTGTGCACAAAGTAAAAAATAAATACGAAAATGAATTCAGCAATTTAATGAAAAGAAAAACAGACAAATAGATGGAAAAACAATATGAAAAAAAAAGAAAAACAGAAGAATTTATTTAAACAAGATGTAAATGATTTTTTGAAAAAAACAATAACACAATGTAACACATGTTTTGTTTATTTGTATTTTTTAATGTTTTTATATGTATTTTTTGCTACTGAATTCAAAAATCACATTCCTTTTGGCATAACATCGATATATTTTAATTTTTTTATTAATTTAATATTTTCGCGTTTTATACACAACCTTTCTCTACAGCAGTATGTTGCAAAGCATTTAGTACTTGTTTCATATATTGAATGGTATTTAGTAAATACAATGTTAGTTAGGACAAAACAAACCATACAACTTTGCAATGTAAATGCTTTGATAACTATTTTCTTAAACTTAGAAGTGCTTTGGCGATCGAGATTTTCTAAAGTGCACATTTCCATCTTTTCTGATAAGAGACAATATATAATCTCCCATCATCGCAGTATCCCATCGTCCTTGATATCTTCTTTCCATTGTAGCGATGTCCTGATGAAATCTCCCACCATGTTCTTCACTGATATCCCCCAAGTTTTCGGGGAAGAAATCTAGATGAAAATGCAAAAAATGAACTTAAAGGTTCATTTTTTTGCATTCTCATCTTATTCTCATACGACAACCTAGTTTCCTGAAGTTCTCAATAAGCTTTGATACCAGTTGTTTGTAATTAGGATCCTTGTGATTTCCTAAGAATCCACGAACTACATAACGAAATGCGCACCAAGCTTCTTTTTCAACTTTTGTCATCGCTCTTTCAAGTTTCTCCGACTTCAACATTGCATTTACTTTTGGGTAATATACCACCTTTGATCTTAGCATCTGATAGCTTTGGAAACATGAGAATTTCTTGAAAAGCTTATCCTCCAAAATCTAAGACCTTCACAAACTATTTTACTAATCCTAGTGGAGTGTTATTCAATGGAGTGCCACTCAGTCGAGTGACACTCAGTCGAGTGACAGTTATCATAGAAATTGTAGCATGACATCTCAGTCACCTGTTAGCAAGTTATTTCATGGTCACCGAAAATAGAGTCTGTATGCTATCCACAATTTGGACCTGCTTTTTTTCAAATAACCACACACATAACAAAATGTATCTGGAGAATGTTTACATCCCCTAGTAGCTATCTGAATAAGAACAGAACTTAGTAATTGATCTGGAAGAGAAAATTAGATATACATTTAGTAGCAGAACATAGCATTTTCAATATTTTCCAATATATGATGACATTGAAAAGCGATGTATTTCTATAACGGTCGATGATACAGAAAAAAATAACATTTTTGGAATCAGCAGAGAAAATTGATTAAAAAACAGTAAAAAAATGAAACTTTTGTAAAAAAATTGTTATGTTGTGTAATAAAATAAATTAAGGGTATATTACACTGAATACAGTTCTGCTATTCGGTGAAAGATATTTCCCAATGGATTTTCAGCGAATTCTTGTAGACACCTAGCGATAGAAAATCGAAACTTTTCCAATTATATCCCTTGAAATATAAAAAATAGTGTATTTTAACTGAACGTAAAGGCTTTGATTGAAAATTGAAAACCGACGGTACTAATGTTGTACTATTTGTTCTGTACCAAATATATATATATATATATATATATATATATATATATATATATATATGCGCTACGCTATTATACACAATGTAGAAATATGCATAAATAGAACTATGTAATAGTAAAATTAAACCGATCATCAATAACAGGAAAAACGAATAAGATGGTTTGGTTTGGTTTGTTTGTTTTTCGGCATATCAACCATCTATGGGTTATTTAATGCCGAGTGAAGTTGTCAGTTATAATTCTATAAGTAGGAGAATTATTCATATTCCTAGAATATAATGCTCCTAGAATACATTGATCTCAGGAAACATTACTCTTTAAAAATATTACTCTTTGAAAATATTACTTTTTGAAAACATTATCTTTGAGAACACTCACACCCAAGCTGGGAAAAGACTCCGACAATACCCCAAACGTAGACCTATAGCATTAGTTTTGTATGGTTTGTTTTGTTTTACGGCATATCAACCATCTATGGGTGATGTAATGCCGAATAAAGGTGTCAAATATAATTCTATAGGTAGGGTGATTATTTATATTCCTAGAATACATTTCTTTTAGAATACCCGAATACATGGCTCTGAGAATTCCAGAATATATTGCTCTTAGAATTCCAGAATACATTGCTTTTAGTATACCAGAATACACTGCTTTTAGAATACCAGAATAAATTTCTCTTAGAATACCAGATTGCACTGCTTTTAGAATATCAGACAACACTGTTCTTAGAATGCCAGAATACACTGGTCCTAAAATACCAGAATACACTGTTCCTAGAATATATTGCTCTCAGAATACATTGCTCTTAGAATACATTACTCGTAGAAAGAAATTGCACAGTGACAGTGGGAACATTAATCATAGAAGGGAATTCTACTGAGAGAGAGAGAGAGGGGCATTACTCTCAGAAATACCAATCCAAGAAAACATTTCTCACAGAAAAACAGTTCTTCTTTGAAAACATTACTCTTTAAAAACATTACTCTTTGGTATTGCTAATCTTCTTTGTTTTCATCGTGATTGTCCCTCTTGGAAAGAAAAATAAAAAGGAGAAAAAAGGTTTTGACTTTTTGAAGAATCAGATAGAATAATACGGTTGGTGATGAACTTGTAGATACTCCGGCATGACGTGACCGTCTAGTCAAAGTAAGTGGACGAATGTTAAAACCACCAGATTACCGTTCTACCGCATCACGGGTCGCCATCCACGGCCGAAAGGTGGCCCTGTTTGGGGGGAAGGGGTACCCCTCTGCATAGAGTTGCAGTATGCGGATCCATGGCCCCGCCAACATGGCGCCGTTTTTTAAGTATATGATAATTAGTTATCGTTTGTGAAGTCTCTCGTATATCCACGAGACAGTATATATTAGGAAGTTGTTTACTTTTTAAATAGAAAGTAGGTGTTTGATATCAATGTCAGTACGATAAATAACTCAAGTTAGAATGTATAGAGAAGATATAACAAAATCCTATGAAATGTGATCACTGACTAAAATAAGAGATGTCCAAAAGGGTATAATAAATGAAATAAATATAACTAGAATTTCACTAAATCGTATCCATCCCAATTCAGTGTTCATTGACTGAAACATACATTCATGAGCTCTTTGAAAACCTGCGAATTTGTCATATAAAATGTATAATTTTTCATAACGCCAATTTTTGTTTTCCTCCGGGGCTTTATCGAATAAATAGTTCGCTCCCCAAGGACCTGTCCTGCCTCTACATATTCATATATTTCCCAAGAGTAATGCTACTCAGATTACCAATGTAACAATAGATGTGATTAAGTTGGAAATCTACTTGACGATGCCAGTGTAAATTCATCTACTCTGACACAAAGGAAATATAACTAGCGCAATATAATAAACATTTACTGCGTTTGTTTTATACGAAATATCACGCATCATTGGACAACGGAACTTGTCATGCTTTACTTGATATGTTTCTTTTTTCTTTGATTGTTGTTGTTTTCCTTCTATTATCGCTCCAGAGTTGAGTAAAACAAAGTTTCACACGTAAAATGAAAAATAAAGCGCATATATTTGTTAGTTCACCTAATTGTGAAAGAACACAGATAAAAATAATTAAATTCAAATTAATACTTCTTCTTCTTCTTTCGTGTGAATGAGATGATCCCCGATGTTTTTCTAGTCAGAAATCTTTCTGGAGAGACATCGGGTACTTACGGAAAAGACGACGAAGAGGTTGCCAACATCTTTAAATGAAAGTGGTTCTGTGGAACCGGCTGGATTCGAACTTGGAACACCCAGGTCTTCACTCCGTGTCGATATCCACTTAACCACCGCCACCTCAATTTAATACTACTGAATAGTTATTCATTGAAACTTGTCTTTGAAAATCATTATGCAAACTAAATATTTTATTTTCTATAATAAATAGCACTAGCTGCCCCGACCCGGCGTTGCTCGGGGGGTTTTATACTTTAATATTAGTTTTTTATCACTTAATGTCTTTCCCATAAAAGCGACGGCTTATATGTCCGAAAACAATGAAATTACAAATGAACAGTTATCTATTCATACCTGCTTTTGAAAATTATTGTGTAGATCGAATTTTTGTTTTCTATAATATATTGTCTCTAAATAATAATGTTTAATCACTTCGAAAAGAAAAACTACCCATTCCAAGGATAAACCATGATCTTTAATTATTTCTAAAAATAGTTAATTTCAATTTACCACCTAAATCTAATAAGCGTGAGATAAACTTCTCCAATCCCACAAAATTAGCAGATTATACGCAAACACAACAAAATCCATGAAAACAATTTTTTGAAGTTCACTAACGTTTGCAAAATAAAATCACTAACAACAATTCAGGACTGATTAAAAATAAAAGGAACATTGAAATACATTAAAACATGTATATGCAAAAACCATGAACATTTAATGCACACAGAAACATATTTGCAAATCTCTTGTTACCAAATAATTTATATAAGTGCATTTTATTATTAACTAGCAGGACTCGTGTCCCGGCGTTGCCCGGGGAAATATAACAACCTGATTTTAATTTTTAAGTTAAATAAATAGATTCAGAAAATAAATCATTTCACTGGAAGTAATTCAGGTAATTAAAATAGGATTGATAATTGGGCATCCAGCTTTCAGCTTTAATTTGTGTGTTGGCATACCAGGCCATTCTAATGAATTTAAAAATTCTGTAGGGTATTGTACAGCCTGGTCGTCATCGAGAGTAGAATCCACAGAAGTGAAAGTTTGTTCATCACCTGGAATTTCATCAAGTAGTTGTTGATTGATGACATGTACCATGTAATTTTTAGTAGCTAGAATTGCTCTCTCCGTTAGCCATTCAGGATGCACATAGTTTTCGGCTATATTTGGATAAACTCTGCTACTAAGTTCTGTGAGTGATGAAACAATTGAGCCAATACCTGGAGTAATAACAATCGTGCCATTGTTGGTTGTTGCACGCTTGCCATCACCTATTTTTAGGAGTAGGGAGGCAAACTCACCAGCCATTGCGTCACTATTGAGATGTACACGTATGTTTGTAAATAACGTTACAGTCTTAATGTACTTCCACAAATATGACAATTGAATGCAAGCATTAAGCTCGTCAGCGGGACTTCCAAGTGGAACAATAGGAAGCGTTTGTCGGAAGTCACCTGAAAATAAAAGTGTTATGCCACCCATAACAACATCACGTTTCTTGAGATCACGCAATGTTTTATCTAGAGCCTCAAACGCTTGTTTATGTGACATTGTACATTCATCCCATACGATCAAGGAACACTTCTGTAAAACTTTAGCTGGATCTGATCCTCTTTCTATTTGACAAATTGGATCAGCATCTTAATATGAATTTGCTCATTATTTAGTTGTGCGATACCATCTCGAACAATTGATGCTTGCTCATGAGTTTGATAACTAATTTCACGCGTCCATGCAGTAATGACCGGATGTGTATTAGATCGATTAGGTGAGGTAAGACCCAATTTTGTCAGTGTTTTACCATTCATCCTATAAGTCATATCTTCAATATGCACTAAAGCCATATTGAAGATGTCGTCTGAAAATGTTATATCAACTTCAGGCTGTTGATTGCGTTTCCTAAGAAGGAAATCTTCAGTAAAAGCTTCTTTGTGGGCATCCCAAAGTCGTTTTGGATGAGACACTGCACATGATAGCAAAGAAATGTCTCAAATTGTTTGCAGAATCAGATATAGATGCTTCCTGTAGTGTAGCATCCCAGTGGTTATCATCTTCAAGTAGTCCATGTGCACTACATGCATCCCTGAATGTAGTCATAACTTAACCATTGATCGTTTTTAGGTCATGAAAGCTCTGTGAACCTCTAACATTGTGTAGAAGCAGTCTCAAACAGAAGCAGTCAAATTGATTTGGATGCACGGTGTATACCCTGCCCCAAAACTTCTGTTCTTTTAACGCACGGATAGCCTGGTACTGGCTTACCCTGTAACCGTTGCTTGAAGACCTTAGTTTTAGTGTCCCAGGTATAACAAACTGGAACTTCTCAGTACAAAAGTGTACGTGCAAAAAAATCTGTTTGACACAATGTGAAGAAAGTTGTTAGAGTGGTTGAAGGTGGATTTGCAAAACCTCCAGCTAAAGGAGATAGTCGTCGATGTTGTGGGTAGCCATTTGTATCCGATTGAGTTTCAATCAAGCTCTTACTGCAGTGTCCATCTTTGAGACAGAGTGAACCTATGTTTCCATGAATCATATGGTGCCTAATGAAATCATGTAAAACCGGATCTGCCACTGGATCTTGAATTTCCGCACTGATAACTGAATCTATGTCAGAGGATTTCAATTGTTATCCTCTTTTCTGCCATTCAACAGTGTACATGTATGCTATGACATATAAGGGCAGCATTTTTGTCGCCGCCACTTACTGCCACCAAGCACAATCAAGGATTGTGTTTACCCGACTCAAATTAAACAATAGCAAGCAATTAAAAGTAAAGAGGATTGTCTGCATGTAATGTTATAACAAAAATGTTTTTTTTTACTTATTGTTATGGCCCCCACTTACACATGGTGGACCGTACATTTGCTCGCCAGAAGGTGAATCGTAACGTATTTCCCGGTCGACATCGGCATTTTGCTCACGTGACTCAATCGCAATCATGAAAAAAAAATAGAGAATAGTGTTCATTATTAAAAATAAGCATATAATCGTAATTTTAGTGCCCCCTCCCATCCGAATACAAATTGTAATGCTCTGCAGCCTACATTAATTATATTTGTGTGTTTCAGTGGATTTTAATGGGGCTATGTAGGCCTCTGTAATTTTCCAAGGGCCCTTATCACAGACAGAGCCGGTGTTTAAAAAAAAATTTTAATAAAATTTCTGGTGAAATCAAAGTAAATTGCTTTCAGTATATATCGGACAGGCTTCGTTTAAGTATATTAATTTTCATATTAATATTATATTCCCCATCGGTGGGTTAGTGTTTACGACGTTACAGTTTTTGGCGTTCGATCCCATTCTACTAAAACGATTTTTTTTTTAATGTTAAACATTTGTCAACACGGTAGCACGGGTGACTTAAAATTCTATCAGAATAGTCAATAGTGATCGTATAAAACGAAAAGTTATAATGTAAAATGAAAAAGGCAGTCTGGCATTTCAGGTTGACTCGTTGGAATGAAGTTGTTTTAACTTTATGTAAATAAGGAAAACGTAAATGTTTTTATTAATTGTTAGAGTTAAACGAAAATGTTATGATTTTAGATCTCGTTTTGATCTGAAGACGCCGTCATACTGTCTGGCATGTGTTACCATGGCGACCGCCACTCAAGTCGGCCTTGTTTACATGATTCCCGACCGCTTTCGTGTTGGTTGTTCATGTGCTATGATCACTGTTGTCAAAAATTTTCACATAAAAACAGCTGGGCCCAGTGAAGAAGAAGGTTTTTTTCCTTATACAGGAAGGAGAGATTATGAAAGGGGGGGAGAAAATAATCTCGGATCATCCGAGAACTTTAACAGTGACGCTCGGTTCTTCTCCAGCAACAATAACAAAAAGAAGCAGGCTTAATCCTTCAACAATAACAACACCGAACATCGCCGACAACATATCGTCTGCTACGGCAACCAATTCAACAACAGAAACTATTCGTACTACTGCTACGACCATGCCAGTCCTACCAACGTCAAACATTCAACAACAACTATTTGCACTACTGCTACGACCGCGTCGTCTTACTAACGTCAACTTTCAACAACAACTATTTGTACTACTGCTACGGCCGCGTCGTCTTACTCACTAACGTCGAACTTTCAACAACAACTTATTTAAAAGTCAAGGATCTGTTCTTTTGAATTGTTTTTCTTCTCATAGTCGGTAACTGAAATCCCATTTGTCGAAAGTATATGCTTATTTTATTTAAGATTTGAAAAAAAAACAGTTCGGTTCAAATAGTGTAGAAGTCACGTGTTTGTTTTTAAAGTAAGTGATAGGTATAATTATTGGTATATATTGCTTATTGAGTTGTATATTTCGTAACAGAATGAAAATTTAAATGTGTTTATCTTATATTTTAGAGTTGAAATTTTTTAATTTTTTGTATTATGTAATCTGTGTTTAGTACGTGAAATAAGGAAAGAAAGTGAAAAATACGTGTAAACTGAGGCCCCCCCCCCGGCAGAAACATAAAAGTTATTTGGAATATTGTTTAGTATGTAATATAATATGTAACTTGTTACTAATGTAAACTGATCTGATTGAGGCTTGCGAAGAGTAAACTAATGGAAAAGTAAGTAATACATATAAAATCGAATATGAAATGTTGTACTTTCTGTCAGAAGTGTACTAATGTATTTATTAGTACAATGAAGGTGAATAAATCGTCGTGTTTGCGATTGTCATTGTGTTCAGTTTAATGTAATCTGTTATTCGCTAACGTGTAAATGCTACGTAGCAAGAATAATAGAATGTCAATCGCTTAATCTGTAATAGTTTTTTTTAAACATAGTACGCTAGTATTGTAGCAGCAATTTTAAGAAGTGAAGTAGATGAATGTATAACGGAAATAGCAGAACAGGAACGGTATATTACCTGAAGCAAAGTTTGATCGTTAAGGGGAATCGGCATAATTGTTTAAGGGTAGTGAACCTGGCAGGCGTATCGTGATCTGTAGTTGCTGGTTGAGGCTTAGAGTAGAAGCCTTAAATCTTTTGGCAGGCGTATCGTGATCTGTAGTTGCTGGTTGAGGCTTAGAGTAGAAGCCTTAAATCTTTTTTGGCGGAAGTGACGTAGTCAGATGTATTGAAGGGAGCGTCTGTTATATTTTCTGTGCAACTTATGCTACTGTGTGGTGAGGTGAAGGCATATTTAACGTAAATAATAAGTTGTAAATTGTATGAAATTATCCGTTGTGTATTTGTTCCCGGTGTAGACTGGTAGCGTGGGAGGAGTAAAATGTTAGAGAGAAATGTTCTTGCTACTACCTGTATGGTGTCTGGTTTGGGGAGAGTGACTGAGTGAGGAACGAAAGTAATAATTTGCCCGAGGTGGATGTAATAGTCTAGAGTTTGCTAAGAACACGCTCGAGCGAATAAGTTTAATGTTGTAGTGATCGTAGTAACCTATTGAGTTCGAGTTTATTTTCCTATTTGACGCGAAGGTACAGGGGAAAAACGTCTTTACTTTATATATAAGATTATGTATACATTTGTATATATATATATATATATATATATATATATATATATATATATATATATATATATTTATATATATATATATAGAGAGAGAGATAGATAGATAGATAGATAGATAGATAGATAGATAGATAGATAGATAGATAGATAGATAGGTGTGTGTGTGTTTAGGGGTGTTAGTTGTACATACACAACGTTTCCTGTGAGTCTTTTCTTTTGTTTAGTATTATATTTTTTGAATATCCTTATTAAAATTTCGTTTTATTTATGAGTGGGCGGATTTTAAGGTGGTACAAGTTGTTAAACTACTATACTCCAAAACAACGATCAAATAAATTAAATACTTTATTTTTAGAGGAAGATACTTAACTACTTTAACAAATAATATTCTTGTTGTAATAATATTCTTGTATGTATGTATATATGTATGTATGTATGCATAATATTCTTGTATAATATTCTTGTATGTATGTTTTTGTAATAGAATACATTTTGTCTGTTTTTATTTGTCTTAATGTGGATTTATTTAAAGAAAAACACATTACAATTATTTTATTAAATTAATTAAATAAATAGTCATAAAGTTATCACAAAAATAATCCAGCTTTCTCCATTCGTAAATTAATATACTGATTAACACTAAAATTCATTATAGCCGCTCATATCATTTCATTAAAAAAAACATTATAATAAGTTGTTGTAAATCAAATTATTTTACTTACTATTATGATATACAAGTATTTTTAAGAAATAAAATATTCAATATTCATTTCAAACAAATATATTGAATCTATATTATAAAATCAGGTGGTTCTTGTTACCATTGAGCATTACTCTATGACAAATTTTAGAGATTACTTACTGTTATTAGAGTGCTCATTAACCCTTTTCCGAACTACACTTCATACATAGTAGTGCAAAAAGGATTGAGACCTGAGGAAATAAGAGGCCAAATGCTAGGGGTCATGTGATAATGAACATTTTCCGCTATCAATTTTTGCGTTCTGTGAACTTAGTGCAGATATGCTGTGGTTTTTTTTTCTGAAACACGTAATGTTTTCAGTTTCATACATTGTCAACTCATGGCTTAACCACTGTTTCTCGAACGTCTATGTGGGCAGAAGGGTTTATTCTAACACCTTGCGAAAACAAGTGAGGAAGCATAACATTTCCTCAGTTGCTGACATCCTCCCAAACCATGACAATTGTAGGACATTTTGTAGAGGTTAATTTTGGAACTCCTGAAAAGAATGCATATAACTATTTGCTGTTTCTTTCATTTAGTTTCTAATCTTGGTCAACATCTTTCACATCTAAATAGAACCAAATGACATTTTACTCTGCTAGATATTAAAAAAAACTGTTTAGGAGTCTATTAGCTCTTATGAAGTTATTTCCTTTTACCCTTCTACGTAAAATGAACTTTACTCATAACATAAGACTTGTAGCGGATGTATTTGGAGACATCATTTCAGATTGTTCCTTTTGACACACGTTGTTATTTTTCAATCAAACTCATAGATCTTCTAAGATTTACCGCCAAAGGTGTGCTGTACTTGCCAAATAAATTCAGGTGATTTAATACTATTAGTTTGTGTAGAATGTATTTTAGTTTGTTTATGATGGCGATACCTTTAATCTTAAGCCTTTTACTCTTTGACTTTTGAAACAAAAGATCAAGCGATCTTTTTAAACTGGGTCTATTTTTAGATTGTTATATTAATCCTTTATAGTCACGATAAGAGTGTGCCTATTGATTTGTTGTGCAATTATAAGGGATGGTATTGATGATTCAGAAATATATAAAAATATGAAGACAAATAATATGCTACTATAGTCATCTCTGAGCCTTAATAAGTGGTGACCCTTCTAGTATTTAAAAGATATGTGGGTTTTTTTTTCATATATCTAATTCAGCGCCTACGTGGATAGGTACAGTTTTATTAATCTTGTAATTAGATATATTATCTCTGTTTAGATTTTAAATGTATTAAAGAATATCTTTTAGAAACTTAATGTAGTTTCGGTAACCAGCGCAAACAACATACATTTATGGTGTTAAATATCAAGGCCGGGTGTACTGAAAAGGTCATATGACAGGAAGGGTAGAAAAAAATGGTGAATTGACAAAAATAAAATAATTGTTGATTGGAAACACCTTCAAAAAGTTAGCGGCAGAAGGAAACTACCCGTCGCTGAATAAAACGCGGTGGGGGCGCATTAGCAGCGAAATCCCACAGTGGGCGTTTTCAGGGGGTCACAAATTGTTATATAATAACGACCCGAAATTGATGTCGTCAGTTGATTTGGGATTTGGGCCCGAGAAAAAAACACCCCTCGAATTCCTGTGTCACTGACACACACTTCTTCACGGACAATAAACATATATTTTATATTTCTATATATCAGAGTGTCGTCATTATTTTTAGCACAGCAGAAATACTACATTGATAATGTAGTTCACTACATCATCACAATTGGATGCTTCGGCGTGCGCTCCCGGTATCAAAAAAAGATTTGGTAATTTATTAAATACAAGGAAACTTAAATTATCGAAAAAAACTAAAAAAGATTAATGTGGACAGAATAAGAAGTCTACATTAATTTTCTTTCGTTCAATCAATAATCTTCTAAGTTTCTTTTTTCTTTTTCTTTTTTTTTTTTTCATTGTAAAAATGCCTGAAAATAGCAACCATTTTAAACCAATGGCTTTTAGGAATAACTTTGATCGCATTTTTTATAATATAAGTTTGTTATTTTTGTTTTGTTATTTATTCATTCCGTTTTCAAATATTTTTAGTTTATTCGTTTTTTTATAATTTTGTTTATTGTGCTTTGTATTGTGCGTTTTTGTTTTTATTTTATCTTTTTTCTTTTGTTTTTGTTTCATATTGCTTTTTCGACATTTTTTCATCTTCTTTGACGTACATCGGTAATTTTATGAGATCATAAATTTCGTCACGCTATATTTACTGTGACCACTCAATAGGTTCGGAATTATGGACGTTTTACGCTGTTTATGTATTCATGTGTTGACAGGGAAATAAAAACATTTTTCCCTTCTACGTTGTCATCTTATGGTCCATTGCATGTTTAAGTTTCATGTCTTCGCAAACTGACTCTCGTGCTAGTGTGTGACGAGTGCTAAGGAGGCTATCCTCTCAAACATTACTTCCTCCTTTGGAAAGTAGCGAAGAGGTTACCTCTTTCATCTCCCCAACTAGGAAGATGTTTGCTTTATGATCGAACATATAAAGCGCTCCCACCAGGGAACGCCGCCGGGTCTCTTTCAGGCCAATTTCATGGGTACTCAATACCATCACCGAGTGACCTTTGAAAACTGATCAGTCTCTTGATTCTTTTATTACTCCAAAGATAAATGCTGGGGTCCTTTCTGGTCTTTAACAGTCTAAGGCTTCCGGCCCTGATTCAATTCCTGTTGTTGTTCTCAAGCGTTGTGCTCCTAGATAATTTAGAAAGGATAGAAGAAAGTTTATCCTCTCTAAATTATTCAATTCTTGTTTCCCTTCTTGTTTGAAGGAGTCCTGTTGTCCCTATTTTTAAGAATGCTGGTTATCGGTCTGACCCAACAAAGTATCGTTCGGTTAGTCTCCTTTTCGTTATTAACAAGGTTTTTGAAAGGTTAGTCAACGGCAAGCTTGTTCATTTTCTGGAATGTTTGGGGCTCTTTAGTGATGTTCAATATAGCTTTCGTGGTTTTCATTCAACTGCTGATCTTTTAACTGTTGTAACTGAGCGGATCTGTCGGTTTATGGATAATTCATGAGAGGGAAGGGTCATTGCGCTTGACATTTCAAAGACGTTTGATAGAATGTGGCATTCTGATCTCCTACACAAACTTCAGGGTTATGGTATTGGTGGTGAGGTTCTTGATATTATTAGGTATTTTCTTTCTGATCGAAGCTTGCAAGTAACTTTGGACGGTGTCTCTTCATTATATTTTCCTATCAATGCTGGTGTTCATCAAGGTTCTATTCTAGGTCCAACACTGTTTCTTCTCTATATCAATGATCTTTCAGAGAATATTATTCAGAAGATTAACATCTATGATGATACCTCTCTCCATTCTGGTTTTGCTTCTCGCCCATGTCCATCAGTTGAAATATACAGCTGATCTAGAAGTTGACCCGTGTTCAGTTGTAGATTGGGGTACGAAATAGCTTGTTTCATTTAATCCAGTTAAGACTCAGCTTGTTGTCTTTCAATCGTAGGCGTGTCCCTTTTCTTCCTGAGATTCTCATGCATGGCTCTGCTCTTGAGGAGAAATCGACTCTGAAACTTCTTGGTCTTTTTTTTTCATCAAATCTTTCTTGGGGTTCATACATTAGATCCATTGCTCTTTCTGCTTCTTGTAAAGTCGATTCTCTCTATCGCTTTAATCACTTTCTCACACCTGAGGCTATTCTTAATCTCTACAATTCTACAATCAGACCACGTATGGAGTACCGTTGTCATATTTGGGCTGGTGAATCTCTGTCCCATTTGAGGGTTCTTGATAAGGTGCAGAAACGTATCTGTAATTTGATTGTTCCTACCCTTTCTTCTTCTCTCCACCTTCTCTCTCTCTCTCTCTCTCTCTCTCTCTCTCTCTCTCAGACGTGATGTTGCTAGTCTCAGTTATTTCTATGAATACTATAATGGTATGTGTTCTATTCCCCGCTTTCTTTGTTCCAGCTCGTTGACTCGTTGGTCTAGTGGTCTCCATAAATTCTCTGTTTTGATACCTTATTGTAATACAGCTTCTTATTCCAGTAGTTTCTTTCCAAGAACTGCAGGCTTGTGCTGACTGTTTTCCTCCTACTTATAGCCTTCGTCTTTTCAAGACTAAGGCTAATAGGCATTTCCTGTCTTTGCGATAATCATATTTGTTCTTGTTAGCTCCTTACATCAAGTGGCTTCATGCCTTGTTTGGAGCGATTTCCATGAAAAATAAGTACACAGCCGAATTATTTTCCTTTCTTACTATCTGTTTAATTGAACCTAAAATAGAGTCTCTGTGTCCAAAATTCCTTTGCTTAACACTTAACGTTCCATACCATCCAAAACGGAAGTGATGTTCGTATTCCCATATCGCACGAAATGATACCCTTATATTTCAATCTGTTTTTAAATAACTTTAAAACACGAAATAACTCTTACCAATCTTCCTGGCATTTACATCCGGGTTATAATAATCATTTTAGTATCTGCATATAGGAACATTTCTGTTACTAAGCCTGACGCGTAGATCCTGGCTTAGATAGAATATAGATGATGGTCGCGTGTTTGAAATGTACCAAGTCCCACGCTGATAATTAATATGGCGAATGAGAAAAATGGATATAAAGGCGAATGTTATAAATGATTGAGAATGGGTCACTATTTAATGTTATGAATGAAAGAGAAAGAGACATGGTTGACAAACAAAACATTTATATCAATTTTACAGTAAGGTGAAAGATATTTTGAATGAGTAAATAGTTCGTTAGAAAAGTTGAAAGTTCTTGTTGATAGAAGGTTCAGTGAAGAAAACGACACGAGTGTTAGAAGTGTATATGTTTGTCTTCTGTCGGCGTGAAGTGTGTGAGTGTGTAATAGGCATCGTGGCACTGTGTGTGCAGTTACCTGGTTTTTTTTTTTCAGTGTCTGAATATATGTGAACTTGTGTAAGTGACTGAGTATTCATTTGCATCAGTGCTTTTATTAGTGTGTGAGTATATGTGTGTTAGTTCAGAAAACGTTGTGCGCATGCTGTGTTTGTTAGTGCCTGAATATATGTGAAAGTGAAGTAGTCATTTGATTCCAATAGCCGCGTGTAATGTTATGCCGCTCGATGTTAGTTCTTTTGGGGATTTTGGGTTGTCGAGTTTTCTGTTTTTATTAGGAATTGATATTTTAGACTGGTTCGCTAACTTTATCGTTTCAAACGCGCGGAAATCACTATCATTGGTTGGAAAATGGAGAATCCTGTTTTTTTTAATTATTTCGAGATTGGTGAAAAAAAAGAATAAACTAAACGTAGAAAGAAAGAGAGTAGCTTATATAAGTTAGTAACTTTTTACGTTCGTTCGCATCGCATCTTTAACCCCACAAGTGCATCAGTTGTATTACAATCAAACTCAGCATGTATGTTTTTTTCATAATTTTAATGAATGTACCGCTTTTATTATTATTTGTATAACAATACGCAAAGCCACTTAATATTCGTACGTACGTTAACACAGTTCACACAAATTAAAAAAAAATGAGATAAGAAAAGACGATGGTTGGTGATGAATCTGATGTCAGTAAGGTAAAAAAAAATCCTACTTATTTTAAAATAAATTGCTCTAAAATCAAATGTTGTTGTCCCGTCAACTAAAACAATACTATTTACAATAAATACATTGCAAAAGTAGCATTAGTCTTATTGCTTTGAAGAATATGTAGCTGACAATTATTTTTATGGTAAGAATACAGAATATTTATCATTTTAAAAAGAATCAAATTGCTACAGTTTAAAAAATACAGACAGAAAAGAGGACACATATACTTAAAGTAATTTAAGAATATTTAGCTGGAAATGAAGAGTAATTTCTTCTTAATAGTATTGACCCTAACAGACATCTATTATTTTTAATGCAATATTATTAACAGTGAATTATAGAAATTACTTTAAAAGGCACGTAGAATTTTCACGTGGTCGCTAGTTGTTGTTATTATTATTATTATCATTATCGTTATTATTATTATTATTATTATTATTATTATTATTATTATTATTATTATTATATGATTAATGAACAACCATACATGCATAACATTAATTTTAGCGCATATGATATCACATGAAAGAGCAGGGTCTTTCAAGCGATACTGTCAACTTTCATAAAAAAATATTCAAAATGAAAGGCATTATAAATATTTAAATGAGAAAATCGCATTTTAGCATTTTAGCATTTTTTTACTTTTGTGGGTAATTCTTTACAGAACTGAGGCTCTGGACTTATTATCGACAGAAAGTCAAAGGGTGGACACATAAATCTGTCTTTGCTCTCAAATTGGAAGAAAATTGTTTAATTCTTCTTTGTTTTACTCACGCTTATTTATTTATTTATTTATTTATTTATACATTCTTTCTGTTCTGTGTAAGAATTAAGAATTTGGTCTCGTTTTCGGGTGGAGTCGCAAAGTTGGAACAGGATGGAAAGCACTGATTTAGAGCTTAGGAATTTTAGAAATAATATGATTTGCACAAATTGAACGGGGCTGTTTTACAAAATAGGAAATTGGCAATTGGCGGGTCATGTACAATCCCATAAAGAATGAAACGGGCAATTAAAGAAATAAGTTTCATTCGGAACTGAGATATTTTATGGCTTCATTTGTGATTTCATTATAAGAGATACGGCTTAATATATGTCCGTTTAATGACAATAAAAAGTAGAAATTACTTTTTATTTTTATTCTGCTCGTAGTTTTCTTAAACAAAAATTGATTTCGCAAACATTTCAATTAATTTTATGGCTCCATCAGAAGTCTCTCCTTTTGTTATTGATTTTATTTCTGTTTCTGTTTTTATTTACGTTTTCTATTTTTCATTTTTTATTTTTATTATTATTTCATTATTTTTCTTTGTTTTTGTTTCTTGTTTAAGTTTTCATTTTAGCGTTTTTGTTTCGTTTCTTTTTTATTCATTTAATTTTGTTTGTTTTTTATTTATGGTTGTTTAATTCATAATAGACTTTGAGTATTTAATTTAATGAATTATCATTTAATTTTGGTGTGAAATAAAACCTTCCTGTAAAGGGAAGCATATTAATGTGGACAGAATAATGATTTCGATGACAATGAACAGACAATATTTATTTTTACTAAACATGATGAATGAAAGGGCGAACTAACCGGGTTCGAACCTCGCTCAACAGAGCTACATTAGTTAAGCGTTTCATTCATTATGCTTAGTAAAAAATAAATAGGGTCTTTTCATTGCCATAATAAAAAATGTTAAGAGTCTGATATATTTATTAAGATATTTAGATTGTGCATGTTGTCATATCAGTTGCGTCCTTGGCAGAAAAAATGACAGTTTATCGATGACTATCCAGTAGCGTTAGAATTATCTTTTTTTTTTTAGATGGTAATTCGGAATTCCACACACCTGGACAGTCACCGATGAGTAGTCATTTTAGCAAGGAAACCACGAGTGTTACGTCATGTACATATCTTAATCAATAAACCAATATATATATATATATATATATATATATATATATTATAATATAAAATGAAGTAATAAAATAAGGTGTCAATCAAATTTTATTAGAATTCAAAGTTCATGCAAAGCATCCTTAAGTCCTTAGCTCATGAGTTTTCAAAGATAATTCTTCTCTTCAGAGGACCATTACCGCAGTTATACTACTACAGGCAATAAAATTACGCTTTGAAAATATATAAAATTATATACACAAATATATAAAAATACATAACATCAAACATATCAATCCAAAAACATACTTTTGTTGAATCCATACAGTCCATCCAAGTCATACAAGTTGAGAAGCATAATCAGGAAGGACATTACTCCAAGATACAAACAGCAGTCCAAATATGTGAAATTGAAGGGGCCGGCAAGGTTATCCAGTCGCGAAATGTGTCCATATTCAATGTTAATGATAAATAAATCTGGCTAGATGTGATGGGAGTCCGTCTTGTTTTGCTCAATTCGGATTTAGCTGGTTTTCTAATTAAACAACGAATTTGGATTTGATTAGAGTTGCACATGTTGGGATCTCGGAACTTTGATTGGACTTTTTGTATTATTTTGATTGATTTATTTATCATTAACATTGAATATGGACACATTTCGCGACTGGATAACCTTGCCGGCCCCTTCAATTTCACATATTTGGACTGCTGTTTGTATCTTGGAGTAATGTCCTTCCTGATTATGCTTCTCAACTTGTATGACTTGGATGGACTGTATGGATTCAACAAAAGTATGTTTTTGGATTGATATGTTTGATGTTATGTATTTTTATATATTTGTGTATATAATTTTATATATTTTCAAAGCGTAATTTTATTGCCTGTAGTAGTATAACTGCGGTAATGGTCCTCTGAAGAGAAGAATTATCTTTGAAAACTCATGAGCTAAGGACTTAAGGATGCTTTGCATGAACTTTGAATTCTAATAAAATTTGATTGACACCTTATTTTATTACTTCATTTTATATTATAATATTAATGCTCTATCCAGTATATTGAGCTTCAGTTTTTTTATCCGGATGTTTCACTAATTATAAGATATTAGTTGACGCTTATATCTTTTGTTGGATTGCTTCATATATATATATATATATATATATATATATATATATATATATATATATATATATATATATGGGTAAACCAAAGTATAAAAAAATCCGACGGAATGAAATTAAAAATGGAACAGTGAAAGACCCATAAGCTCAACGTTTCGCTCGATGTGATGTAGGCTTTTTCAAGAGGGGACGAAAAATTGCTAAAAATGACAACAGACGGGAAGGTCATATAATTGGAAATTATATATAGTGGTAGGGTTTAAAAAAATATATACATATATATATATATATATATATATATATATATATATATATATATATATATATATTTTTTTTATTTCGTAGAATTTGGTATATTCGAACTACATTTTTGGTTAGATATGTGCATACATGTTTCAGCTGCGCCCTTTTCGCGCGCGAACTTCCTAAGACCTTTACAAATAATGAAATGTAAAAATAAACCCATATACACATGTGTTTCATGCAAAACATTGCAATCGTAAGTATGGGAGGAGACAATCACTGTCAGACACACGGTTCGAACCCCGATACAAAAATCATGTTTAACTCGGTAGCCGAGGTGGGTACTAATCATTCCACGTGAATTTTCTAAAAATGAGAAGTAAATATAAAAAATATAAATAGCAAACACGCTTTATATGTGAATATATATATATATAATATATATATATATATAATATATATATAATATATATACATAATACATATATATAATATATATATATAATATACATACATAATATATATATAATATATATATATATAATATATATATAATATATATACCTAATATATATATAATATATATATATATAATATATATAATATATATAATATACATAATATATATATAATATATATAATATATATATAATATATATATAAAATATATATATAATATATATATATATAATATATAATATATATATATATAATATATATACATATATAATATATATACATATATAATATAATATATATATATAATATATATATATAATATATATATAATATATATACATATATAATATATATATATATCATATAATATATATATAATATATATACAATATATATACAATATATATATATAATATATATAATATATATATAACATATATATATAATATATATATAATATATATATAATATCTATATAATATATAATATATATATATATAAATATATATAATATAATATGATATATATAATATATATCTAATATATATCTAATATATATCTAATATATATAATCCATATAATATATATAAATATATATAATATAATATGATATATATAATATATATATATAATATATATAATATATATATATATATATAATATTTATTTACCTCCTCAAGAGATTAGGCACAAGGCCAGTTGTATCTTTCTCCCACAAGGTAAGATGTGACCCAAGGTTTGATCGGGAAAGAGGGATTTGAAAAGCCAGCGCCCGAGAAGGTCAGCACTCTGGCCATTTAAAAATATTAATAACAATTGCTAATTGAGTTGAACCAATAATCATTATGACATCACATTAATGAAAGCATCTAATGCACTAGTGAACTAGCCTTGCATTTATTACTCTATATCCGCTGAAAAAATTAATTAATTCAAACTTACTTTTGTTATCTGCCTAAAATAAATTCTAACTAACTTCATTGTTAAACTTTAGAGAAAAAAATGAGTATATTTAATATAATCATTTAAAACATTTGACTGTATGGAACATCCCTACTATATGATTCAGTACTGCCCATAGAGACAAAGTCACAACAAATTATATTCTAATAAATTTGAATTTTACTTTAAACATTAAGTTAGCAACAGTAATAACTTGACGTGTATATTTTGAAACAAAACAAAATTGTCAATAAAATATAATAAAATTAAACATTTGCTTTTTCTGGACAGCCCTACTACATGATTTAGTACTGCCAAAGACAAAGACTATACCCCAATTATTAATAAATTGAATTTCACAAATAAAGTTATTATAAATTTCTTAATAAAATTTGCAATTAAAAATACCTTCACATTTTAGTTTATAAAAAATAAAAGTACATAATTAGAATATAGTCAATTTAAACCTTTTCCTTTTCTCGACAGCCCTACTACATGATTCAGTACTGCACATAGAAACAAGACCACAATTAACAATACTTTGATAATAAATTTAGAGATTAAGTTTTAAAATTAGTTATGTAGAAATATAAATAGAAAAACAATAAAAATATATTTATTTATATAATTTTAAAATATATATTTTTAGAATATTATCAAAAGAGACATCAGTCTTTTCTGAACAACCCTACTACATGTTTCAGTACTGCGTATAGAGACAAGTCACAAATGACAATATTCTATAAATTAATTTAGAGTTTTACTTAAATAAGTGAAGTTATTAAAAATAAGGTAACAATCAAAATTAATAATGGGGTTGCTTAAAATTTATATACCCTCATTTTTAAAATTCCCCAAAATTTTCTTATTATTTAATTCTTCATTTTTGTGGTTCTTTAGTTCTTCTTTTAAATAAAATTTATCTTTTTTTAATTATTAGAGATTCAATTATTAATAAGTTAAGAATTATAAAAGATAATAATATTTCTTCTATTTAAGCATCATATTTGTTAAATAATAAAATACAATTTCTCGTATTAGTTATATTTAGTAATTTCAGGGTTTTTCGTTTTTAAATAATAATTCCATATTCCAATTCAAATTAAATGATTTTCAAAATTTTCAGAATTGTAATATTTTGATTAAAATATGGTGAATTATTTAAATTAAAATTATATAAATTCAGAAAAATTTTGATTTTCAGAATAAGTTTCAGAATAATAAGAATACATTTCAATTTCTGAGTTTCAAATAAGTTCAAATAATTATTTCAGAATTAATTCAAATATCATAAATCAATTATTATTGACTTCAGTATAAATTCTATTTTCAGAATTGTAATTTTCAAAATAAAGTAAAATTAGACAAAAATATGTTTTATATTTCAAATTCAAATAGTTAAAAATTCAGAAAATCTCTGATTTTCGGAATAAGGTCAGAATAAGTTTCAGAATAATAATAATTTTAAATTAGTTCAGAATAAATTCAAAAATTATAAGTTATTTGCCTTCAGTATAAATTCTATTTTAGAATTGTAATTTTCGGTATAAAGTAAAAAATATGTTGAATATTTTAATTTGAAATATTCAATAAATTCACAAAATCTTTGATTTTCAGAATAAATTCAGAATAAGTTCAGAATAAGTTTCAGAATGATAAGAATAAATTTCAATTTCTGGATTTCAAGTAGGTTAAAAAAAATTGTAAATTATTTTAGAAAAATTTCTAAATAAGTTTCCAAATAATAAGTTAATTATTTCAAAATCAATTATTAATTTCAAAATAAAATTTAATTTTCAAAGTTTCTATTAAGTTAAAAAAATTATTAAAAAATAAGAATAAATTCTACGTTTCAAAAGTCGTTCTTAAAATTTCAGAATAAATTCTAATATTTTTATTTCAGTAAAAGTATATTATTATTGAATTCAGTATAAATATTATTTTCGGAATAAATTTTAAAATATATTTTCAATTTCAAGTTTATATCTTTCCCACCGCAAATTCTACTGCTACGCACCGAGCGTAAAAGCGTTCTAAAAAAGCGATATTTTTATCGAGGAAAAAAGTTTTATACTTTTTTAGAAATAAGATTACGTCTAGCCAGAATAATTTTAAGAAAATAACTTTTTAACAAGCCGTACTCGAAAGGAAACATTTACTTTCTAACAAAAAAGGGCACATTTTAAAATGTGGAAGAATTAAAAGCGACAATTGAAGAATTAGTAAAATTTCAAATGCAACAGCAACTTGAACAGAAGAAAAAGCAGACAAGATACTACAGAAAACTGAAACACAGAACCAAATGAAAAGCGTATAAAGCAAAAGAAAGAATCTGACAAAAAGATTTAGATGTTAATGCAAACAATATCGCTTAGAGGCAAAAGTAACGAAGACGATAATCATTTTTCGCAGAATGCCGTGTAGGGTGCGATCGACAATTTCACGTATTCCCCTGATGAGGAGAAAACGTTTGCTTCGTATTTTAGAAGATATAAAGACTTATATAAAATTGATTGCGAAAACTGGGCAGACTTTAGAAAGGTTCGCCTGTTACTTAGGAAAGTAGGCACCACCGAACATACTAAGTTCGTGGATTTCATTTTGCCTCGAAAGTCTAGCGATTTGTACTTTTGCGGAAGCCGTCAAACTTTTAACAGAGCTGTTTAGCCCAAAGACATCGTTAATTCACAAATGTTGAAGTTTTTAAACCTGGTAAAAACGACGACAAAGATTATATCCAACATTCGCATCAATAGTAAATAAGCACTGCAACGACTTTAAGTCATCCTTAGTGCTGATAATTTTAAATGTTTAATTTTCGTTCAAGGATTGGTATCAGGAAAAGACGCTGAAATAAGGCGTAGAGTTTTAAATAAATTAGAAAATCAACCGAACTTAACACTGCAGAAATTAGCTGAGGACTGCCAACGATTTATTAGTGTTAAGCAGGATTCGAAGGACATCGAATAGTCGGGTATTGTACACATACGAAAAGTACTTCAAAAATCAATGTTCAACTCTCGTCCAAAAACTAATCAAAGCAAAAAACGGGATTTTCATGCCTCAAAAACAAGCCGAGTCATTGTTATCGGTGCGGAAGAATGCCCATTTTGTTTTAAGACCTGCCTGACTTGTAACAGGGTCGGGCACAAAGGTTCGCACTGTAGAATGAATAAAGGAAATAAAATGCGGGTACAAGCCACCAGTATAAATGACCAGTGTTGAATAATGCCTATGAGGATGGACGCATCTATTGGAGATCGGGTTTGACTTACGCGATTTGTAGCGGAGTCATTCCGTGCGAAGCTAGCGGTGTGTTTCCCACGACTGCGGTGACAAGTGACGTGACCTCAGGGTTAAGGGTTGAGGGCACACCTGGCGGATCACGGGGTTCGTGACGTCAGAGTTGTCCGCTGTGAGAAAGTTAAATTGGGATTTATTCAGTTACTGACTTGGAAGCGAAGAGTCAACAACGATAGTCATGTAGCTGTTACAAGCTGAGGGATATCGAATTTTCGAATCCCAAAATTAAGAGCCAGAATGAATGTCGATATCCTCCTCCCTTGAACGTACGAAATTTAATTAGCGTAACCTCTCTCTCTATCTCTATCTCTCATTAAACAACGATCGCTCATTATCGTCAATTAGTTAGTAAATAAAAATGGCTCGAATTTAACCAGCAAAACACTTTGTGAATTTATTGAAGCAAAGGTTTGATTTCAGAGCAAAGATAGCAGCCCGAAAATGTTAACGCGGCGAGCGACCGATAGAAGATAGCAGCCCGATGCAACAAGTCGGTGGGACGACACGAGCAGGCTGGCGAAGGCGGCAACGAGGATCATGGCGACGGCGGTCGAGTTGCAGACAGCGACAACAAAAGAAGAAGCGCGCCTGAGTAGTGCAAATAGTTCTGACAACCGTGAGGCGAAACAGAGAAACGGCATCTCGTCCCATTTAGTAGCAATGTCGTTCGTACAGATCAACAGACGAAGAGTTCTACATGAGACGAACAGATTTCCAACACAACGTTTATATATCAATAATATTAATAACTTATTATTTTTATAAAAGCCAATAATGTAACACCAGGAATGCATTAGTATAAGGAAATATGTGCACGTAAAAATCCTGGATAAAAATATTGAATTGGATTCGGGCTCGGACGTGTCAATAATAAACTTACATACGTGGAAGAATAGATCGACCCTGTTATCAACTAACAGGATAGTCAGTACAGTGACTGGTGAAAGAATTACATTTGAGGGTGAGATAATTACTAATGTGACCATAATGGGAAATACCAACAAGTTAAATATGCTCGTGTTAAAAGACACTAATAACCATTTTTGGCACTGATTGGATGCAATGGTTTAATTTATGGGACTTACCAATTGATACATTTGGCCAAAACAATAAATGGTCAGACAACTGAATCAGAAACACTAAAACTGGATTTGAAATAATTTTTTTGCCGAAGTTCTTTCTGGTGGTCTTGATCGATGCACAAAGATGGCGGCCACATTTCAACTGAACGAAAACGTTCAGCCCGTATTTAACAAAAAAAAGGAATGTGCCTTTTACCTCAGTAGACAAAATGAATGAGGAATTGGACCGACTAGTGACAACCGGTATCGTATCCAAAGTGAAATACAGTCAGTTGGAAGCACCCACGGTCTATGTGAAAAATAAATCAAAAGAGATTCACGTGTGTGCAAATTTTTCAACCGGATTAAATGCAGCCCTGAAAGATCATCATTACTCACTGCATAGCCCGAAGGAAGTTTTCTCAAAATTAAATGGAGCCAGATTTTTTTCGAAAATAGATCTGAGTGAAGCGTATCTCCAAATACTCGTGGAAGAAGAGAGTTCTAAGCTGTTGTGTATAAATACGCATCGCGGTTTGTACAAGTTCGAAAGGCTAGTTTTCGGGGTTAAAGTTGCTCCCACAATTTTTCGGCAACTGATGAATACCATATTGGGCGAACTTGATTTTGCTATTGCATACCTTGACGACATCCTAATCAATAGTAAAGACATAGAACAACACCGGGAACATGGCAACAAAGTGTTTTCGCGAATCCGGGACGATGTGATTTTTTTTATTTAGAAAAAATCAAATATCTGGGTCATGTAATAGACAAGGACGGGAGAGGCCGGACCCAGAACGCTAAGAGCATGCCGGCACCAGAAAACGTTACAGCACTACAGAGCTTTCTGGGATTGGCAAATTACTACCAGGTTTTTATCCCAGAGATGCATAATCTACGCGCTCCACTGAATGAATATTGGCTAGCGATGCTAGTTCATATGGATTATGAGCATGCATTCTTCGTGTAATGCCGGATGGAACGCACAAACCCATCGCGCATGCATCAAGGACCCTGCTTCCGGCGGAGAAGCAGTACTTCCAAATTGAGAAGGGGGCGTTAGGAGTAGTGTTTGATGTAACTAAGTTCCACCGCTATATACACGGTAGATTGTTCACATTATAGACAGACCATGAACCGCTAATCACCATTTTCGGTTCGAAAAAAGGCCTACCGGTGTATACGGCGAATAGATTACTTGGATGGGAAACCAATGTATTGAACTATAATTTCAAAATGGAGTTTTTACCATTAAAAAATCTATCAAGCGGGTGGATTATCTAGACTGGTGCCAAGACGGAGAGCTCCAAACTTAGCTGACCCCCCCCCCAAAAAAAAAACAAAAAAAACATTTCAACCTTTTTCTCAGTAGCCCCTTACGTCTACAGTGGCGGCTGTCTTGTTTGGGGTGAACTATGTTTAAAAATACGCAGTAAGAGAGCTCCCGGTGACTCTACATGAAATTAAAAAGGAAGCCTCCAATGAGTAATTCGTCATCAGTACAAAGGCTAAAATGGCTGATAAGGGCCTACAGGTTGTAAACAGCTTTGCATTATGCGACGATGTACTCATGTACAACGAGAGAGTTGTCATTCCAAAAAAGTTTCAAAAAAGAATCCTGAGGGATTTTCACGTTGACCATTCGAGGAAAAACAGAATAAAGGGTTTGATGCGGAGTTTCGTGTACTGACCTAGAATGGATCAGGACATTGAGAACGTCATAAATACCTGCAAAGGCTGTGCCTTGGCGACAAAAGCACCGCATATCAAACATAGTCCGTAGCCAAAGACGGACTGACCTTGGTCAAGGACACACGTGGATTTTTCAGGTCCATTGGAGGGATTTTACTATCTAATTGTAGTCGATAGCTTTTCCAAGTGGCCCGAAGTGTTACAATGTAAAAAAAACATCACGGGGGTAACAATCAACTTGCTGCACGTAGTGTTCGCCCGTTTTGGGGTGGTCGATTGTTTGGTCAGTGACAACGGAACGCAGTGTACGTCCTCTGACTTCAGAGAGGTCTGTGAGATCTTTCACATCAGACACATCACGACTCCCCATATCATCCTAGGTCAAACTGCCAAGCAGAATGCTTTGTGAAAACTCTAAAAAGAGCCCTGAAAAAAGCTTTGTGGCACTCTCACGGAAACGGCCCTGCAGCAGTTTTTACAAGTGTACAGGATCACGCCAAACGTTAACATACCATCATCATTATGATGTTTGCGCGAAAAGTGAGATCCGTTTTTTACAAATTACTGCCTAAACAGACCAAACAAGGTCGAACCTCTATTGTACAAAAAAAGCGATACATCCTAGGGGACAGAGTATATTTCAAGATGTTTAAAAGTAGTACGTCTTTCTGGGAACCTGATATAATAAAAAAGAGAATTGGACATATGATTTACATAATCCAAGGAAACAACTGTCGGATGACACTGACAGCTCTCCCAAGGTAGAAGAAGTTATGGACATCATATTCGATACTTTTGACATACCAGAAAAGCGGCAATCTAAAAGGAAACAAAAGTCTTCGGATCTTATCGAAATCAATCCAAAAAGGAAACGATATTAATAATCCTGAGGAGGTAAGGGTTGGGAGGAGGTGTTATAGTGTTGTACCTATAACGAGCATTTTGGACTTGTCCATTCTAAATAGGTGCGGGAAGCATAGGCTTCTCCGCGTTTGAGTTCAACCCCAGTCTACACTGACAGTCAGTACTGACGTACTACTTCTCTTGTTCTCTGTTGTATATACTTTTCTCTAACATATTTGTTTTACCTAAACTCCGTGTCCCTGTTCTCATTCTGGTTCCTAAACAGCGCCATAACACATATATTCGCTGTTTTTAGAACTGAAGTTCATAATATAACAATTAATTATTTGTTCTCCTTCAGTGTTAATCAAAAAAAATCTATTAATTGGGATAACTATATATTTGAAATCATTAGTGAATTCAATTCTAGAAGTTAACTGATGCTCAGTATTTTTTGAACAAGTATTACAGTATTTAACCAAAGTAGTTGTTGTTGAAAGTAAATATTTAAATTGTTGTGTGCAACTAATTTAAGATTTGATATCAAATCTTTTATTTTAAAAGTGTACAAAAGGCGGATGCGCCTCTGGTGTACAAAAGAATCGAAAGTTTACGACCGCGCCTTTGTTGTACAAAGTAATAGAAAGTTTAGGGACGCGCCTCTAGTGTACAAAAAGATCGCAAGTTTACGTACGCGCCTCTGGTGTAAAAAAAATCGATAGTTTCCAGACACGCCTCTGGTGTACTAAAGAATCGAAAATTTACGGACGCGCTTTTGGTGTACAAGAGAATGGAAAGTTTAAGTACGGGTCTTTAGTGTACAAAAGAATCAATAGTTTACGACCGTGCTTTCTGGTGTACTTTTTCGAATGTTTACGGATGCGTCTGTTGTAAAAAAAATCGAAGGTCTACGGACGCACCTTTCGTGTACAAAAGAATCGAAAATTTATGGACGCGTCTCTGATGTACAAAAAAAATCGAAAGTTTACCACCACGCCTCTGGTGTACAAAAGAATCGAAAGTTCATAGACGCACCTCTGTTGTACAAAAGAACCTAAAGTTTAATCGAAACTTTCCGAAAGTTTGCGGACACACCTCTAGTGTACAAAACAATCTAAAGTTTTCGGACGCGCCTCTGGTGTACAAAAGAATCGAAAGTTCAGAGACGCGCCTCTGTTGTAACAAAGAATTGAAAGTTTACGGATGCGCCTCTGGTGTACTAAAGAATCGTAAGTTTACGTACGCGCTTCTATTGTATCAAAGAATCGAAAGTTAACATCTTCAACATACCCAAGAGTTAATATCTTCAATATAGCTAATTTTTCTTCATTTTCTTCATTAATGAACAGA